>JADEYK010001538.1:0-257500 GCA_015710095.1 Argyrosomus japonicus | reverse complement strand
GTGTCATCAGCAGGTTGGAATAAGTCGACTTGTGAACAGCATGAGACGTCTAGTCGAGCCAATTTTTTTTTTTTTAGAAACTTTATTAATCACATTTTTACATGTGAAATTATTCTTCTTGACCCATCCAGTTGGCACCTGTCAGAACACACATGCACATGTGTGTTCTGACAAAGATACATGACAAATTACTGAGACATTTTTGTTGTAGTATACCCACTACTGTTGTTAGCTTTTGTTTCAATAAATTGTTTGAGATGAAGAAATTACCATTGCATGCTTCTAATTAAATGCCCTACTTTCATGATATAATATCACTGTAGGAATTTGACTCCGGTTTCACTTAGCTCTCTTTGTACAGACAGATAAAAAACGTAGACATAAACAAGAACAAAGACAAAAGCTATGTACATGTAGAAAGGTATAGGGAAATATATTTTTTTTTCCTGCTTCCACACTGTGCTCCCCACAGGAGTTTTTTCCTCCCCCATGTTATGCTGCTGTATTTCTTCTCAACATAATTTCCCCTTTGGGGATTAATAAAGTATTTCTGATTCTGATATATACATAAATATCTGTGAGTATAGGGATTTTTTTCTTTTTTGGTGCAATGGTGCATAGTGCAAGGATGAATTTTTTGAAAATTCCATGAATTTCACCCAAAAGTCGAATATCCCAAACTTTTTGTGAGTAATTTATGTGTAGTACCCCAGTTATATTTTTGTTTGAAATAGACTCCATGGTTCCCTTGTTTCCAGGTTCCCATCAACGACACAAATACTCAGTTTGTGGAACAGACTATAGCCATCATGAAAAACCTGTTAGATAACCACACAGAGGGCAGCTCTGAACACCTGGGACAGGCCAGCATTGAGACCATGATGCTGAACCTCGTCAGGTCAGTTCTCTCTGCTCCCCACTTAGTAACTGGAGTGTTCTACTGGTAACTGTTTGCCACAAGCTATCATCTGATTGACTTCCTCAATATATATATGGATGTTGTTGTTGCCGTGCAATGCAAGGAGACGGTCTGTCTGTCTGTCTGTCTCTTTGTCTCTCTCTCTGTCTCTTTGTCTCTCTCTCTGTCTCTCTCTCTGTCTCTTTGTCTCTCTGTCTGTCTCTCTGTCTCTCTCTCTGTCTCGTTGTCTCTCTCTCTGTCTCTTTTTCTCTATCTCTGTCTCTTTCTCTCTCTTTGTCTCTCTGTCTGTCTCTTTGTCTCTCTGTCTGTCTCTTTGTCTCTCTCTGTCTCTTTGTCTCTCTGTCTGTCTCTTTGTCTCTCTCTGTCTCTTTGTCTCTCTGTCTGTCTCTTTGTCTCTCTGTCTGTCTCTTTGTCTCTCTCTGTCTTTGTCTCTCTGTCTGTCTCTTTGTCTCTCTCTGTCTTTGTCTCTCTGTCTGTCTCTTTGTCTCTCTCTGTCTTTGTCTCTCTCTGTCTCTTTGTCTCTCTGTCTGTCTCTTTGTCTCTCTCTGTCTTTGTCTCTCTGTCTGTCTCTTTGTCTCTCTCTGTCTTTGTCTCTCTCTGTCTCTTTGTCTCTCTGTCTGTCTCTTTGTCTCTCTCTGTCTCTTTGTCTCTCTGTCTGTCTCTTTGTCTCTCTCTGTCTTTGTCTCTCTGTCTGTCTCTTTGTCTCTCTCTGTCTTTGTCTCTCTGTCTCTCTCTTTGTCTCTCTCTGTCTTTGTCTCTCTGTCTGTCTCTTTGTCTCTCTCTGTCTTTGTCTCTCTGTCTGTCTCTTTGTCTCTCTCTGTCTTTGTCTCTCTGTCTGCCTCTTTGTCTCTCTCTGGTTCTCTGGTTCTGTTTCTGCCACTCTCTCTGTTTCTCTGTATCTCTCTCTCTCAGCTCTGAGCTGATGGTAGGTTTTGATGTACTTTGATGTCCTGGTCCTGTGTTTGCTGTTGGCTGATAATCTCTCTCAGTTATACAAGTTCTCTCTCCAACTCAGTGAATTTCTCCTTCATGTTAGTGATGGTGTGGTTCAGCTGGAGGTCCTGGTATTCTCCTCCTCCTTTATAAGGAGTAATCCTTTATAAAGATGAAAGTCCAGTTCAAATAGTTTGATGTTGACAGTCTGGTTCATATGTATATTGACTGTTATTATTACAGTGTCTGATCTTCTACCTCTTTGATTTTCAGTTTCTGATCTTTCTGTACAGAGTAGTAGTGGGCACTTACAGCAGACTGCCATGCTAGTGGTTGGTCTGTCAAGAAGATCAGATTGCTGACATCTCCACTCTTATATATGTCAGATATAGTGTCTCTGGTCTTTCCTTCAGCAGTTGATGTTTGTTTGTCTTCCTGTTTTTTTCCCTTCTTGTGGGAGACGAGGAAAATATCTGTACATCTGTTAGTTATCATGCAATTATTGTTATAGTTACTGTATAGCGGGGGTCTTCAACCAGGGGTCTGTGACCCCCAGGGGGTCCGCAGAGGTACTGCAGGGGGTCCGCCAATTTTTGTCATAATAATTGTCAATTTTCACCAAAATAATTTTTGAGAATTAAAAAATATAACACAAATGACAATGAGTAAACTGCAAGCATTGATATGCAATAAAAAGCTACTTTTGACAAAAACTATTACTATTTATAAATTATTCCATTATGCCTGAAAATCAATCAAACACATATAGGCTATTAACCCAGCATATAAATAGGTTAATAAGGTGAAATAACAGGTGAATAAAGTAAATATAAAAGTTATTATAAGCCAGGCTTAAAATGTGACACATATGTGTGACACAATGTCACACATATCTGTTCTGTTTGTCTTTCATCCAAGGGGTCCTTGGGCTGAAAATGGCTGAAGACCCCTGCCGTATAGGAGATACAGTTATACTGCACATGTGGAATTGTATATTGTATTATATATAGATGCTATATTACTACAGCAGTGATTTTTAAAAAAAGAAGATATAATAATTTATACTTTTATACTGCTGAATGCACTTGAAGTAGCGCTTGCTTGCATTGACCTGTGTTCAATCCCTCAGGTATGTACGTATTCTGGGTAATGTGGTACATGCAATCCAGATCAAAACCAAGCTATGCCAACTGGTGGAGGTGATGATGGAGAGACGAGATGACCTGTCTTTCTGCCAGGAGATGAAGTTCAGGTCAGTAACTACAGCTGATTGTTCAATGACAAGGCCATCTTAGATAACCTTTTCACATATCGGTGTGTTTGAGAGACCTTGAGTAGACCTTTTAGTACCTAAAATCTTTAATGTTTAATTTTTTTCTCAACTTGTTCCTCAGATACTGATTTCCCCCTTTCCCCCATTTATGCTGCTGTCCTCCTCTGTTGTTTGTAGAAACAAGATGGTGGAGTACCTGACCGACTGGGTGATGGGAACCTCCAACCAAGCTGCTGATGATGACATCAAGTGTCTGACTAGGTGCAGCTCAGTTACAAGTGTTTAACTCCATCCATACATCCATCCATACATCCATACATCCATACATCCATCCATACATCCATACATCCATACATCCATCCATACATCCATACATCCATACATCCATCCATACATACATACATACATACATACATACATACATACATACATACATACATCTATTAATACATCCATTTTCTTTCGCTTATCTGTCGTCATGTCATGGTGGCAGCAGGTTTAGCAATGCATTTGAGCTCCTACTGGGGGATCCCAAAGTCTTCCCAGTCTAGATGGGCTAGTAGTAGTCCTTCCAGCAGGTTCTAGGTCTGAGACCCGGGGTTTCCTCCCAGATGTCTGAACCACCTCAGCTGACTCCTTTTGATGCAAAGATGCAGCGGCTCTACTCTATGTCCGAGCTCCTAACCCCATCTTTAAAAGGGAGGGAGCTCATTCAGCTGCTTGTATTCATGATCTCATCCTTTTGGTCACTACCTAAAGCTCATGACCATAGGTGAGGGTTGGAACATAGATTGACTGGGAGATTTGCCTTCTGGCTCATGTCCCTCATGCTCCATTTTCCCATCACTCGTGAACAAGACTTGAGATACTTGAATTCCTTCCTTTGGGGCAGCAACTCACTCCCAACCTGGAGGGAGCATTCCACTGTTTTCCGCCAGAAAACCATGGCCTCAGACTTGGAGATGTTCCCAGTTCACCCTCACTACATGTTTAGGTTTACTAGGTCTGCCCAGCATTCTCCCCCGGTACCTGATCCAACTAACTACAAGATTGACAGCTTTGCTCCTCTCTTCACCCGAGTGTCCAAGACATACGGCCGCAGATCTGATGACACGACCACAAAGTTGATCATCGACTTGCGCCCTAAGGTGTTCTGATATTTGCTTATGAACGACCTTATGCTTATGGCCAATCCATGACTACCGCAGAAGTACAGTGATAAAGCACTGCTCGGGTTTAGATCAGACAGACCATTTCTCCCAATCACTCCCTTCCCTTCTGTCGTCAGTGTTGAAGTCCCCCAGCAGAACTGTAGTCACCAGATGGAATCCCTTACAGGACCCCACCTAGAGATTCCAAGATGGCCTGGTACTCTGAACTGCTGTCTGCTACATTTTTGCCCATACAATTTTATACATTTAAACAATCATATAAACAAATAATGAGACATGACACAGTGACAAAGAGTGGAAAGGAACAAGGTAATAAATAAAATAAAGCAACAAATGGAAAAAAAGTTTTAAAATTGGTATTAACTGAGGATCCTGGGACATTGTACTAAGTGGGAAAAATAATTATAGCTGATCAACTGGAAGTCTTTTTAAATTTTTAAAATATGTAATCATGGGTTGCCAACTGACAAAAAATGTCTCTGTGGAGCCTTTTAATGTGAACTTCATTTTCTCAAGTTTAAGAAAAAACATCAAGTCCTCCAACCAGGAGGAAGCTGATGGAGGGCCAGAAGATTTCCATGACATTAGTATCCTCCTGCATGCCAAGAGGGAAGAGAAAGCTATAACATCTGCTTTTGACAAAAACTATTACTATTTATATATTATTTATAAATTATTTCATTATGCCTGAATGTTTTATCAATCATAAACACATTCAGGCTAATAACCCAGCATGTAAATAGGATAATAAGGTGAAATAACGCAGGTTTGGAAACTGAACTGGGACCCCGAAGATGGCAATAAAGGGACAATGGTGGAGATCTATTTTTAGGATATCAAATAATGTTTTTTAAAAAATGCCCCAGAAATTTTGAAGTTTTGAGCAGAAATAAAACATTTGGCTTAAGTCGGCAGGGGCATGGCTTCACCAGTCACAACTGTTTGATACATTTGGGTATATTTGTGCAAGTTTAGCTTTAGAGTAGTGGATCCTATGGAGGACCTTAAACTGCATGAGGCTGAGACAGACACATGAAGTAGTGGAGCTTACCCTTTTGATTGCCTTATCCCACTGGTCGTCTGAAAGTTTAACATTCAGTCCAGGCGGCTTTAGCTTTTACAGTGGATTTAATGTCAAGTGACAAAAGGTAGAAATAAATCTGAGATATTAATGATTTCTGGGTTTGCCTGAATATTAATATTTTTTCCCAGGGCAGCAAAGTAGGCAGTGATAGAAATGATGGAAATTGTGTGGATAAAAGGTGTCATATCTGAAAGTAACGGAAAACGTGAGTTGATGGCAACTGGTGTTTACTCGCAAGGGCCATAAAGTTTGGGAAGATGTTATTATGAGAAAGGTCTTGAAAGCACGTAATCCCATTTCTATTCCACAACAAAAAAAGAGGAAAGGAGGATTCCTGGAGCTGTGAGGCAGTTATATTAATTGGAAAACATTCGCTTTTGTGAAGATTGAGTTTGTAACCGGAAAAAGAGCCAAAATGTTCCAAAATTGAAAGTATTATTGAGATTGCAGATATGGGGTTTGTCACATAAAGTAAAAGGTCAACGGCATATTAGGATACACGATGTTCTACACCCTCCAAGTGAACTCCATGGAATAGGCGGGAAGAACGCAGAGCTACTGAAAGGGGCCCTATGGCTAATGCAAATAATAGTGGACTTGGAGGACAGCCTTGACATGTTCCACATGACAATGCAAAATAATCAGATTGCATATCATTAGTGCAGACACTTGCCTGGGGGTTAGACAGATCCATGAGATAAAATGAGAACCAAAGCCAAATTTTTTAAAAGCAGCAAATAGATATTCCCACTCTATTCTGTCAAATGCCGTTTCTGCATCTAGTGATATAACAACCTCAGGGAGTTTAGAAGCTTTTCTGGAATAAATAATATTCATAAGGGTACGTATATTAGAAAAAGAATAACAACCTTTAATAAATCCAGTCTGTTTATACTCACTGATATAATGTTGGGGAGAACCGCCTCCAGACGGACTGCCAGCACCTTAGCTAAGACTTTGACATCAACATTTAAAAGGGACAAAGGTCTATAGGAGCCACAGGAAGTGGGGTCCTTTTCTTTTTTAAGAAGCAGAGAAATTGGTGCTTGATTGAAAGTGGGTGGTAGTATGCCATGTTGCAATGACTTGTTATACACATCCAAAAGAAGTGGAGCAAGTTTATCACGGAATTTAAAAAAAAAATCAGTTGGATAGCCATCTGGGCCTGGAGCTTTATTACTCTGCATTACCTTAATTGCTTTTATTATTTCGTCTAGCTTTAACTGGGAGTCTAAATCATTTGCGATTGCAGTGGGTATTGGCAGCTTGTCAAAGAAGCGGGACATAGTGATAGTGTCAGTGGGGAAGTCTGATTTATAGAGATTAGAATAGAGTGATTTTAAATGTTGCATTAATATCTGCAGGGTCACATAGCATGTTACCAGAGGGTAACTTATCTCCATATTCATAGTAATTACCTCTAGACTGTAACAGCATGCGCTCTGTTTGTGTAGCCATGATCTAAACTGAGAATAGAATCAGTGAGTCTAATTTGTTCAGCCCTCACCCGCTTGGTTAGGTTGGTTGAGTAGGAAATAATTTGACCTCTGAGAAAGGCTTTGAGTGTCTCCCAAACCAGATAGTGCGAAGTTGAATCATTTCTATTGAAGGTTAAAAAAGTATCAATAGAGGAAGAAATGTAATCACAGAAAGTCTTATCTGAAAGTAGAAGTGAATCTCCAAGGCAGACGAGTTCTGTGCTGAGAAGACAAGAGTATGTCAAGAGCCAAAGGAGCGTGGTCAGTTATGTCTATTGCTAAATATTCTGTAGATGTTACATTGGGAAGAAGATTGCCATCAGCAAAAAAATAATCGATACGGGAGTAAGAGCGGTGTGCGTGCGAAAAAAAGGAAAACTCTTTCACTTGTGGATTGCGGAATCTCCACAGGTCAGCGCAGCCATTTTGTCGCATGAAATCTGAAAATGACCTAGACATCGCTCAGGGAGATGTAGTCCTGGGGTTGGATCGGTCCAATTGTGGATCTATAACACAGTTAAGGTCACCTCCAAAAATGAAGAGGTGAGTGTTCAGGGAGGGAAGGTTACTCAGTAATTTGTTTGCAAAGCCAACAACATCAAAGTTAGGAGCATACACATTGACGAGCAAAACTGGTGTCTGAAAAAGCAAGCCTTCAACAATTACATACATTCCAGAATCTACAATGGAATTAGTGGGGATAAACTGTATCCTCTTATCAATCAGTATAGCCACGCCCCTCGACTTGGAATTAAATGCAGAATGGAAAACCTGAGAAACCCAAGACTTCTGTAATCTAAAATGGTCCTTGATGCGCATGTGTTTCTTGAATAAAAGTCCGTTTTTAAATGCTTAAGATGTGACAAAACCTTGGATCGCTTCACCTGATGTCCCATAAATATCACATTCCAGGATAAAAATCTAATAGAAGTGAAGGCTCCCAAAGAACTAGAACTTACAGCATTATCAGCCATTTTAATATTTTAATAGAGAAGTAAAATGTCCCAGGGAGATGGAAGAATAAATAAAAGAAAATACCGTAAGTATACAAACCGACCAAGTGGACTGGAAAAAACAACATACAACCCCTCCACCCCCCAACCCAATGTCTTCATCCCCAAACAATGAAAACTACAGGTTAACACATTACTGGATTTCCTATTTATAGTAACATAAAACATTACTCTAGTTTGACAGAGAGGCTCCCAAGCATAAGCGTAACACCTTGATATCGTAGGGAGCTATACCCATAAACCACATATTATGAAAAAAAAAAGTTTCTGTATACATAAGAAATTAAATCTACACATCTGGTTCACTCGAGCCGAGTATGAACTTTGGGAGTCATTGCAGCAGTCGCTAAAACAACTAATCATTAACAGCTCATGTCAGCAATATAAGGACCTGGTGAATAGAAAAAGAGAAGCAGAAAAAAAAAGAGAAAATATGGAGATCCAGTGCATATTTGTGTTAATGAAACCGAGAGCTCCAGCACATTTAACAAAAAAGAAAGGAAAAAAAAAAGAATTACGGGAGGATATACACATATCATAGTCTCATCTAAATAAAATAGACCGCTGCTTTCAGCGCAAATTAACTCCGTAGCATATTTACACATGTAGAAGCATATTTAGAAGCATATAAACCAGGAAAATGACCAAATCTGAGCAAGTAAACAAAGTCTGGCGGGCTTAACGCTCTGCTTCTGAAATGTGATGAGATGTGCCCGGTGGGGTTTCAGGGTAACACAGTCCTGTTAGGTCAGGGTTAATCCAGACTTAGTCTTTCATTTGCCGATGAGAGAAGTGAAGGTCGTAGAATTTCTGGGCTTCCTCCGGCCAGTTGAAAACCCTCCTCACCCCACTGTGGTCCACACGCAGGCGGGTTGGGAACAGGAGAGAGAACTTGACCTGCTTCTCGTGAAAGGAAGCGTTTCATGGCCGCAAATGAGGCACTTTTTTTGGCAATTTTAGTAATCATACCAGGGAAAATAAAGATGTTGTGGCGAATCCCTTCACGTCTCAGAACACGCTCTTTTTATTGTAATAATGAAACTTTACAATGAACACCCTTGGCCTGGCATCGGGATCTCCACCGACAACCCGAGGTGGGCCAATGCGGTGTGCTCTGTCGAGAATTGGGGGCAAAGTAAAGAAAGCAGAACCTAAGACCTCAACCAACAAATTGGCTATGAAAGCACCTTCCATTTTCTCCAGAATACCAACCAAACGTAGGTTGTTGCACCTAGAACGCAATTCCAAATCCTCCACCTTGGCCTTAAGCTGTGTGTTATCTGACTTCAGGCTGGAACAAATGTCCTCCAGAGCTACAATCCGATCACTATGATCGGATACCGCAGTTTCCATATCGGCCAGCTTCTTGGTGTGAGTTGTCACATGTCGGTTGTCGACTTCATTTCCTCCAAAGTGGCAGAAAGCAGCTTCAGCACAGCTTCGATAGTTGATTTAGGTGTTGAAGTCAAGGCAGCAGTTAGGTAGGCAAGCAACAGCAAGCGGAGCTTGTCCAAGTCCGGTGGTAGATCAACTTCATGGGATTCCACTAGTAGCGTGGTTGTAGCCTCGCCAGGCAAAGGTTTGTTAGATTTGTTATGTTTGGCACGGTCCGTCATAATGGTTGAAGGCACAAGAGTAACTCTGAAGTTTAAAAATTGTTTCATTGGTTTCAAATTGGTTAAGGTAATCAAAAAGAGAAAAAGACTTTAGGGAGCCTCGCGAGTAGCGTGCAACCGCTCACGTTAACCATAAGTCTCTTCTGGAAATTAGTTTTGACCAAGCGGGCCAGTCTGTGACGCCGTGAAAAAGCACACTCAGGTCCCTTTGCTTGCCATCCAGCTGACAAAGCTGCCTCTCCCTGCGGGTGGTGGGCCCACAGTGCCATGGCTCCACAACGTTTCTTTGGGCTGCGCCCCGGACGGGCCCCGCATGCTAAGGCGGCCACCAGATGCTTACTGCTGAGCTCCCCTCTCAGCTGGTTTCCCTAGTCCAGCTCCTTGGGTTCTGTTTCATGGGGGTCTTAGGGAAGGGGGGTTGTGTTTACCTCAACTTGTATTTTGCAAGGACCTGAGAGAGCTCCCTCACTATTGTCTTTTTTGTGTTTGTGTGTGTGTGTGTGTGTGTGTGTGTGTGTGTGTGTGTGTGTGTCATGTGCAGGGACCTGGACCAGGCCAGTATGGAGGCAGTAGTGTCTTTGTTAGCCGGTCTTCCTCTGCAGCCGGAGGAGGGAGATGGAGTAGAACTGATGGAGGCTAAATCTCAGCTCTTCCTCAAGTAAATACACACTTGCACTCCTTAACAGCCTTAACAAATGTTCACAATCATTTGATGAAGCTTGAATTTGCTGAAGTTTTTATCAGGACACTTTCTTGGGATGGGTATGTATTACCAGGGATCTTTAACATAGAAAATTGTAGGACAGCCTATAGTGCCATGTATAAACACAATTTGTTATTGTGCATATAAGAATAAGCTATAGAAGTATTGTAATAAGAATGATAGTCTAATTGTAGGTAAATCAAAACTTGAAGTAATTCAATATATATTTTTTGGTTCTCTCATTTCTGCTTAACTGTACTTAGCATGGCTAATGTTGCACCTCACCCTCTCTCTCTCTCACTCTCTCGCTTGTGGTCTCTGAGATGGAGGGATAATAATACAGCCAGATGGCCAGTATGTTTCACTGATTCATAGCTAACTAGTTTATTTGCTTATGTTTGTGCTGCACAACAATTTAGTGTAGCTTAGCTTGCTCACATGACTGTACAAGGGTTCGTGGCTAGGCTATCATCACTACTGTGTATATTATGTTTTTTTTGCCAGAGGCTGAGCAGCCATGAGCACCAATGTGCTCTGATGGAGAGGCACAAAGACCAACAGTAATTTGGCAAGATGACAGTAATGAGATTTATCTTCTAATCTTGACCTTATTTTGGAAGTGTGGCTTTCTTACTTTAATTGTATTTAAGATAAAATGGTACTGTTTTGTCATCCTGTACCACGTTGGTTTTGATTTGTTACCAACAAGCCTCCTTTGCACGTGGCTGACCTGCTGCTGTGAAAACAGAATTGTGGAGGAAAAAATGAAATTTTTTACAATATTGTCCCTGTATGAAACAGCGATAGAGAAACCAGCAGGTGTAGAGACAAATGTAGGTATGCATACGACTGAAATAGTAGTAGTAGTAGTAAACACTAAATTAAAATGGTGACATGAAAAATAACACAGAAATATGGTAATGTATTCAAATAAAATATAAAAAAAACATTATTCTGTGGGAAACACTGCAACTGGTCCTTGCTGCACTTTATCATTTAAAAGAAGAAAAAAACTTTGTATGCCTTGTTCGTCTTTTTGCCCTAGTATCGAGTATTGCTTTTCAATACTAGTACTCTGGTATAAAATTCTGGTATTGCAAGAGCCCTAACCCAAGTGTGAAGTCATGACCATCTCAGGATTTGAACACCCCAAACTCCAAAATGCTGTGTTGACAGTACAGTTGGATCTGAATATATGTGGACATAAATGACTATGTGTATATGGTGAATTTCTTGCTTGTAGAAGTTTTTTCTAATAGATTAGCTGTTGTTTGTGGTGCTTTACAGGTACTTCACCCTGTTCATGAACCTACTAAATGACTGCAGTGAGGTTGAGGATGAGGGCCAAGCAGTAGGAGGGCGAAAAAGAGGAATGTCCCGCCGCCTGGCCTCCCTCCGCCACTGCACCGTCCTGGCCATGTCCAACCTGCTCAATGCTAATGTAGACAGTGGACTCATGCACTCTATTGGTAAGCAGCATTACTGGCTGCAGCATTTGAAAAATGATGCTTTCTACATAGCTGTTACCAATAGAGTTTTTCCCATGACTATCAGTGCTCATTTCTTCCTCTGTAGGTCTGGGTTACCACAAGGACCTGCAGACCCGAGCCACCTTTATGGAGGTGCTGACCAAAATTCTGCAGCAGGGAACAGAGTTTGACACCCTGGCGGAGACTGTACTGGCTGACCGCTTTGAGAGGCTTGTGGAGCTTGTCACCATGATGGGAGATCAGGGAGAGCTACCCATCGCTATGGCACTGGCTAATGTGGTTCCTGGGTCCCAGTGGGTGTGTACCTCTTCTTGATTTAGGATTAGATTTAAATAATATCTTGTCAGTGAGCATAATACTTAAATACCTCCAGTCAGCATCCAGTATGTGCTCAGATTTCTCAGTGCTCAGCACAGGAATGATAGAACATACAGTGTATGCAGTATATGGAATAAAAAAGTATAAAATGCTGCATTAATATATCTTAAGCAAAACTCTTTCAGTACTGACATGCGTTGTATTTTCAGGATGAGCTTGCCCGAGTCCTGGTGACGCTGTTTGACTCCCGCCACCTTCTTTACCAGCTGCTATGGAACATGTTCTCTAAAGAGGTGGAGCTAGCTGACTCCATGCAGACTCTTTTCAGAGGAAACAGCCTGGCCAGCAAAATAATGACTTTCTGTTTCAAGGTAGAAAACGCAGCATGGCTTCTGTCATAAAATATTTAGAAATGTCTGACATCAAATATCTGTTGTCTGGACATGTTGTACTGTATGTATATTATTGACTGTATTTTATGTTTTATGTCAGGTATATGGGGCAGCATACCTGCAGAAGTTACTGGAGCCTTTATTAAAAGGGGTCATCACAACCCCTGAGCACATCAGCTTTGAGGTGGATCCCACCAGGTGAGTACCTAAATCTTGGACAACATGTCATATTAATATTGTCAAATATTTTGTCACAAATAAGAAATCTAGACAAGAATTTATTCTAAACTTTGGTAACTCATTTATACCTGGCTATTGTAGGATTCCTTACTGAAGATACTGAATGCTCAGATATATTTTACTGATAAATAGCATTCATCCAAAACTCTTTATGGGCCCATGTATCAATATAACTTGTCTGTCAAGTCATTACCCTTTTTTAAACTTTTAAATTCTGACTCCTTTTGTCTTTTCCTCACTGACTCATTTCCTCTTTTCTTTCTTGCCTTGATAAGCCTGTAAACAATATACAGTTAGGTCCATATATATTTGGACACTGAGACAGGTTTTGTTATTTTGGTTGTTTAAACCAAAGTATATTAAAGTTTCAGTTAAATAATGAATATGGGCTTAAAGTGCTGTCTCTCAGCTTTAATTTGAGGGTATTCACTTCCAAATTGGACAAAAGGTTTAGGAATTACAGCTCTTTAATATGTAGCTGCCTCTTTTTCAAGAGACCAAAAGTAATTGGACAGTTGGCTCAAAAGCTGTTTCATAGACAGATGTGAGTTATTCTTTTATTATTTCTTCATCAATTAAGCAGGTAAAAGGTCTGGAGTTTTTTTCCAGGTGTGACATGGTGTCACATTTGGAAGCTGTTGCTGTGAACCCACAACATGCGGTCAAAGGATCTGTCAATGCAAGTCAAACAGACCATCTTTAGGCTAAAGGAGAAAATCCATTAGAGAGATAGCAGGAGTGGCTGAATCAACAGTTTGGTCAAAAAAAGAAGGCACTCGTGAGGTCTGCAACACAAAAAGACAACAGTGGTGCATGATTGTAGGACCCTTTCCATGGTTAGAAAAAAAAAAAAACCTCATCAGCAAAAAACAACATCAAGCCGAGTGAAGAACACTCTCCAGGAGGCAGACATATCATTCTCCAAGTCTACCATAAAGAGAAGACTTTACAAGAGCAAATACAGAGGGCTCACCACAAGTTGCAAACCATTAATAACCCTCAAGAATAGAATGGCCAGATTAGTCTCTGTCAAAAACCATTTGAAAAAGCCAGCCCAGTTCTGGAACAGTATTCTTTGGACAGATGAAACTAAGATCAACCTGAACCTGAATGAAGAAAAAAGTATGGAGATGGTTTGGACCAGCTCATGATCTGAAGCATACCACATCAACTGTAAAACACAGTGGAGGCAGTGTGCCAGTGTGCACAGGGCATGCATGGTTTGCAATAGCACTGAGTCACTAGTGTTTATTGATGATGTGACAGAAGACAGTAGCAGCTGGATGAATTCTGAAGTGTATCTGCTCAGATTCAGACATTGAGCAAAGTAAACTGGACGGTGCTTCACTTTACAGACAATGATCCAAAAAATGTTTAAGGAGTTTTTTAGGACAAAGAAGTATAATATTCTGCAATGATCAAGTCAATCACCTGATCTTAACCCGATCAAGCATGCATTTTAATTGCTGAAGACAAAACTTAAGGTAGATTGACCCACAAACACGTAACAACTGAAGACAGCTGCAATAAAGGCCTGGCAAAGCATCACAAAGGAGGAAACCCAACATTTGGTGATGTCCATGGGCTCTAGACTTCAAGCAACCATTGTCTAAGTATTAAAAATTTATGAATATGTTCATTTCTCCAATTAATTTTGAGCCCCTGACATAAGGGAACTGTGTATAAAAATGGCTTCAATTCCTAAATGTTGCATTTTATTTTTTTGTTTAACCCATTAAATTAAAATGGAGGTGTGCAGAGCCAAAATTATGAAGATTCTATCACTGTCCAAATATTTTTAGACCTAGCTTAATGTTACTATAATTGTTGGACTCATAAGTGTTTATGTGTATACATACAGTGGTGGAAAAAAGTTTTCGGACACCCTTAAAATTTTACACAATCTCAAATATTATGAAATATTTGTGGAAAAATATTTTTTTGTGTTTCAAAAGGTGTGGTTGCATTAGACAGACACAAACAAATACAAATTATATTTTTTTTGTTTATTGTTTACTAGAAAAACTAACAAAACTAAATTCTTGACAGTTTCAATATGTCAGTTCTCAACATTGTCGGTATCAAAGTCAACAAATAACAGAGAATGTGTTCAAAACTGAACAAAAAATAAATAAACCATCACATCATCAAATTAATATTTAGTTGTCCTGCCATTAGCACGCAGTAGAGCTCTAATCCTCGCTGGCATGTTCTCCACAAGCCTTCCACACTGTTGAGGGGTAATCTTGTCCCATTCTTCTTGAATTACTGCTTTTAATTCCTCTATATTCTTTGGTTTACGTTTTGAAACAGACCTTTTGATAATCCACCACAGATTTTCAATGGGGCTCATATCCGGGGATTGAGCTGGCCAATCTAAGACCTGGATACTGTGCTCCTGCAGCCAAGTTCTACTGGCCCTGGATGTGTGGCAAGGGGCATTATCTTGCTGAAACTTCCAATTTTGACCTCGGAACAGAGCACGTGCAGAAGGGAGCATGTGTGATTCAAGAATGGCACAATACTTGGTAGAGTTCAGTGTACCTTCACAGACAGTGAGATGACCAACACCTGCAGCACTCATGCATCCCCAAACCATGATACTGCCTCCACCATGCTTGACAGTAGGTACTGTACATGCTGGGGATAATGCTTCACCTGACCTTCTGCGTACCCTCACATTAGCAGGAGGAAGATAAAGCTGGAAACTGGACTCATCTGACCACGGAATCTTCTTCCAGTTCCTGGCTGTCCAGTTCTTGTGTGCTTGGGCCCAACGACGCCGGGCTAACCTCTGTCTCTCATTGATGAGGGGCGTCTTGACAGCCTTGTAGGATCTTAAGCCATGTTCTAAAAGTCGGCCACGTACAGTGCGGGTGGAACACTGGACACCAGTTTGGTTTGACCACTGCTGCTGAAGCTCCTGTGATGTCATTCAGAGGTTTTCCCTGCACATGTGGATCAGGATGCGGTCATTTCTTGCTGAAGAAACCCTTGGATGCCCAGATCTTGGTTTGTCTTCCAAGCTGTTGGTTTGCCTGTATTTCTGCAGAGTGTATCCAACTGCTGAAGGACTGCATCTGCACTTCCTGGCAATCTGGCGGCAGCTGTACCCTTCCTGGCTGAGAATCTGTATCTTCAGGCGTGTTTCCTGCGTTAGGTTCCTTGTTTTAGCCATTTTTGTCTCTGAAGAACTTTCAAATGTGCTGGCTTTATATAGGCATGAAGCACGGCAACAAATATTGTGTCTTTTAATAAAAAGCACGACCTTCATTAGAGGATCACTGGTTACCCAATAACCCAATACTCAAAATGTCTTATGTATTTTTTATGGAACCAATCAATTTTAAGTTTTTATGGCTTTTTTAGGATTTGTTTAGTATTTTGGCTGTGACTGAACTAAAAGAAATTACACTTGAAGACCTAAAAGTGATTCTTAATGCAATATTTCACAAATGAATGGGGTGTCCGAAAACTTTTTTCCACCACTGTATGAGTTGAAAGCCTCACTGACAGGAGCTCCTTGTTTGTCTCATCAGGTTGGAACAAGGTGAGAACCTGGAGGAGAATCAGAGGAACCTACTGCAGATCACCGAACGGTTCTTCCAAGCCATCATCGGTTCATCCAGCGAGTTCCCCCCACAGCTCCGCAGTGTCTGCCACTGTCTTTACCAGGTAGACCCCCGCCGCCCCCTCAGTTGACTATTGCCCCCAGCTGCTCCCCTAGCCTCTCCGCCCTTACCTGCGTGTGTGCAGTGTCACTTGCACATTTTGAGCTCTTGCCTCTCCACTGTAAGGTTTCCTGATGCTGCTCGACTCACTGCTCTCTACATCATACGCATCAGTGCACAGCTGTACATTCCTTTCAACTGTATGCATTCTGCTGGATCAAGACCTTTGTGTTTGATCATTTTCATGTTCAGAAAGTCCCTATACCCTTTTTAAATTACATATTCAGTGTTTACCTCTATAGGTTTTGTCTATATCAGGGCAGAAAACCACTAAAGCACCATGTCACACTAAACTTTTACATCATCCTAAAAGAGGACCTTGTAGACCTAGCTTTTGCCATCGTGACAGTTCATTGTTTACCAATTTGCTAGAAGTGCTGCTTTCCAGTTGGGTCAAAACCCATACAATATAAGCACTGGCAATAGGAATACTACACAGATAGAGCTGCAGCTTAGAGCCATTTTTGATCACTATAAAGCATCTGAAATCCAGGATGATATATTGAAACTCTTTGTGTTGTCAGGTCAAAACCTAAAAGATAGTCTGTTTACTGTAAAAGAAGACTAAGGAAATCAGTAAATATTCACAACTAGGGTTCCAGTAAAAGTGTGGTCCAGGGTTCTAGAAATCATCTGTGCATGTGATGGAGGGATGCCAATCCCATTAATTCCCATAAATTCCTGTTAATTCCCATGGAAATTTCCAACTTTGAAAACTCCCAGAATTTTGCAACCCTATTCACAACCGAGAAATAGTAGGCACTATGCAGAAAAATACTAGAAACAATAAGAATTAAAGCTGCAAGCAGCGTTGAGGCGGACCGAGCCCCCACGCCACTCGGGCCGTGGCGCATCCGCGTCCCGGGTTGTCGTACCACGTGCCGGCGTGACACGTGTGGACCACGTCACGAAAGTGTCACGTCACTCCAGTCCCAAGGCCACGTCACAGCAGTCCCAAGCACTCATGTCCAGAAGCTGTGTGACAGCAGTGTATGTTGGCATACGTTTCAGACGCTGTAAAAGAGTCAGCTTTCACCCAGATGTTGAATTGTTATGCAATGGTGCCATCTGCAGGGCTCTAATTAGACTAGTGCATGATTGCCAGCATTGGGTCAGCTTATGGAGCCAGCATAAAATTTGGTGAAAATGGCCGACTTTGAGACTACGCCCCGGACACGCCTTTTGATTTACAGTCACGCAGAGCACCGTTTGAGCAGAGCGCGACAGGGTGAAATTACTGACCAAGTTTGAAGCCGATCCGAGAAATCCCCTAGGAGGAGTTAAAGCTTCAAAAGTGCTAAAAATGAAAAATTGAAATGAAAATATCTGACTTCCTGTGGGATTTGGAACATGGGTCCAAGAAGCTTTTTGGTGCGTCTTGGCACGTTCTATGGGCCTACCAAGTTTTGTAGAAATCTGCGAAACGTGGCTCCCGGGCTGTTCTTTAAAGTTCCTGTAGGGGGCGCTATAACGGCTAGAAACGCGATTCTTGGTACGTGAGCTTCAGGCAGCAGTCTACACGTGTCCTGTGAATTTCATAATCCTAAGTATTACGGTTTGTGCAGAATGAGTTTTCGGCCACCATAGCGCCACCTAGCGGCGGAATTTTGTTCCCCTTTTTAGGGGATACTCAGGGCGCCATGGGCAATCATCGTGCCAAGTTACGTTTGAATCACACGTTCCGATGCGGAGATATAAGCCGTTAACTTTGAAAGAGCGCCACTCTGTGGCGGCGCGCTGAAATTGTACAAAATTGTGCAGGATGCGCAATGAAGACATGATAAACAATTGTTTAAAATTTGGTGTGAATCGGGCATACCATTGTGACGAAACACCCCACTTCCTGTTTTGATGCAAAATCAGCAGGAAGTGCTAACGTCATAACACGCTTATTTATCAAAATTTCAACATACTGTACAATAGTGTTTTTGTCAGTGTGGTCTCCAGAGTGTACGTGTAAAGTTTCGTGCAAATCGGACAAGCGTGCATGGAGAAACCCGGAAAAGTCATTTTCGCACATATCGCCCTCTAGCGAAAAAAAAGTCTAGGCGGAAATGGGCGTGGCCTATATAGGGAGACTCAGCTACATCCACCGAACGCGTGGACATAAGGTTTATGAATGTGCGACAAAGTATGCGGGACTTATGGGCCTCAGGAAATTTGCCTAAATATAGCGCCACCTAGTGGTCTTCCTAGTGGCAAAGTAGAATGTGACGCACAGAATATTGAATTTTTACCAGACCTGGCGAATTTGCCAAATAAAAATCACGAAAAGTGCGCGTTCAGGCACTCAAAACAAGCCGCGAAGAGGCGGAAGCGTAATAATAAACTAACGGACCAAATACAAGAAGGACCTTATTACCAGGTTCCCTGGCTCGGCCCTTAATAACTAACGGACCAAAAACAATAAGGACCTTACCAGGTTCCCTGGCTCGGTCCTTAATAAACTAACGGACCAAATACAATAAGGACCTTACCAGGTTCCCTGGCTCGGTCCTTAATAATAAGAAACAAACCAATTTCAATAAGGACCTTACCAGGTTCCCTGGCTCGGTCCTTAATAATAAACTAACGGACCAAATTCAATAAGGACCTTGCAGGTTCCCTTGCTCGGTCCTTAACTAACGGACCAAATACAATAAGGACCTTGCAGGTTCCCTGGCTTGGTCCTTAATAATATATAAAGAAACGGACCAAAAACAATAAGGACCTTACCAGGTTCCTGGCCAGGTCCTTAATTAAAGCTGCAAGCAGTGTTGAGGCGGACCGAGCCCCCACGCCACTCGGGCTGTGGCGCAACCGGTCCCGGGCCGTCGTAACATGTGCCGTGCCGTTGTAAAATGTGCTGTCGTAACACGTGTGGACAACGTCACGAAAGTGTTGGAGAGCACTGTACGTTGTCACACGTTTCAGACAGTGGAAAAGAGTGAGATTTCACCCAGATGCTGAATTGTTATGCAATGGCACTAATGGACACTAATTAGAGTAGCACGTGATTGCCAGCATTGGGCCAGTATATGGAGGCAGCATAAAATTTGGTGAAAACGGCTGACTTTGAGGCCACGGTACGGACATGCCCTTCGACGTACAGTCAGGTAGAGCACCGTTTGAGTAGAGGTCGACATGGTGAACGTACTGACCAAGTTTGAAGCAGATCTGAGAAAAACTGTAGGAGGAGTTAATTAAAATAGACCCTGAAAATGACATGACAGTTTGACAGTTTGTGCATGGTGCCCAAGTTTGAGGGCACGCGACGGACACGCCCTTCGACGTGCAGTCACGAAGAGCACCGTTTTGATTCAGCACCATGTTATGACTGTACTCAGCAAATTTGAAGCGGATTTGATAAAAGGTGTAGGAGGAGTTAATTAAAATAGAACCTGAAATTGACATCTCAGTTTGACATTTGTGCATGGTGGCCAACTTTGACGGCACGCAACGGACATGCCCTTCGACGTAGAGTCACGAAGAGCACCGTTTTGATTCAGCACCATCTTATGACTGTACTGACCAAGTTTGAAGCAGATGTGATAAATTCCCTAGGAGGAGTTAAAGCCCAAAAGTGCCAAATATGAAAATTAAAAAATGTAAATATCTGATTTACTGTGGGATTTGGGACATGGGTCCAAGAGGCTTTTTTGTGCGTCTTGGCACGGTCTATGGACCTACCAAGTTTCGTAGAAATCGGCGAAACGTGGCTCCGGGGCTGTACTTTAAAGTTCCTGTAGGGGGCGCTACAATGACTAGAAACGCGATTTTTGGTACGTGAGCTCCAGGCACGAGTCTACACGTGTCCTGTGAATTTCATATTCCTAAGTATTACGGTTTGCGCAGAATGAGTTTTCGGCCACCAGAGCGCCACCTAGCGTCGGAATTCTTTTCCCCTTTTTAGGGGAGCCTCAGGGCGCCATGTGCAATCAGCGTGCCAAGTTACGTTTGAATGACACGTTCCGACGCGGAGATAGAAGCCGCTAACTTTGAAAGAGCGCCACCCTGTGGCGGTGGCTTCAAACTGTGCAAAATTGTGCACGGTGTGCAATGAAGACATGATGCACTATTGTTCAAAATTTGGTGTCAATCGGCCATACCATTGTGACGAAACACCCCACTTCCTGTATTGACGCGAAATCAGCAGGAAGTGCTGACGTCATAACGCGCTTCTCTTTCAAAATTTGAACAGACTGTACATTAGTGTTTTTGTCAGTACGGTCTCCAGAGTGTACGTGCAAAGTTTCGTGCAAATGTGACAAACGTGCATGGGTTAGTGAGAAAACGGTGTTTTTCGCATATATCACCCCCTAGCGAAAAAAAAGTTTAGGCACAAGTGGGTGTGGCCTATATAGGGACACTCAGCTACATCCACTGAACGCGTGGATATGAGGTTTATGAATGTGCGACATACTATGCAGGAGTTATGGGCTTCTGGAAATTTGCCTAAATATAGCGCCACCTAGTGGTCTTCCTAGTGGCAAAGTAGAATGTGACGCACAGAATATTGAATTTTTCACCAGACCTGACAAATTTGCCAAATAAAATTCACTGAATGTGTGCGTTCAGGCACTCAAAACAAGCCGCGAAGAGGGAGAAGGCGAAGAATAATAATAAGAAACGGACCAAAAACAATAAGGACCTTACCAGGTTCCCTGGCTCGGTCCTTAATAAACTAACGAACCAATTTCAATAAGGACCTTACCAGGTTCCCTGGCTCGGTCCTTAATAAAGATGTACTCTAGCTATGAGTTCTTCTGCCGCCTGAGTGTGGTTCAAATCTATCATGTTCCATTTCAACAAAGTATGTTTTTATGAGATTTCAACTTCCATCATCTGCTTGATGGATGAGTTGTCAGTTCAGTTGCACAGTACATTCTATTCTACAGCTGCATACTAATACCAGTCAAAAAGACATCAAAACTATGAAATAGCACATATGGAATTGTGTGGTAAACACAAAAGGTGTAAATGAAGAAAGTATGTTTTAGATTCTTCAAAGTAGCCACTTTTACTTTGATGACAGCTTTACACACTCTTGGCATTATCTCAGTCAGCTTCAAGAGGTTTTCACCTGGAATGATTTTCCAACAGTCTGCAAAGTGCTGCATCATGGATAAATGGGGGCACTTGTTGGCTGCTTTTCCTTCACTCTGCGATCCAACTCATCCCAAAGCATCTCACATGGGTTTACGTCAGGTGTGGAGGCCAGGTTATCTAATGCAGCACTCCATCACACTCTTTCTTGGTCAAATAGCCCTTACATGGCATGAAGGTGTGATTTGGTCCCACTAAGCTCAAACCAGATGGAATAGCATGTCACTGCAGAATTCTATGGTAGATTATGGTATGGTCGACTTTTGAATAAAATCACTAGCAAAGCACTCCCACACCATCACTCCTCCTCCATGCTTCACGGTGGAAACCATCTGTTGGCCCAAGGAGTACTCTTCTCTCTTTGCAGCTATTCAACCATGAAGGTCTGAGTCACACAGACTCTTCTGAACATGATGTTGAGATGTGTCTGCTACTTGCACTCTGTGAAGCATTTATGTGGGCTCTAATCTGAGGTGTGGTTAATTGGTGATTTCTGAGGCTGGTAACTGTAATGAATTTATCCTCTGCAGTGGAGCTAACTCTATGGTGGTCCTCATAAAAAGCAAGTTTCATCATAGTTTTTGATCTTTTTGAAGTTCTTTCCATAATGTGGATTAACAATTGTTGAATAGGACTATTCATTGTATGTGACACTACCTCTGAACAACAAAACTGATGGTCTCAAATGCATTAAAGCCCCATTGTGTAACTTTTGTACCATAACATTTTGGATTTTTCAAATTAAATCAGCTTAATTCTACACCAGCTTGTAATCAGGTGAATGGTGTCTCTGTCATTTCCAATGTGTGCCCTGTTGACCTGTTTCTGCACTATGTAACTGTAACTTTGTGCTTGAGGAAAGATCCCACGCAAGAAGTGTTAATAACATTTTACAAAACTAAGTCACACTCCACAAACTCTTTAACTTATTTTGGTGAAACTGGATCATATTTTATGGAGAAAACTGCTGCAAACTGTAGCTGCTGTTAGCTAGCGTTAACCCAGGTTGTAAGCCCAGTTTGTGAGCTCAGAGCACTGGGGTAGTTTTTAAGTGTTTGCACCACAAGCATTTTGGAGAGGTTTTCAGGCCCTGGGCAGGGTGATTGTAGATGGGGAGAGAAAGAGAGTAAATAGAAGGCTGACGCTGAGCTGGGCTTCTTGCTGCTGGACTAATAGGTAATATTAGCTGGCTGCTGTGTCTTGTATTGTTGACTTTAATTGATGTTTGGCTGTTAGCAAAGTTGTCGACTAGCTAGTTTTTGATTATAAATAATGTAATCAGAACGCATCGTGTGTACAGCTGTCCATATTTACGACTGTGGTACTGTGGACTGGTGCACTCTGCAACTGGGTGTGCTTAATCACAATACCAATTTCTACATTATGTAATTTAAGAAGTCAAGAAATTACACTAATTTACTTTTGATGAGGCACACCTGGTAATTGAAAACTATTCCAGGAGAGGTCCAGTGGTGAGAATGAAAAAAGTGTGCAAAGCTGTCATCAAAGCAGAAGGTGGCTACATAATTAATTTTAAAATACAAACTTTTTTTTTTATTCCATAATTCCATGTGTTCTTCATACTTTTGATGTCTTCAGTGTTGAATGAGAATCCAAGTGAGTATCCAAACAACTTTTGACTGGTACTGTATACACTGTGTGTGTGTATATGTACTATACACTACTGTAGTCCACTACTGTCAACCAATTCTGGCCGACATTGCCCAGAGACTTCTTACTCTGTGCTGCTGCCTCAGTATTGTAAATTGCAGCGCACCCTGTTGGATAAACAAATATATTATCACAAGCATTTTTTTCTCCATTGCATACTGGGAAAAACATGTCAGATTGGTCAGGCTCTACACAATTGTCTAAATAAGAAAAAAAAGTTGACAGATATTTAGAAAAATGAAAATGGCTCTCTTTTCCCAACTACAAATAAAACAAAATCCTGAAAAGGAAAAGCCTGTTGCTTATGCAGTTTTTAGAAATTAATGAGCCTTAAATATAATATAGTAGTATATATACTAGAAGTTTACAAAGGTCTGTGATTAGATGCTATTATCTAGCCTTATCATTTTATTTAACTAGGAATTCTCATTGAGAAGTTTAAAAGTGAGCCCTAGCCAAGAGATGGTCAAATAGCAATGCAAACATAACACGATACATTGCAGTAATCAGGCAGCAATATTTAGTATATTTTTGTATAGATCATATTTTATTATATTTAGCATGTTATATTTATGTGTTTATCAGTCAGTTTAAGCAACTGCAGTAGCAGCTAGCAGCGACCATAACCATCAGTAAGTTTATAATAATAATAATTCAAAGAGAAAGGGTCCATAACCAGATACAGATTACATGTTAATACCAGGAAGAGATGGAGCCTTACTTCCGATGGCAAAAGCTAATACAATGAGGCTCTGGTTGAAGGAAAGCAAGTTCAGATAGAGTAAAATGGGCATCATTACAGCTTTTATAGAGTACTGGATGAAATTCTCTCAGACCACACTGTAATGTTTCCCATTAGACGTGTGACATTTAAAAAAATCTAAATTGTGATCACATCTAATCTTTTGCATTGCCATTGCTTCATTAATCAAATGCACCTTTTATTTCTGATAGCACAGTAGAGAAGAGAGAGAGAGAGAGAGAGAGAGAGAGAAACATGCAAAAAAAGTGCAACAATAATTGGTTCCTTGATGTTATGAACATAAATAACACTCTATCCCTGAAATGTGACTGAAGTTAGTTATATCTATATCTATCTATAGATATATGATGTTCCTTTCTGCTACTACCAATACCATCTGCTTCCAATCTGCTACTACACATTCATCTCACAGACAGTGTATTACAGCCAGATCAGGTCAAGAATCCATATCTCATTCTTTTTCTGCCCACTAAAATGTAATGATGGATTAGGTGTGATCACAGCATAGAAAAATGACAACTTGACTGGTCTGTATCATCAAATACATCTACTAAATAATATAATAGTCTAACGTCAGTACACAGAAACCTTTTCCACACACAATTAGTTTGACTCTTTTCCTCTTGAATGAAAACCCTAATTCAGCAGCTTCACAATGCTGCTTCTCCTCCTGCTGCCTCGCACATACTACAGTGGAAAAGTGGAAGCTCCACAGCTTTGTCTGCTTACAACAGAATAAATAGACTTTGTTAATGCATTTGTTACTAATTCAGAATGCTTTCATACCCACACCCATAAAATTGGTCTGGGATTTTGATTACAACTTGTTATTTTTCATGTTTTTACATTTTTGATTTCTCATTCTCTCCGTGCGTGCGCACACACACACACACACACACACACACACACACACACACACAGTATGCTGAAGTCAAACCACACCAGTGCATGCATTGACATTGATGCTTTAAGTCTCCTAAGCAGTGAACACTTCTTACCGCAGTTTTTTTCTGTTTTACTAGATTGAATGTATGAATCCCTTGGGGGATTAGGGCTGTGCTGTGTGTCTGTGTGCGTGTCTGGGTGTCAGGGTGTGTGTGTAGCTGGTGCTGTGACCATGATTGTGCTCATCTCTGTTCTGTAGGCTACTTGCCACTCTCTACTGAATAAAGCAACAGTAAAAGAAAAAAAGGAAAACAAAAAAGCAGTAAGTTTGGAGAATCTACTTTCCCTCAGACACTTTCCCCCCTATAGCAAAAAAAGCCTTTTTTTTGCATTTTATTTTATTTATTTATTTTAATTTCTTCATTTTTACAAATTTGGTTTTAATTTGTTGTTTCTTTGGAAATGTTTTATTCTTTTCTGTGTTAAACTGTGAACAACCCTCTCTTGAAAATCATTGTACTAATATCAGCATCATTTGATGTATTTTCAATTAACAGTTCCCAGGAAACTTTGGTTCTCACTCTTCTTGTCTTTCTGGACTCACTGTTTGCACTTCTTGAGACATTTTCTCAGAACATTTCATCTGCACTCAAATCATGTTGCTCCAGCTTATATGACTCGCTTTTAATTAATCACCCCTCACACTCATTCACTAACACACACACACACACACACAGGTCTTCAGATGAAATATTCTGGTAAACTGGTCTCCATCTGTCATGGGTTGGATTCCTCAGCTGTATGGTCTTCTTTTCCCCACTATATATGAACAGCAATGTCCTTGAGTTTGAGTGTGATTTTCTACCAACCCCTTTTTTTTCCCCACTGCCTTCCCTCAGGACTGTGTCACTTGCACTCAAATATAGCTGATCAAGGACAGATTTGCCCTGATTTTGCTTAAATTCCTTTGCTTCATTCTTAGCACACTCCACTCTAATGTGGACTGCAGATCAAATTTCTGTCTTTCGCACTTCTCTAACCTCACAAATTCTCCACCTGAAAGTGGCATGAAGTGTAGTACAGTAAAATTACCTTCATACATCGGTTATGAATCTTCAGTGTTGATGTAAATTATGAAAACATTTGACTAGAGAAGTGGCTGTGATGTCAGTGAATCATTTTGCTTTGTCTTAAATGACTTAGAGAAATAACTAGAATTCCTCCACAGGTGATGTAATTGCTGATTGCTGTTCAATGCTGTTTGATGTTTTTTCAATGGTATTTTAACCAATGAAAAATGTGGTCAGAGCTGACCTCCTAAATGACAAACAAAAACAAAGAACAAAAAGAGATAAAAAATCTACCAATTACAGACTCAGAGAATCATTAAGATTATGCCAAATTGGATATAAACTGGATCCATAATGGAACTGGCTATTGGAACCCAACCCTATACAAGCTCGATTGTTCACAGACTTGCATGCTTTGTGGTCTACCTGGTTTTAAATCAATTAAAAAGTATATCCACTGGGGGGCTGATCAGGGCTGAATCATTCATGGTCAACATCAGAATATCATCTTTGAGGATATCAGATGCACAAAGTAAGCCTACATGGCAAAATGTTCTGCCTTCCCTGCAACCTTAACACACCACACACCAAAGGCTCTGAATGAAGCCAGGTTAGCCATCATTTATTGTCATCACAAATGCAGAGTTATGAGCAAGTATATCAAAAGCATTAGAGCATCTTTAATAAGTGGTTGTTCTTCATCCAAGACGTCATCACCTTCCTTATGTGCTTCATGTATTTTTGAGCATATATTGATGAAACAGCAGATAAAGTTTGCATTAGTTCACCTTGACATTAGCCTTGTTCCTGTAGCCCATACCCCTTTGAGTCCGTGCATGAGAGCCAAAAATGAGGACTCTTGTACTTTCCCTTAGAACAGAAGCGTTTTGCTTCATGGTGTTTGATTGAATCATTCAAACAATGTTGGCAACAATGTCAATGTTACACATATCTTTGCTTCAGCAAAACTTCAAAACCAGCTTTTGTTGTCTCCTTGTCTTTTCATTTCTATTAACTAAACATATTCATGCTTCTTTTGAATATATATAGATAGATGGATGGATGGATGGATGGATGGATGGATGGATGACTTTATTAATCCCTGAAGGAAAACTAGGTCATCATAGCAGTCTGGTATATTTGAATACAATAAAAATACAATACAATAAAATACTGAGGTAGAAAAAATAAAAATAAAAACACAGAATGGGACAAGGACATTTAAAAAACAGAAGATAAGTAAATAAGTAGATATGGTGCAGTGGCAAGATGATGGTAATGTTATTGTTAATCAAATCAAATCAAATTTTATTTGTATAGCCCAAAGTCACAAAACACATTTTGCCTCTGAGGGCTTCACAATCTGTACAGGGAGTGACACCCTCTGTCCTTAGACCCTCGGTTCAAGTGAGGAAAAACTTGCCCACAAAAAACCCTTTTAACAGGGAAAAAAGTGGAAGAAACCTCAGGAAGAGCCACAGAGGAGGGATCCCTCTCCCAGGACGGACAGACGTGCAACAGATGTCACGTGTACAGAAAAAATCAACACAAACATATTGTACAATTACAATGACTGATAGAATGACAATGAACTACAATGAATGATAAAATGATTACAGTAGCAGTGGAACCTGTGATAGAGATAGAGAGACACAGATGCACAGCAGCAGCAAATCATTAACTAACTATAAACTGTAATGGAGATGTGGTAACAATAATGACAGTAATAATATATGTAGATACACATGTATAAATATATGTATATATTACACATTTTATACATGTGTACATATACATATATATCTGAATAGCAACAATAGGCACCTTAAATAGTGTTTAGGGAATATTGGGCTGTTTTTGTTTTGTTTTTTCTTCTTCTTTTTTATTTTAAAAAATGAGATATGTAGTAGGTGAACACAATTGAGGAACAGGGTTTCTTGATATATATCAGAAAAAATAGAATATAGCTGGTATTTGAATGGGTAAGTGAAAATTCACCCTAAAACATAAGATAAGACAGACTTTATTGATCCCACACTGAGAAAATTCACTTGTTACAGCAGCTCACAATATAAAATACTATTACTAAATAAATAAATAGGGACGTCCTGGTGAAACAGCTGGTAGAGTGGGCTCCTCATG
Organism: Argyrosomus japonicus; assembly: GCA_015710095.1. Lineage (NCBI taxonomy): Eukaryota > Metazoa > Chordata > Actinopteri > Sciaenidae > Argyrosomus > Argyrosomus japonicus. Next base: position 229,522 of record JADEYK010001538.1, on the reverse strand, counting down.
TCTGAAAGGCCTTCCTGCACCAACTCTGTTCTTGAGTATAAACAAAAAAGCTTTGGCTTTTTTTGAACAGGTCACCTATGTATCATGAAGTATGACAGAAAAAAAAAGGCAGTTCAAGTCCATGTTTGCACAAAATGCATGAAGACTGGTATCGAAAAAAACACAGCTGCTACTACTAGCTACTGCAATTGGCAGCCAACTACACAGTCCGTCTTATTTGGTTGTCAGTTAAGCAAATGCAACAACACAAAACATAGCAGCCAGCTAATATTACTTACTAATCCATCAGGAAGAAGCCAAGGTTGGGAAAAATTGAAAGCCAGTTCCAGATTTCCTTTTATCAGGCCACTTGCTTGCTCATTCTCTCCTTTTCTCATTTTAGCTACCTGTGTCAGAGTCTTCATAGGTCTCTTTCCCTCTACCATGATGTCTGTAAAATTTGCTTAACCCAGTTTCGTTGGCCATTCTGGTGCCTATTGTGGAACCACTCCCTGCTGGCTACCCTTGCCCTAGGCCTGAGCACTTCATCCTCCCAGTGGTTCAAAGCTTCTGTGTTAAAGGTGTACAGTAAACATTTCACTGGTGCTCCAAGCTGGGCAGTATGGATAATTAAGCTAACTAGCTAATGGCAGCTACAGTTAGCAGTATTTAGCAACAAGTGAAGTCATCAGGAAAGTCACTGAGAGTTGGAGGAAAACTAGAAAGCATTTTTTCTAAAATATGATCCAGTTTTACCAAAATCACTGACATGCAGACAGGTTACAAATTAAAGAAGAACCAGCATCAAGTGTTACAGGTGTTCAGTCACTATTGCCTGCCAGAACTGTGTCAATGTGCCTTGGCATTGATTCTACAAGAATCTGAACTATACTCGAGGTATAAACACCATTCTCCCAAAAGCGATTCATTCACTTGATATTTTGATGATGTTGGTGGAGAGTGCTTCTTAACACTTTGGTCCAAAATCTCCCATAGATGTTCAAGTCAAGTGGGCTTTATTCATCTCATTTCAACCCCAGTACACAGTGAAACAGCGTTTTGCCGAGTCACTGTAACACAATGATTGGATATTATCACACTTTATGGTTTCTGTTACTTAAGTTTCCGGCTGTCTAAATATTGTATTGTATTGTTAAATGCAGTTTATTATGTTTTATTCAACTGTCTGATTCTTGTAGTAGACACCATTTCATTCCGGCAGGTTGGCCAGGCACGCTGCATGATTCTTTGAACACTCGATCTGTGGTGACCTTGGGCAAATCACAACCATTTCCTTCTCTTGTAAAAGCACACCAGCAACTTGTATTTTCTTAAACAAGAAGACTTAGAAGAAAACAATAACACACATGCTGCACAATGGTGACATGCAGCCATTGTAAAAGTGTAAAACATACTATAACAGACTATAGCTTTTCTTGCTTTCTTGTTGTTGATTTAATCACAGACAGCAATAACAACCTCAGGAAGGTCAAGAGTGAGAGTATGCAGTACTACAGTATAACCACTTTTGAAGTCAAAGTGGTGCACCAAAAATGTTTGTAACAGTAGGTACAGTAGGCTTAAGTTAGAGCAGAAGTTTGGACATGGATGTTTACAACAGACATTGGTAATATTTTGTATAGTCTACCTTCATCATTTTCTCATCCCAGTAAGTTTGACTAACTTAAAGGTTTGTCTCAGATGTGTCTGATCATCATCGTCATAATGAGACTGCTTGGGTGTCCTGAGCCATTTGACTTTTTTTGTTTTTATTTATTTTTATTTATTTATTTGTGCAGTTTCGTGTCATTTAAGATCTTAGAATTATTAGTTAGTCATTTATTACATAAAGTATATTATCTTCACTGATATAAATGATGACAACAAACAAAAGCCAAACCAAATTTACATTTCAATAGATAGCTGGGGAACAAAGCATTACAGTACTCACCATTAATTGAGTGAATGGCTCTGGCAACAGATCGGATAATCTGTGTTAGAGATTTGCTTAGCTTTGATTTTATTGACTGAATGCTTGATAAACGACAGACTGAACTCTCAGCAGCGCTGACCGTGTCTGATTCTGGAACTTATGATATTAAGTTTGTAACCCCTCTGGAATGTGTCACACACAGCCCTGATTTGCATTAAAGCAAGATATGATGTACGTGTTGTGATATTTTATTCAATTGTTATCCACTACTTCACCCCACAACTCATTGCTCATCTGTCATTGTAGTCTCGCCTTCTTTTATGTGATGAGTTTCAATTTTCATTCTTTAACAACAGAGAGGAGTTGGTTGGGTTTCTTGACTTGCATTTTCCTTCTTTTTTTTTTTTTTTTTGGGCTGTAACTGCAGTCAGAACCTTTCTCACTGTTGTTACTGCCCAATATGAATTGAGATTGTGTCCAAGTCTCACTTCATGTTTTCCTCCACTGTTCTTCCTCTTGAACTTGACATCTTTCACTGTTTTGGCAATGGCGCCCTTACACACATGGATACATGTACATTTTGTTATTCCCATCTTTCCCTCATTTGCTCTTTAATGTACTTGAATCCATTTTCAATATTTTTCCTTCTCTTTTGCTCAAACCTGGTTCCCTACTCAAACCTTTCCCTTCTGTTCTATCTGTTCCACATTTCCCCTATGTTTTCCACTCCTGTGTCTTCCCCTGCTCCCTCCATCATCCTTTACACAGGTGGTGAGTCAGCGGTTCCCACAGAACAGCATTGGTGCGGTGGGCAGTGCCATGTTTCTGCGCTTTGTCAACCCAGCTATTGTGTCCCCCTATGAGACCGGCATCTTGGACAAGAAGCCGCTGCCCAGAATAGAACGGGGTCTCAAACTCATGTCCAAGGTAAGGCTGTTGAATATGCTTTTGTATAGAGAACCTTGTGCTTCTCTAAACAGTTTCATCATAACCACATTGGCTGTATAGCTGTACATGATTATGACACAGCAAACTTGTGTCATAAGTTGTCATAGTTGTCAGCAAACTAAACTGTCTTTTTATTTAAGTTTTCAGGTTTTTTCAACAATAAAAAAAAAAAGATAAAAACAAATAAACAAAGAATATAAAAGAACAGACAGGTTGACATCGGCCATACACTAGTGCAAAATGAAATGTACATTCAGAATCTGAATCAGATTTATTGCCAAGTAGGTTTGCACTTACAAGGAATTTGATTGTTGATTGTTGGTGCAGAATAAACATTAAGTAAAAAATATAAGGTAAGATAAAAAAACAAGTCTTAAAAAATATAAACAATATAAATATATAAGAGCTGTTGTGCAGAAATGTGCAAGTATATGACCGGTAATAAGAGTGAGAGTTCACAATCTATTCACAGAATATTATAAATGTGCAGATATACAACAGGATGAGGTAGTCCAAAAATAAATAAAGGCTCTGCGTTAATCAAATCAAATTTTATTTGTATAGCCCAAAGTCACAAAATACATTTTGCCTCGGAGGGCTTTACAATCTGTACAGGAAGTGACACCCTCTGTCCTTAGACTCTCGGTTCGAGTGAGGAAAAACTTGCCCACAAAAAACCCTTTAACAGGGAAAAAAGGTGGAAGAAACCTCAGGAAGAGCCACAGAGGAGGGATCCCTCTCCCAGGACGGACAGATGTGCAATAGATGTCACGTGTACAGCACAAATCAACAGAGACATATTATACAATTACAATGAATGATAAAATGACAATGAATTACAATGAATGATAAAATGATTACAGTAGCAGTGGAACCTGTGATAGAGATAGAGAGACACAGAGACACAGATGCACAGCAGCAGCAAATCATTAACTAACTATAAACTGTAATGGAGATATGGTAACAATAATGACAGTAATAATATATGTAGTGGACGTCGTGCAGGACCACAGCAGCAGCCACGATCCATGAGAACCTGCTGGACGAGAGAGCACAGAAACTCCAGGGAAGAAGTTTAGTTAGTAACATGCATTAATGAGACATGTATGTTTACAGATGGTGGTGGTAATGGTGATAGAGAGAGAGAGAGAGAGAGAGAGAGAGAGAGTGTTTTCAGTAAAGGTAAATGTGACTGCATCTTCAACCAATAGCGTGCCTGACTAGGCACAACCCTGAAAGAGACAGACAGAGACAGGGGGAGAGGGGAGGGAGGGGGAGTCCCCCGGCAGTTTAGTCCTATAGCAGCATAACTAAGGGATGACCTGAGCCAGCCCTAACTATAAGCTCTATCAAAAAGGAAAGTCTTAAGTCTACTCTTAAAAGTGTTGACTGTGTCTGCCTCCCGAACCCAAAATGGTAGTTTGTTCCACAGAAGAGGAGCTTGATAGCTGAAAGCTCTGGCTCCCAATCTACTTTTGGAAACTATAGGAACCACAAGGAATCCAGCATTCTGAGAGCGCAGTGTTCTAGAGGGGTAGTAAGGTATTATGAGCTCTTTTAGATATGATGGTGCCTGACCATGAAGGGCTTTGTATGTAAGGAGAAGAATTTTAAATTCTATTCTAGATTTAACAGGTAGCCAATGCAAGGAAGCCAAAATGGGAGAGATGTGATCTCTGATCTTGGTTCCTGTCAGAACACGTGCAGCAGCATTCTGAATTAGCTGCAAAGTCCTAAGAGACTTATTGGAGCAGCCTGAGAACAATGAGTTACAATAGTCCAGCCTAGAAGTAACAAATGCATGGACTAGTTTTTCTGCATCCGCTTGAGATACAATGTGTCTGATTTTGGCGATGTTACGTAAGTGGAAGAAAGCAGTCTTCGAAATTTGTTTTATGTGGACATTAAAGGACAAATTTTGATCAAAAATAACTCCAAGATTCTTTACGGTGGTGCTGGAGGCCAGGGTGATCCCGTCTAAAGTAACTAAGTCTCTAGAAAGAGAGTTTCTGAGGTGTTTGGGTCCAATTACAAGAACTTCAGTTTTATCTGAATTTAACATCAGAAAATTGTAGGTCATCCAACTTTTTATATCCTTAAGGCATGCTTGGAGTTTAGTTAACTGATTGGTTTCATCAGGCTTGATCGATAAATATAATTGGGTGTCATCGGCATAACAATGAAAATTAATGGAGTGATCCCTAATAATGTTTCCTAGAGGAAGCATATATAAACTGAATAGAAGTGGTCCTAGTACAGAACCTTGTGGGACTCCGTGACAGACTTTAGTATGCATGGAGGATTCATTGTTGACGTGAACAAACTGAGATCGATCTAAGAAATACGTCTTAAACCAGCTTAGGGCGGTTCCTTTGATGCCAATTTGATGTTCCAGTCTCTGTAAAAGAATTTGATGGTCAATGGTGTCAAATGCGGCACTAAGATCTAACAGGACAAGTACAGAGATGTGTCCTTTGTCTGATGCCATTAGGAGGTCATTTGTAACTTTGACTAGTGCGGTCTCTGTGCTATGATGCACTCTAAATCCTGACTGAAAATCCTCAAATAAACTGTTCTTATGGAGAAAGTCACACAGCTGATTGGCTACAGCTTTCTCAAGTATCTTAGAGAGAAAGGGAAGGTTTGATATCGGTCTGTAATTGGCTAAAACCTCTGGATCCAGAGTGGGCTTTTTAAGAAGAGGTTTAATTACAGCTACTTTAAAGGACTGTGGTACATATCCTGATAATAAAGACAGATTAATCATATCCAATAAAGAAGGGCTAACTAGAGGTAAAACATCCTTGAGCAGCCTGGTTGGGATGGGGTCTAAGAGACAGGTTGACGGCTTAGATGAGATGAGTATGTCTGTAAATGCTATGTTAATGTAACATGTTGGTCTGGATGGGGAGAGGAAGAGAGTCGATGTCAGAGGGGGCTCTGGGCCTTGTTGTTAAGGCTAGCAGTGGACGGGAAAAAACTGTTCTTGTGGCATGAGCAGAGCTGGGACGATGGTGTTGAAGGCAGAGCTCAAATCCACAAACAGCATCCTGGCGTAGGTTCCTGCGGAGTCCAGGTGCTGGAAGATGTAGTGAAGTGCTGTTCAAGTAGTGTTGACTGCATCATCTACAGACCTGTTGGCTCTGTAGGCAAACTGCAGGGGGTCCAGGAGGGGGTCAGTGATGTCTTTTGAGGTGTGAAAGCACAAGGCGCTCAAAGGACTTCATAACTACAGAGGTCAAGGCAACGGTTCTGAAGCCGTTAAGTCCTGTGGTCCTTGGCCTCTTGGGAACAGGAATGATTGTTGAGGTCTTGAAGCAGGCTGGCACGTGACGTGTGAGGTGTTGAAGATGTCCATGAACACTGGAGACAGCTGATCAGCGCAGTGCTTCAAGGTGATGGGGTGACAGAATCCGGTCCAGCTGCTTTCCAGGGGTTCTCTCTCCTGAAGAATAATAATAATAATAAAGAATGAAAGAAGAATCCCTTTTGTTGGCCAGGCGCTGGTCGTTGATGCAGTGGGGGGCTTTAATGGGGAGCTGCCTGAGCCCTTTCCAGACAGATGCAGAGTCGTTAGCTGAGCTGGTGTTGGAGTTTCTCAGAGTACAGTCGTTTAGCCTCTTTCACTACCTTGCTAAACTTATACTTCACCTCTTCCCACTCCTGAAAGCCTCTTCCTTAGCCAACCTTAGCTGTCTGACTTTGTTTGTGAACCAGGGTTTGTCATTGTTGTAACTTACCCTGGTGCATGATGGAACACAGCAGTCTTCACAGAAGCTGATGTTGATGATTCACACAGACAATGAGTTACATCCCATAGAATAAGTCCACCTTTCCCAGTATTTTGTATATCGCTCAGCCTGTAGTCTTAAGGAGAACAATTGTAATCCAGTCATTCCTCGATGGTAGATTTGTCTGCAGTCATAAGTCCAACTGGGATTTTACCCAGGTACAGTGTAACATAAGAAAAATCAGCTTCTAGTCCAAAGATTGTCCGTATTTCTCTAGCAAATTCTTGCCAGTATGGTTGGATAAGGGGGCAGGCACAGAATATATGAAAATAGTCTGCCATTGACTGTCCACACTGCCTTCAGCATTTATCCTGTCCCTGGAAATTTCAATTTTGGATTCTGGATTTGGATTATTTGATTTCCTTGTTGAAGTAGTCTCTGACTTGGAAATACCTGAACCTGTCTTCTCTTCCCAGTCTGTATGATTCTGAATAATAGACTCTAGGCCATCCTTACCAGCTATAGTGCAGTAGGCAGTTATACCATTGCATGCCCACTGCCTGAATGGCATATCTAGACCCAATGATATAAACTCTGAATTATATGCCTTATATGCATTTCAATATTTTTGCATGTTTCTCAAGTTTACATGTATTGAACCACATCTTAAGGGCAGCCCTGGTCCAGTGGTTTAGTTTATCCAGGTAAGGGTCATGGTGCTGGCAGTTATCTAATAATTACTGTGCTGGTGCTTCAGATTGCACTAAATCCAAATCTTTCCATCTGGCTGAGTAGTTCGGAGAACACCAGTATACTAGAGATCTAAGCTGGGCAGCAATGTAATAGTCCTCCATTGATGGGAGACTCTCTGTCTGCCCTCATCTATGGGTAACTGCAGAATTTTATATTTAATTCAGGGCCTCCTACTGTTCCAGACAAATCTTGATATGATTCTGTTCCATTCCCTAAAATCTTTAAGGGGGGCCTCAACAGGAAGTGACTGGAATAGGTACAGAAGCCATGGAAGGACATTCATTTTTATCGTTTCAATTCCATTAGACATGTCTAGGGGCAGTATAGTCCATCTATCAAGATCTGCTTTGATTGTCTTAATACCTGGGTCGTAATTAATTTTGTATATTTTGGAGATGTCTTTTGGGATCCAAACTCCCAGATATTTAATAGCAGATGTGTCCCATTTAAAAATCAAACCTGCTTTTCATGTCAGCATTTGGTATGAGGTTATAAGAGAGTATCTAGGACTTATGTGTATTCAATTTATACCCAGAATATGTCTGGGTATATATATGTTTGTCAAAGTGAGCAATATATCATCTATGAACAGACTTATCTTTTATTCATTATCTCCAATTAAAATCCCCTTAATCTCTGGGTCCTCCCTTATTGCCTGAGCTAGGGGCTCTATGAAGGGCGGGGCTAAGTGGGCAACCTTGACGGCATCCTCTCTCTAGCTTAATGGGTTGTTTTAGGTGCTCATTGATTCTTATTCTAGCAGTGGGATTTGAATACAGTGAAGCCAAAACATTGCAGCACTGATCAGCATTGCACTAATATTTTCCTTGACCACATAGTCTACCACATGGTGTGTTCGTCTGAGTGTTCTCGGACAAACCCCATTTGGTCTGGGTCTATCCGTTCAGAGACAATGTGTTCAATCCTTTTGGCCATAATTGAGGCAAATGGCTTATAGTCTGTATTCAAAATAGATATTGGCCTATATGAACTACACTCTCCCTTATCCTTGCGTTCTTTAGGAATTATTGATATTACTGCCTCGCTCCAAAATTGGGGCATCTGGCCTTCCCTAAGAGTGTGGTTAAAGCATCTAAGGAGCAGTGGCATCAATTCAGGCTTGAAGGTTTTATACCATTCACTGACAAACCCGTCTGACCACTCCCTTCTTATGCCCAGATTTGTGAGAGGAATAAATTGGGTTCATAAACCCCATCTTTTTTAATTTTTCATGTTCTGAGTTGGAGAGATGGGTCCCTTGCTTTATACTGTATCTGTTGGGTAGTTGTGGTCAAAATAAACTCTTATGTCTTTGTAAAGGACCTCCATATTCTTCCAAGCAGATGACAGGATCTGTTCTTTAGTTTTATACTCCTGAAAGTTAATTACTATGGACCTCGGCGGAGCATCACAAGGTGGTCGTGAGCCCAGAGCTCTGTGGCAGCGCTGTATTTTCAGAATGAGCTTGTCCGACAGCCAGCTCTGACATCAGAAATTTGACCACAAAGTTCGTCATATTATTTTCTTCCTCACCTTCAGGGACTCCATAAATGCGGATATTGTTTCACCGTTTTGTTTGCATGGATTCTTTTTTCTACTTCATATGTCAGAGCGATTCTTTGAGGTTGAGGTTGCACTCCTCCAGGTCAGTATTGCACTGTTCGGCTTCCTCGACTCGTGTTGTTGTGTTTTTCACATATGCCCCCTGATATCTCCCTCTTCACGTCCTCTCTATGTAGACCAAAATGACTTCAACTCAATCTTTACGTTGGAAAGAATCGCCTTAATCTCTGTGTGAATACTAGCTAGTAGGCTAGCTTCAGTGGGGTCAACTCCAGCAGCGCTGGGCAACTTAGCATTAGCGTTGTCGTCGCTCTCCGTGGCTACTTTCTCGTATTTTCCAGATCTTGTGGTCATTTTACTTTTAGCTTTACTGGTTTTGTCCCCTTCCATATCGAACAGCTGTACTACCGCACTTGAATCTGGGGAAATAATCAGAGTGAGAGGGAGAGTATTCAGTCAGCTTGCTATCTTCCCTACATGCAAACTGGAAGTTGGTTTCAGGCTCCCTTTTACACATTTCCAAATGCAAAATACTCTTTACTATGGCTTGGCTAAATACTTGGTGGTTATTATTAAACCATCATTGTGTAGAAATTGGTATTTTTGCAATTTAGGACCCCTATTGGTGTGCAATACCACTGTCATAAATATAGGCTGTTATACATGTGTATTTATTATGAACAACAGCCAAACATCAAGCAAGTGCAACAACACAAGACATAGCAGCCAGCTAACAGGCAAGAAACCCAGCTCAGCGCCTGTCATTTAGCCTTTTATTTCATGAAGCTCTCGCCAATGACTAAAAGTCAGTCCCAGATTTACTCTTGTCTGGCAACCTTTGTCTAGGTCACTTTCTCATTTTCTCTCTTAGTTTCCTTTGTCAACGCCCCCTCCCACTGAAGACTTCCTCTTCCTTGTGGCCAAAAAAGACCTGTGGTACAAACACTAACACTCCCTTGGTGCTCTGAGCTCACAGTCTGGGGAGCCCAACTCACAAACTGAGCTAACTTTAGCTAACAGCAGCTACAGTTGACAGCAGTTTATTTTACTGTCCATCAAAAAAACTGAGAGAGTTGAGGTGAAGCAGCTGGTGTGTGACTTAGTGCTGCAAAGCGTTACGTACCTCCTGCAGGTGATAGTAGCACAAAGTTACATCATGCAGAAACTGGTAGGGTTGCACAGTGAGAGTGACAGAGGCACCATTCACCTGATTACACATCAATATAGCATAATAAACCAATGCATTTTTTTAATGAGCTGCTACAAATTACTGACCGAGGAACTTTGCAGCTATTTGCTGCAGCAGTGGCTAAACAGCAAGGTGAACTGCCTTTTCTTCTCTTTATGTTTTCTTTGGTGAGTGTCCACACAAGTGTTATATTCTATAACTATGGACTGTATTATAACTTTATGAACTGTCTCTGTGCCAGCTTGACACCGTAATCTGTTTTACTCTCTCTTCAGTGGTGCACCAAGGTAGCTCCACTAGAAAGTTCTACTTGAAGTGTACAAATATTTTTGGCTCATTATGATGCTGTGGCAGGCTACCACTTTGTAAGCAATTAATGTAAAATGCTGCATGAGTATTGAGTAGTCATTAATACTGAGTACTCATGGGTCGACCACACCAATCTTGGTAATCAGCCTTAACCTTTGATCTTGATTTTGATTTTGACTTTAGCTTAACACCTGTACTGTACAGTACTGTTATAACACTAACGTGCTGACACACTCTGTGGACAGATAGATATACAACACCTTTCGTTTTGCCTTGATGACACACACACAGACTCACAAGGTGAAAACAAAACCAGGCCAGCTATTGGTGTTGTGGCTGGTAACTCAGTTGACTTGAGTAATGTCAGTTACTACTTCAACTAGCGGTGGATTGTTTTTAATATTTCTGTTGTTTATTCCTGTCTTTCCCTTCAGATCCTGCAGAGCATTGCAAACCATGTCTTGTTTACAAAAGAAGAGCACATGAGGCCTTTTAATGACTTTGTGAAGAGCAACTTTGATTCAGCCAGGAGGTAAGACACTCATTCAGTCTCAAAACAGAACAGAAATCCCCTTCAGTCTGTTTTCTTCCCATTCAACAGATGATAAATGTTTGTTTGTGTAACTTTGGTTAAAATGACTTGTTTAAAAAACTATCCAAATTATAGCTTGGTTACAGTTATTGCTTGATTTGAAAGAATTCAAACTAGAAGTTGTTGTGGCTTCAATGATATTGACCCATGACACTGTTTAACCAAAGCCACTGTGCATACCTTTTCAATTAGTTAATGACAGCTTATTGTGATAATTAGTAAATCACACCAGCATTTAATTATTAATGTGTCATAAATGTCAGCTGCCTTGACATGACTATATATACATATGACTTTTTACTGCATCATGCAGCTTTCTTGTGTGATTCTGCTGCCACATGTCTCATTTGACCCACTTCTGCGACATTTTTGGGTGTTGGTTCTTATTAGTAAGTACCTTATTTTAGTGCCCCCCAAAGCTTGTTACCTTGCTTTTTGACAGCTGCTAAAGTATTCTATAGACCTGCAATTAAAACATATGTTTGATTACTGTTTCCCAAAGCCCGAGGCGATGTCCTCAAATGTCTTGTTTTGTCGACCAACCAAACATATTCAGTTTACGATCATCAAGTGCTAAAGAAACCAGAAAATATTTCATATTTGAGGAGCTGAAATCTTTCTAATGTTAAAAAACCTATGACTGACTAGCCGACAACTACTCAGTGATTTGTTGCAGTGCTAGTATCCTGTGAACAACATGATATGCAGAAAACAGAAACCCTCTGAATGACAACATTGCTCTACAGCACCAATGATGTACAAAACTCCTGCAAAGTATCTTTGACTATAGCAGTGAAGTGCCTCTCTCTGTGTTTACTCTGCTCACCTTACCACAGATTTTTCTTGGACATAGCATCTGATTCTCCACCTAGTGACTCTGTCAACCACAGTCTGTCCTTTATCAGTGATGGCAATGTGCTGGCACTACACCGCCTGCTATGGAACAACCAGGAGAGAATTGGCCAATACCTCTCCAGTAACAGGTCAGAACAGATTATTTGGTGAAGCACAATGTTTTTGTGTGCTATTATATAATCTCAGCACTGAACTAGTATAAACATCACCTCATTATGATCTGATTTTCAGGGACCACAAGGCTGTAGGCAGGCGACCTTTTGACAAGATGGCAACCCTGCTGGCCTACCTGGGACCTCCTGAACACAAACCTGTGGCTGACACACACTGGTCTAGTCTCAACCTGACCAGCTCCAAGTTTGAGGAGTTCATGACCAGGTACGATTCCTCCCAGCCTCTAACATAATCTCGATTTCGATTTCTTCGCCATAGAAATACAAGTTTTCAGGGAGGGACATTATGACGCTACTGTTGCTGTCGCCATACAGCTAACTGTAGCTCACCTGTTACAGGTAACTCCAAGCACTTAGCCCTGCTAGCATTAGTAAGGTGGTTAGCTTAGTTTTCCAAAACTCACTCACCATGGTGTTGTGGAAGCATAATGCATCAGCTGGGCATGCCAACTACAACATTACTTAAGCTCATTCTAGCAGAAAGACCCGCATCACTGGACTGTGTGTGTGGAGCAAAGATATCGGCTATGGATACTCACCTGGTATGTGTAGCCTGCCTTAGCTCAGCCCAGCTCGTGTGAACACTACAGCCGCTTTACTTTCAAGAGCCTCTGCCGCAGGTTGTCACGCCAGGCAAACCTTGGCATTCTGGACCTGCTGTAAACGACAGCGGCAGGCCCGATGAAGTAGGATATCTCGGCCATGCCAGACTCGAGCTGGGTTGACACTCCTTTACCCGAGGGGTTTGAGGATTACCTGTCAGCTGGTAATTTCGGCTCACTCTTGGAAATTGACAAGCAATCTGATAACTCAATTTCATTTAACAAATTTCATTTAACATTTTTCATCATAACAAAAGTTATCTCATGACTTTCCATACAGAGCAGGTCTAGACCGCACTTGGCGATGGTGGCAAGGAAAAACTTTCTTTTAACAGGCAGAAACCCTGGGCAGAGAGAGAGGGAGGGGGGTTTAGATAGATAAATAGGGAGACCGAGACAGAGGCTGAGACCTATAGCAGTATAACTAAGTGTAGCCAATGCAAAGAAGCCAAAATGGGAGAAATATGATCTCTGATCTTGGTTCCTGTCAGTACACGTGCAGCAGATGGAAAAGGAAGCATATATAAGCTGAATAGAAGTGGTCCAAGCCCAGAACCTTGTGGAACTCCGTGACTGACTTTGGTGTGCCTGGAGGATTCATCATTAACATGAATGAACTGAGACAGATCTGAAAAAATAAGACTCAAACCAGCTTAGGGCGGTTCCTTTAATGCCAATTAGATGTTCAAGTCTTTGTAAAAGAATTTGATGGTCAGTGGTGGCAAATGCAGCACTGAGATCTAACAAGAGAAAGAAATCCTTTGTCTGGTGTCATTAGAATGATCATTTGTAACTTTCACTAGCTTCTTTTTCAGAGGTGCAATAGAGTCGAGGGTTGTTCGTAATTAACCTGCAGTACTATCAACAAGATGATCTATTTCGCAGGGGATAAAGGTAGCAAACAAGGACCTGATATTCAAGAGTCCATATTTAATCCTCCACTGTTGGAGATGTTGATTTAATTTGCATTAAGTTTTTAAGCTATTGAAGAACCAGGGTTACCTTTGTAACTTAGTTTTAAACCTCACCTCCTACCTCATAAGCTGCTTTAAGGATCATGCATTCATGATCTTTTAATTTCTCTGTCATTTCCCAAACATTTGCTGTTACAGCAGAGACTGCTGACTCCAAGACTTTTTGTCTAAATAACAAAAATCTGGATTCCATTCCAAGTAAATAACAATAATACAAATCAATTTGGGGTGTTTTTCTGTAGCCTTTTCTTTCTAATTACACTCTTTGTGAAATGAAAACTGCAGGCGAATGAACTGCTTAACGCTGTGGCTCTTAAGTTTTACTGTTGCAGTTGTCACAGATGACAGAACTGTTTCTACCACTGTCATTGTAAGTTCTCTAAAATTGACTTCCTGAGTTTAGTTTCCTCTTTCGTTTGTTAAAGTAGCAACTACCATTACTTCATGCTGAACAAACACCAAGGTGTTTTGTAGCTGCTGTTTTTCTTCTTTTTGTTTTCATTTCTTTTCTTTTTAGGGTTATTAAAAATCTAAAACATGATTCAACATTTTCTAATGACATTCAAAGCCAAAAGGGTATCTATAACTGAAAACAACATTTCTAAGAATCTAGCTTGATTCTGTGAATCTAGCTTGTGGTTCATCAGATCCAGACACATTTCCCTACTTTGGAAGTAGAATATAGAATCCAATATAATCTTACTCTAATACAACCTAATATCAAATGAAAAAAAGGAGTGACTGATCCTCATCTGTCTTTGTTCTGTAGGCACCAGGTCCATGAGAAGGAGGAATTTAAAGCCTTAAAGACCCTCAATATCTTCTACCAGGCAGGAACATCCAAGACCGGCAACCCAGTGTTCTACTACGTGGCTCGCAGGTAGGATCTGGAAGTTCATGTTACTTCTAAAACAAAAAAAACCAAAAACAAACTGTTGCTAAATTTCTCTTTAGAGGAAAAAAATAGGATTTCCTCATTTTTAGGACTTGAGCAAGACCCGTTTAAACCTTGTTTGTGTCTTTGCACTCCAAATATAAATACATTTATAAAAGTAATCAAGGCAACATATACTGTACACAGTGACAAGAAATGTAGAACTCTGGTACTCTGTAATGCAGTAAGATGCAATAGTGGGGTGTAAGGTCTAATATATTAAATTATTATTAAAAACCTCATTCAATATAATGTAGTCCAATACAATAACACCATAGCAGTCTGTACAGCATCAGAACCTACTATTGGGTCAATTGTAGTTACTTGTGTAATCCATCAGTGCAAATGCACTCCATCAATGTATGTCCACAAAATGTGCTTGCTTTTTAAACTGAAAGACTCAGATTATTATTATAAGAATATGACAACATTATGGAAAGGACCCTAAAAATATGTATCTTTTTATTAAAGAGCATGATACTTTTTGTGTAACCAGAAACAGCCATGATATCACTCTGTTCAAAGTCAACAGCCTTCATCAGGAAAAAGAAATGTCAGCCAGAACACAGGAGTTGCTTGTCTACCATTGCCTTGTTCAGTTAGTTTGTTTGTGTCATTGTGTGACTTAGGTGTTTTTAAAGATTATTTTTTTTGGCCTTTTCAAGCTTTATTTGATAGAGACAGCTGAAAAGTCACAGGAATGTGGGGAGAGAGAGATGGGGAATGACATGCGGGAAAGAGCCACAGGTCTGATTCGAACCCTGGGCTTCCGCAGCAAGGACTGAGCCTTCGCACATGGGGCTGCTGCTCTACCAACTGAGCTAAACGCCACCCCAGGTGTTTTAACATATTAGTTTGAACTCACCAGAGTGGCAAAAACAAGAAGTTCAAGTGGACGCACATTGATGGTACGCAATTGCCCCAAAGCATTACACTCTGCAGCCGGTTTTTCGGCTGTTGGCTGTAGCACTTGTTGAAGAAATCATCGAGTCCAGTTCAGATGTTTGCTGTGGTGGTGTGTGCAAGAATACACATTTGGCATGGGCAAAAGGTTTGAGACCTAAACAATGGGGTTGGGGTGATAACTAGACATTTTTTGTTTACTCAATTAGCAAGTCTACACTGCCCCCAGTGTGTATTACCTTGATCAAGATCAATGCTCATCAACACTGAATCAAGGTAAAATTAAAAGCAGGACAATTACAAAAAATAAATAACCAATGTCTCTAACTTTTCCTTAAAAGTCAAACAAACCAATCAGTTTTCAAGACAGCACAATTTTCTCCTTGAGAGGCCAGTAGGAAATCTAATCATGGTTTGGTAAAGCCATCATTGTTACTGTCTGTTGTCTTCATGTTGTCTTTTGTGGTGGAAATTGCAAGATCTTAAATTGCTTGGAAAAAGTTTCTTATATGATCTAAGATTACCATGACTCCATAAGATGGAATGAGGGTACTGAAAATTATGTCCATAGTGTTTGTGTGTGTGTGTGTGCATGTGTGTGCATGCGTGTGTGTTTCTTAAGCGGCAGCCTCTATTGCTGTAAAGTGAAGCCTGTGTGCCAAAATAGCAGTGGTTAGACAACTACTTGAATCTTGCTACAGAACATGTCAACCTCCATATTCAGATGCTCCACCTTACAGCAAAACAATTTTACAGAAACATGCTTACAACTTGGTAAAATAATTACTTTGGTCACTGTAGCAATTTCCTGTTTAACTGTACTGAGGGTGTATTTTATAGAACTTAATTCATGTTATATTAAGGCTTAAGGCTCAACATAATCAACAGCATGACTGTTTTGATTAACAGATAGGTGTTGTTACGAATGGCTTGTTTGAGCACTCAGTTATTGTTCAGTCCACTTCAGGTCCACAATGATTCTTGTCTTAGCCCATGTTTAGAGTGGTCAGGAGGTGGTAGAGGCAAAACTGCCAAGATGATGAGGGTCAGAGCCAACACAATGACCTTCACAACGGCTCTTCAGAAACCTGTGGGGACGCAGATATGACATCCATTCATTATACTGTCCATGGTATACCAGTTTCCTGGTATAGTAAGTGGCACAGAGAGGATTGGCATAGTTGGTATCACTTCACTCGGACCACATATTCCAGACCATCATTTTGAAAATGTCCATTATGCTTTTGTGCCCCAAACCCAGTATACCCATTTGGGTACTGGTATAGAGCAATGATTCATCTTCTGGACTCAACAATTAAATTCTCTGATGAAATGACTGTGGAGTCACATTGCATGTTCCTTGGTGAAAGGTTCTCTTTTATCTTCAACATGCCATTTTAATGTTTTTGGAACCATTCAAATGGTAACAGGGTTAGGAGTGTTGCGATAAGAGCAGTTGGCATGGAGTTGTTTGCAGAATGATTGTCCCGTGTGTAAAGACAGGGAACAAGTACAATGTCCATAGGTGGCATTGAAGTTTAAAGTGTCACAGGGGTTTATGGGCAAAGCCATCAATAAGAGTCAATTTCCTCGTATCATCTTTCATGGTATCTGGAGGTTGTGGTGTCTGAGGATTTTTCTTACGAATAATCCGGTTGTTGCTCTGCTCCTCTGATGTAGTTGTCCAACATCTTCTTCTGGGCCTCTGGGCCTGCGTTGTCCTTCTGCTCCTCTGATGACTGTGGTTGTCTGACATCTTCTTCTGGGCCTTTGAGCCTGCGTTGTCATTAGAGGAGGAGATCTTTCCTGGAGAGGTGACCAACATCCTATGGCTCCGTTGGTGATGAGTAGGAATGTGCGATATGTCATCGTTTACTTCAAAAACATTCCCCACGGTAAGAATATGTCATCCCACGATAAAAACGATAAATTCCCATTGATGACGTATATATGTGCGCGACACACTCGCAGCCCAACACGCATTATTGACAAACAGGCAGAGCAGATACGCCAGGCAGTGAGGAGCTGTTTCCTCACGCTCCGGCCGCCAGTCAGACACTCAGATCGGTCAAACCTCCACAGACAGCCTGAAATGTCTCTGAAGCAGAGACGATCCAGGTGGATTCATGGACTAAACTCTGATAATCGAGAGAGAGAGCTTTGGTAGAGAGACATAGAGTAACAACACAGAGAGCGAGCGCCGGCCTCGATAAAGCTGTCATTAATCAGAGAAATAAAACGTTATTTCCTGATTGTTTCACAGCGGTTACATTCAGCAGGTATAGACACGCCCACAGCAACCCACCTCAGCTCCCCTAGCCTTTATTATTTTGGTGATAGATTTATATTCAAAAAAATTATGCTGAATTGGTGTTTATTTATCGTAATTTTTATCGTTTACCGTGATAAATACCAGAAATTATCGGGATAAATGTTTTAGTCCATATCGCCCATCCCTAGTGATGAGGAAGAAGACTCACAGGATGAAGAGTGAAGACCCACAGGATGAAGAAGGAAGACCCAAAGTGTGACAAGGGGTCTTGTCGATCTCTGGTGAAGGAGACGTTTTCTTCCATGGATGTGTGGATCCAAATGGAGTGGTCTTCACAGTCACCTGTCATGTTGGTGGTCAGCAGGACGTATTGGTGTTTTGGACCAATGTGGCTTTCAGGCGTTCTTCCTTCAGAACTCTCTGATGCAGACTCAGTTCCCTAGATGGATGTTGTGGCACAGTTTGTCAGTAGGAGAAGACTGGACAGCTTTTACTTGTCTGTGTAACAGCTGAACAGCAGAGGTTAGAGCCGAACAAAAACATTATGGCCTCAACCGTTGCATGGAGATCCATATTCTTCATGCATAGCACTGAGTTGCTTGATATAGTTATTGGAGTTTGCGCTCGCTGGTGGGTGCGGAACTCATTGACATTAAGGCCAGAAGTAACAGCATCATCTATTTCAGGCTTCTGTCTGAGTTGATGCTCTGTGGAATGTTGAATCTGGGAACAATGTCTTTCAGCAGGCATTTTCCTTGGAAACAGTGTCAGTTTTCTTGCAATTCCTGGCTTCATGCCAGTTTTCACAAAAAACACATCTATACATACAAGAATTTTGTCATATCAGTCACATTTTTGCATATAGATAAAATCCATTTGCATTGTTTCAAAAGGTTCCTGTGGGGAAGGATGTGTCGACACTATTGTCTGTACTGTTGTACCCAGGTTATATTATTGACAAATTAAGTATATATACATATATTTTTTTACACTACCATTGTGAATAGGTTGGAAATCCTGGAGCATACCAGTCTTTCAACATTATTATTATTATTAGCTATGTGACATGTGAGCTAGCCACGGGTACAGATGTTTGGGAGCCACAATGTAGCCGTCACTGTGGACCCACAGGTTATTTACAAATTTACGACCATGAGAAAGCCACGACCATTGTTCCTTTTCATCAGCAGCCTCCTGTAAAAGGCCACGTCATTAGGAGAAGCAAAGTCGTTAGCAGGTATAGGATAGAACCTAGACAGAAGAGACAATTCTAGCATTTCCCTTGGCTGCATGGTCAACCAAGGCATTGCCTGAAAAGACAGGGTCATTGGATTTGAAGTTAGCACCAGACTTAACAGCAGCAATAGGTGATGGTGGTTGGCATGCACTTAACAGTTCACCAAGCTAACAGTGTTTTGTCATTTTTAATGGATGTCCCTGAGGACGTAATAATCCTCAGTTTGCTCATATTGTTAAATTAACAATCAATGCAGACACTGAAAATACATGGATACATATATGCATATATGGAATCTGTTATAATATGAACAGTTTTACCTTTTGCTGGTGATCAGTTCTCATTGGTGCATATAGTGATATATGGTGAGCGAAGATTCTGTAGTGTCAGGGTAAGGTTTAGAGGAACATGTAATAACATGAGGTTATGGGGATCACATTATTCTCTGTAGGTACCACTGTAGCAGGGCAAAGAATTTAACTTTTTGTGTGTGGCATGCTAAGAGACTGTTAGAACATATTTTCCTGTCTCGTCCCTGTTAAGTTTATCGTTATTTATATAGTTATGTATATTTATTTATAGACATGATGAAAGTCCTCTTTCTACAGGGTCTAATCTCTGTAAGAACAGTTGAAGAGTTATTGTTCTGGGTGAGAACAGATAGATAAACCCACATTTCTCATATATCATGTTCAAAAGGTTTGAAAGATTGGTCATAGTTTAGTCTATAGACTAAAATAACAGAAAAGAATGCATTGCAGAGAATAAGGCTGCTAACACCGCTGATGTGTTATCTAGGGTTGTCTAGAAATGCGAGATCTGGTGTATAATAGTACACTAATTTAGATGACAAGTAGGCATACAGAAATACCTTTAACCTGTCGATTAAAACTAGTTAATGTATCTTTAAAACAAACTCTGTTTGCTTTTCCAATTTAATAGGAAGAGCCTAGATCAAATTTGTTGGCCTTTCTGCTGGAGGTGCCATAGACAGGTTAGGCTTTGACTGGGTCGCTGTAAATTGCAATTTAGAAATTTTCTCACCAAAATTTGGCTCACCAACTGAAGAATTTTCCAGTGGTTTTGTTTCAGGAAAGTGTCTTCGTCCAAGGTGTAAATGGTAAATGGACTGTACTTATATAACACCTTTCCAGTCTTCCGACCACTCAAAGCGCTTTACAGTACGTATCTCATTCACCCATTCATACACCGATGGCATTGGCTGCCATGCAAGGTGCCAACTGCTCATCAGTTTGAGGAGCTAACCATTCATACACATTCACACACCGATGGCACAGCCTTCGGGAGCAATTTGGGGTTCAGTATCTTGCCCAAGGACACTTCGACATGCAGACGGGAGGGGATCGAACCTGGGATCGAACCGCCGATCTTCTGATTAGTGGACGATCCGAGCCACAGTCCTGAGGTGTAAATGACTTCTAGTCCCACAGCTTGGTTTGAACTTCCTTCTCCTGAGTGTTCCTCTGCCATTTATCCTCCTTGCTATTGTATTTTCTTCATCACACTCAATACGGAATCAATTTCAAAAAATGTTGATCCCATTACTCACTTAGAGACAAAACAATTGGAAAATAGGTTCCATCTTGAAAAATACATAAGTGTCCCTTTTAAATCAACCCTTCAACCCCCAAGGCTTAACCTTAACCTCATGTCATGGCTGAAATTCTCACTAAGCTTTAAGTACAGAGCAGGGAAATGTCTTCTGTTAAATGCACCTAATCTTATTTCTTGTATTGTTTTCTATTCAGGTACACAAATCAAAGATGTAGACAAGTGTGCCTAGGGAGGTTTTTTTATAAGGCCTCAGCGAAAGAATCCTTTAAAAAAAAAAAAGCTGTTCTGATCATCTTTCTTTTGTGACCATTTTGGATTTTGAAAAATAAAGTATAATAATTAAGTGTAGCTTAGAAAACATTATTTGTCATAAGCATTAGATCTGACTTAATCATTATTTTGTTTTGTGAAAAGCTAATTAGTCTGTCCTACGGTTGCAAAGGGGTGGAAAATTTCCGGTAAATTTTTAACTGGAAAATTTGGGGTAATTTAGTAATTGGGGGTAAGCTATCATCAAGATAAATTAGCCTCATAAAAGGTCAATGAAATGATGCCAACTATAGCTTATTTAGCGTCTAACCTATCAGCTATGCATGTAATGGAGGAATGTACAGTGCATGTAGGGGGTGTGGCCTCAATAGCCCTGCAATAAGTGCTATGTGTATGTGATTGAGGAAGCAGATATTCAAGTGTAATTGCATGAAATCTGGTTGCTTCAGTCAAGATTATGCTAAAATATATTTTCACCGACTATATTTAAGTTCCCTGTTAAGGGCCAACCTTCAATTTTGTAAATTCCCAGTTTTTTTCCCATAAATTCCCAGAATTTTGCAACCTTAGTCTGTCCATAAATGACCAAGAGTCAGCCTATGTTTTTATTCATATGGTTTTTATTTGCAATAGAGTTTAACTAAATCTCTGCAAAGGCAACAGTCCATCTGGAAGACTACAGAGTGGTTTGAAATCCTGGTTTGGTTGTTCATTTCTTGAGATGTGAAGAAAATAGATGGTGGAACCCACAGAACTACAGCTTTTCAGTATAGTGAATCACACATAGACTAATGACTCATTACACAATAAATTAAATTAATTCATTGTTGTCACTGTGACTTGTCGCCATTCAGGGTTCTAATTGAAGAGTCATTTTCACCATGCTGATGAAAAAATGTTAAAATTGGTACAGATCTGGCATGCTGAACACTTTAACCCCAGGAAGGATGGATGGATGTCCACCACCAACCTTTGTTTTTCTTTAGTTTGGAGCCCCCAGGAAAAAGTTTTACAATTGTAGTCTTACATACCTGTCAGCCAAAATGTAATGGAAATGTAGAAAGGAATGATGTGTAAAAGAACGGTTGCGCACACCTCTGTCCCTTTTCTTCGCCAGACACCAAGCCACTTCCTTTACTGCTGTCCTGTGTAATTGCCACAGCAGCTGATAATGCAGCCAGGAGTCATGCAGTAGGGTTGCTCTTTATCATGATTTGTCAGTTGGAGTAACAGAATACTGAATATATTGTCAGCCCCCTTTTGAACGGACTGTGTAATGACCTCACACTAAAAAAAAAAACACCAATATTATGACGGAGAATGGAACACAAAACAGTTCTTGCCTTTGCTGAAATTCTGATGGGCCATCTTACTCTTTATTTTCAACATGATTATTTGTTTCTTGTGCTTTCGTTTTTCTTCTTGTTTTTTTTGTTTGTTTGTTGTATTATATCATAAAGGATACATTGCATTGTACTATTGTAATTCATAGAATTTTTATTATTTTTATTTTTTGTTTCCACTGTAGACAGGAACACCTATAACTATTCTATTCTATTTTTCCTTTTATTTCTTTCATTTAACTAGCCCTTTATAAGCAACTTTTTTTCTATTTTGTGTAGACATTATTGGCTCCTCACTACTCGCTGACAGAGCGCGTAGCCGGGTGTGCAAATATGGGCTATGAAATGTTATGTAATGCATATTGTCAATCCTGTTTTGAATGACTTGGTAGGACCAAATTTAGCTCAAGCATCACTATTAGGAAGAAAGCATGGTGCATAGTCTGTAGTCTGTCAGTATGCAAGCATTACACTGACAGCTGGGCATGGCTGCTGGACAATGCTTGTAATTCCACAAGAAGTGCCTCGTCTAGCCGTGTCAGGCTGCACATAGCAGATTGAGCCAGGCAGGACGCCAGGCACAGGAACAACATAAAGAATGGTGAATTTTCAAAATAAATCACTCTGTGCTAAGTCCCGATGGTGAAAATAGACCTGAAAATAGGTATCCTCCTCACTCATAGTAGAAGCACAAAAATCTTAATTGATCAAATCAACAAAATCAGTTGGTGAAAGTACTTTGCTATTGGAACGCTCCCAGTAGGGGATGAAGCAGTGCATAGGACAGAACAAAACTACGTGGCAGACACAATTCATAGAGCCGTGTCTGGCGGAATCAGGGCGTGAGAGTTGAGCATTGACATAAACACTTCTGTTGATTCATTCAGATATTTTGAGTACTTTTCTATCTTGTAAGTTTATACAGTTCATGGTTGTGTACAGGGTTTTAACAAACAGTCATATTGTACATGTTGAGCTCTTTTAAATTATGATGATAAACTGGTGGAAGGCGGTAACAGTCACAACAGTTTTTACAAGGAAAATTAAAATGAAGGTGCGAAGTGGAGTTACTTGGTCAGACATTCACAGTTCAAAATAATCCAGTGAGTAGTGTGTTCTGTATCCCGTCAATGTAGTTCAGAAGGTGATGAAAGCTGTCATCATGACTAAAACAGTCATGGTGACAGTTTGTTGGGTCTCAACGAGGAGTCCCTGACCGTTATTTCGTGAGTTAGCTACTTTAGGCTTCCTTGTTGTAGACAGTGGGCTTGCTGTTGTGCTTGTGTGTGTAGAGACACTGTCAAAACCTGTGGAAGTTGTCCAGACAAGCACTTTGTGATCCCCAGATTCATTCACTCCTCTTTTGTCCTGATACGTTCCTGTTCCAAAAAGTGCAGATTTTGCCTGGTAACTTGACGTAACCTCTACTGTTCTTGCAGGCGATTGACCACCATGCCCTTCACCTCTGCTATTAACCCAAAGTGGTGGCTCTGTGAACAGCGCAGAGTGTCTCTCCCTCCCTGGTGTACCCAGATGGGTTTGCCCACAGATGGGTCTTGTATAACAGGGGCAGCCTAAGACGGTTGCATGGGTCTGCTCAGCCCATCTCAGGAGCCTTGTTATGTTTTCTTCTTCTTCACAAGCCCAGGGGTTATCCCCAAGAGTCATCACTTCCAGCACCTTCAGCTTATCAAAGATTCCTTCAGACAACCATGAGAAGCGATTAGCATGCAAATAGAACTGGGCTAGCCTTGGTAGCCGATCCAATGATCCAGGCAGGATCTGTGTCAGATAATTATGTGACAAATCAATACTCTCCAAGTTGTGTGGCATATTTGTGGGCACTGTCCAAAACCTGTTGTGACTGAGGTTGAGAGCTTGGAGACTCGGCAGCGTGTTGTTAATGAAAACCACTCTCTCCAGCTCATTGTCCGACAAGTCCAGTACTTTCAGGTTCCAGTGATAAGCCGTGTCGTTTTTATCCAGCGAACGTAGATGGTTTCCTGCGGCACGGATATCCCACAGAGAGCGCGGCAAGGAGGGGGGCAAGCTCTCCAGGCGGTTGTAGGACAGGTCCAGGGTTCGGAGGTGGGCATAGTGGCTGAGCTGGCTGTCCAGAAGCTGCAAGCTTTCAGAAGAGTGTAATATTTTATTTAAAATATATATTTTATTTATTTATTTATAGACAGTTTCTCCAAAATTACATTAAAAAAAAACGAGATAAATCAAATACAAGTTAAGGTGATCTGTGAATGTAAATTTCGCTAATTTTGCTGAACGGCAGCACCTTTGAGATATGAGGATTAGGGTATAATGGGAAAGGTTAAAATGTAGTGTAACTGTAGACAAGTTAA
Organism: Argyrosomus japonicus; assembly: GCA_015710095.1. NCBI lineage: Eukaryota > Metazoa > Chordata > Actinopteri > Sciaenidae > Argyrosomus > Argyrosomus japonicus. The sequence continues at coordinate 205,033 of JADEYK010001538.1, read as the reverse complement.
GTCAGCAAATTTACTCTGTAATACACAACATTATCTATGCTACATTTGCTAACAGTAGTTATCATAAGTGACTACTTATAACTGACCACGTAATGTATTTCTGCTTATTATTACTATGACAACTTTTCATTTGTAAGAGGGGGAGAATAGTCGTTACTTTATTCAAAATTTCCATAGATGCACTTGTCCCATGGTATATTTACTGCTCTCATCCTGACATATACACATGACATCCTAAAGAGTACGGTCTAGACCTGCTCTATATGGAAAGTGTCATGAGATAACTTTTGTTATCTTATGGCGCTATATAAATTGAATTGAATTGACATATTTTCATGTTTGAGGTTCAGGCAGATCATATTTCAAACAGTATGACAGTAATAAATTAGTTGTTGGTGGCCTATGATTTAACTGTTTTCGCTGGCAAGCTGTTTTACCATCTTCATACTACAAATGCCTCTACTTTCTAACCCTCCCCTCTCAGAAGATCTGCACTATGTTTGTAGAACTAACTTTGTACCTTCTGTTACCTCTTACATATTCAGAAATCCAGTTTATAAGAGCTTGTCTATAACCAAATTACATTACAGAGCTGCAGTTACACACCTATTAAAAGAGAGATTGAGAAAGTGGATGTTGTGCTGCAGACCAGGCGGTAGTTTGGTCAGGCCACGTGAGGAGCAATCCACCACACGGTGTCCCCGGCTGCAGGAGCACACAGAGGGGCAAATGGACAGCACCCAACCTCCCAGCAGGCCACACAGCAGCAGGAGGAGCAGAGAGGCAGAGTAGGCAGGCATGGTCAGGGCTCTAGAGGATGAAAGAAAAGTGTTAAATAGAAGGTTCAGTAACTTCAACTTCAGTTGGCTTCAGTTTTCTTTGGTATGCTGGGTTTAGAAATGTTTTAGCCAGCACCAAGTATTGTCCATCTCTCACAGGGAAACGGTAAGCATGCACTTACCTTGTTTCAGACTGAGCTATATGCTATATGCTATATCTCTATTCATAGGACAACATTCATGCCAGTATAAATTACTGTTTATTTCCATCAGCTCAGAGTTTACTTGTTTCTTGCAACATTTTTGTTTAAAATTCGGTTTTGAATTATGCTGTCTACTATTTCCTATGGTCTTATGTTTAGGAATCCTCAACTATGTACTGATAATCATTCTTCTCATCATCACACATGCTCAGATGAAGGTCTTGGTGCACTCACACTGTAAGAACACCTTGCATTTCAACTTGCCCTCCCTCTGTTTGAGACTTCCATTCTGACCAAAACTGAGGCTACAATCGTGAAGTAGCAAACCGATATGAATAATATGAGCCCTGAGCTGCCAACACCATTTAACAGCACAGATAGTTTGTGAACAATTGAGCTTTGATGCATGTTAAATGCAGCATAAATGGCCACCAATCTGATTATTGTGAATGTCACACTTGACTTCAAACCTAGACTATTCATTTGTCAGGACCATTCCTGTTCTGAAGTTGGACAGATAGCTTAGCTTTCTGCTTCTGGTCAGTTTTATGAGGGTGCTTGTCATCCTGAGTGCCAGCCGGCTTGAAGCTCTGCCAGTGGGACTGGAGCTCAGAGTGCTGCAGTGAGACTCAATTCATTCAGGACCATACACTGTTTGTCTGCAACTGCAGAGGTTCTGAACTAAAGGCTAAACATCCATGTGTGTTTGTGTTTTCATAGGCAGCACTGTGGGTGCTGTTAACACCCTTGGAAAGTGTTCCAGAAATTTCCCCACACCGTCGCATTATTCGTTTGGTGGCAGTTGATTCTCTGCTGTGATTGTGCCTTACATCACTAAAGTCCTCTGAGTAAATGTTTTATCTTTGTCAATGTCTTGATGGGATACTAAAATGAGAAATCTGCATAGTGACAGAGCAGTGAGGAGTTTACTTACTGAGCCAGCACAACATTACACTGTCGTTTACTGCAATAACAGGATTCAGAATGAAATGGCCCACTGCCCTTCCCGTCAGGTATATGTGGGTCATATGCTTTTCGTTATCTTCCATTTCAAATCACTCACCTCATCCTTTTTAGTGTTGGTCTGTCATCTCTCCTTTTCTCTTGGTGTCTCCTCCTCCAGTTCCAGCTCTGTTTTTTGTTCCTTTGTCTTTTATCGGTTCTGTGCAATTGCGACGTTGTCTCAAGTTTTTTTTTCTGGCTGTTCTCGCCTGGCACTAAACATGCTACCTGCTAGCACCAGCCCCGTCCTGCTTACCGCTCTGCAGGCTCCAGATGCAGCTGGAGGTGTGAGTTAGGAGAAAGAGATGCATAGAGGGGAGGAAGAAAGAGAGATGAGAGAGAAATGCAGCAGCGAGCCAGCCCACTCTGCTGCTGATGAGGCAAGCAAGAGCTGGAATCGTACATGTGCGTGTGCGTGTGCTGACAACAGCATGCTTTAGCAGCTCTCCCTCTTTCTCTCGCTCTGTCTCTTGCACATGCATTCTTATATACACTTTGTGGATAAAATGTTATGTGAAAGGTGTCACTCATATTACAGAGAATTATCACCAACCATTCACTTCCTTTTACCCTCTGCAGAGGCTTTTATTTTTGACAGCGCATCTACTGTTTTGGTTCAGTGTCTCTTCATTCATCAGACTTGTTTCCAGCAACAGCCAGTAGCTTTTTTCATAAATACACTCAGCTATAATGCATACTTTTGCAATTCAAATGCATGAAATCATAATGTGATGATGAATGATCTGACAGAGAAATATCAGCTCCCCTTAACTGTGTGGCCCACAATTTGACTATTATGGTTCATGCTTGTGGCGTTTTCTGCAGCAGCAGGCAAAAGGCTTTAGAAACCTACTGTACACTACCTGCTCAGCACTAGCTGCTGAACACAGTGGAACATTTAACCATGTAACAAAATACTGAAAGCCAATCAAGGCATGTGTTAATGTGTGTTATACTGTAATGAAAAGGCAAAATAGAGGTTCTCCTATAATATTGCTATAATTATAAATTATGTATTGTTGTTGCATCAGACATTTTTCATTCACACGCCAGGTTCTCTCTCTCTCTCTCTCTCTCTCTCTCGCTCTCTCTTGTATATACAGTAATGGCAATTAATACAATTGTATTATTGTATTATAACTGTATAATTGAAGTCATTTACTTTGTCCTTGGTCTGCAAGGTTTTCATATTTTAATAGTTCATCTCATGTGATGATGATGGACCAGTGAATGTACAGCTGTAGGAGGACGTTGTTTGTGGGATGTGGGTTTGTTTTTAATGTGACATCCAAAACCACAACCATTCAGACGTGACAGTAACCAGTTTCACTTTCACTAAATCAGTCAATCATTCATCAATTGATCATACAGAATTCTCTCCAGATACAATAAAAGAAACAAAAAACAAATTAGAAATATACAGATATATTTTAATGTTGCAAGATCAGGATTATTTTCAACTTGCAGAGGAAGAAAGTGACCAAACAAGTATGTCGCATGAGAGAAACAAAAGCTCTTGAAAGTAGTAGACAGTATAATCACTAACCAATGAATCTGAAAGTCAAATATTCAGGAAAAAAAATTCAAAGACATGTAATTAGTGCAGAGTATATTGAACCTTCTTTCTGACCAACTGTACATGACAAATTACTCTGCAGATAGTAAGTCAATGAATGAAATATGTGTATGTGAAAATATGTGCAGTCAAGTGGACTGATTCTAACTTCTGTCAGATGAAACATAAGGCACATGCCGGCCAAGATGTTGAAAATGCAAAGGTTTGTATTTAGCTGATATTCACAGCTATTAGTCATAGGTTTAACAATGCTAAAAATATGAAAAGATACTTTTCTTTCGACTGTTGATATAATTAAAAATCTTGTGGGTATTTTCTTTTTTTATTGTGATCTACTGTGTGAACATTATTATACCGCTGTAATATATCACTTTTTAAATGTTGCATTAGAGAACTTATCATGTTAATCAGTTTCCTGTTTTCTCAGTCACAGTTGTTGCTTCCTAGGAACCAATAAAAATCAAAATGTTAAGGATTCGGGCCATCATTTGCATGTATCAGAGCATTTTTCCACAGCTCCAGATAGAGTAGGGGGATTTGTAGGATGCTTTTCACTGAGGTTTGTGACCTCTTACTTGCTATTCTTGGACAGCGGGTCATTTGTTTGTGAAGAGGACGCTTAGACAGAGTTCTCAACAGTTTCTGGAGCGTTTCCGGTGCTTTTCACTTCTGGAACAACTACATCAGTTCCATTCCTTTTTTTCCCATCATTTTCCTCCACCCCTTGAAATATTCTCTCTTGTTGTTTATCTCCAAATGTAGTACCCAGTGTCATGTCTTGTAACTCCTCATCTGTTTCTGGAAGCAAGGACAACCTTTTGGACAGTCTCTGAGGCAGGAAGCTGGAGAGAGAAATCCGGTTAGATGACCTCAGTGTTACCTGGCCATTGTCAGCTCCACCCTCTAGAAATGGTGAAGGACCGGCCCAGTCTCTAGTTGTTATCTGCTGCCTCTGAAGCTTCTGTTTCTTTATATAAATAACCAGGAATCCTACCATCATTAATACCAGGGCTCCGCCTATTAGCCCTGCCACGGCTTTACTGTGGTTTGTTCCATTTTTAGACTTTTTTTCTGGTTGATTTTGTTCTTTTCCTTTCTTTGCCACGGTGGTGTAGATGAATGGTGTCTTTGTTATAGCCGGTAAAGTTTTGTATAAAGTGGTGGACTGCATAGAATCATTACCAGTGACTGAACTTGTACTTGTAGACTTGTTTTCACCAGGCTTGGTAGATGTGGTTGGATGGATAGTTTTAGCACTGGTGGATTGGGAAGTCAGTGTCTTTCCTGTGTCTTGGCTTTGGGTGGAGCTCCTCAACAGTGGTGGTACCCTTGGTTTGATGGTAGTTGCGATTGGGTTTTTGGCTTGACTGGTTACTACAGTAGTTGCTGATGTTAAGATTTTAGGTTGAACTTCTGTCGTGGACTTCATTCCTACTGTTGAGCTGTTTAACTGAAATGATGATGTGGAATTGGTAGAAGTTGCTGCTGTTTGAATAGTCATTTGCAGTGAAGGTCTAGTGCTGGGTTTTGCCGTTTTTTCCTCTGTTGGATTTACATCAACTATGACAGACTTTCTGGTGGTATGACTTGAGTCCTCTAAGAGTGGACTTGAGCTGGAGACATCCTGTGCTGTCGTCTGGTCCTGACTGAACTTATTCCCTGCCTCACCTGTCATCACATAAGTAAAGTTTTGATTCTGGGCCGCAGTCACTCTGCTCCTTGCTGTCAGTGGCATCAACCCTATGAAAATAAGGCTTACGAAATTGATTGTCATTGTTGTCTTCACCCTCCTGGCAGGTTGATGTTTCTTTGTATCTAGAACAAAAGTAATTCATTTTTCAGAGGTGCAAAGAGTACAGTCTGAAGCAATGCCCTCTGATGAGGAAATAGTTTGAGTAAAAACAGAATGTTGTGAAATGTATGCTGGTGAAACATCATGTCCTTAAATGCAACTCTTAATAGGCCTATGTTTCAAGGTGTGTACTGGGTATATTTAAAGTAATGCAGTCAACAGTTCTAATCTAACCTATATTCATCTTTCCACTGGTCTCTGGTAGCATTTTTACAATGTTTAAATTTCTTTTTCTTCTCCTCTTTAACTAAAGGATGTTTTCAATTTAATCGTGAAAGTAAGAACTTGTTTCGATGACTTCCCTTTTTGTTTTGTTTTTCATCAACTTTTTTCTGATCACTTCTCAATCACAAAGTTACTTTTGTTATGATTAAGCTGTGTTGGGACTCTTTCAATCAATTTACTTTAGCATCCTTGGCACCTTTTAATACACTCATTTAGCATCAATCCAAACTCAAGATAATACATGGACCTAAAGCTGCATTAATAATTCAAGTGATTAAAATGTACTTACCAATAACTTTACACAGATAACCTCCATAACCCGTTAGCTTTGACATTCCGGGATGTATTAAAAGTTAGATAGTTGTAGGATAATATGTTGTTGCCTATGTGGCAGGGTGTCTCTTGAGCAGGAACTAGGGGCACTGAAGTGTCTTCTCTCTGACTGATTCTTGCCTACAGGAAGTGTGAGTTGTGAAACTGATGACAGTGCTATGCATTCTCTGTCTGTTGTGCTAAACATAGTAGTTCATGTTTCACACCAAAGTCTTACTAAAACGTTGAAGAAAACACTGAACTGAACTGAATCACATTTATAAAAACCCAGTATAATAAGTCAGTACAATAAGTCTTTGAGTATTCAGAAAAGCGCTTATAAATAAAATGTATTTACATGTAGCTGTTATTTCAGATAGGCATGTGAACATCGACATGACTCCCTCAAAATCAAAGACATGCCAAGTATTTATCTCTTTGGTAACTAACAGATTCACTAACAGAAACAGAGTAACCATAAACCTACTGTGCCCCATGAGGGTCAATACAGGGTACTAGGTTTCCACCCCACCACTCCCCATACCCAGACCTTCGCTGAATAAGACTTAATTACTTGGAAAATATCAAAGCATTCCAAATTGAAATATATTACATTGACAAGAAACTGTGCACACTGGTGAACTTCAGAGGAGCAGGAGCTTCCATCGCTGCTCAGGTGAGCAGTGTGTACAGTGTCTGTATGTACAGTATGTATGTATGTATATATCCACTGCATGTTAGTCTTGCATTCAAAACCTTACTTAAGTACAAGTACTGTATGTGAGTATTATTAGCAACATTTAGTTAAGATTAAGATTTTTTATGGTGTAGTGAAATGCCCCGTCAGCGTTTTACTGTTGTATATGTGGCTTTGGATTGATATGAATGTGTATGTTGTGTTTTACTGCGGTAGATGTTTAAGGTTTGACATACTGCTGACTAGATTTAATCTACAGCAGTGCATCATATTCTATAAGTAATAACAGTATAATCAACAACAGTAGCAATAATAACAAACAAACAAAACAAAAACAACAACAATAATAGCAATAAGGAATAAATAGTCCTAGACTGTGTTCTGATTTTGCACACTAGTGGTTACATTTCTTGCAGTGGGAAAGTGATAGCTAAATGCATGTTGGTCTTTCATAATGTTTTTAATCATAGTTGTACTGTATTTTGCAGAAAGGTAAAAAACAAAACAAAAACAAGCCTTTAAAGTATGCCTTATATATAAACTGTTATTTAATTTATTTAATTTTTTATCATCATTATTGGTCATATCATTTTTTATGAAGAAATTAATTAGGGATGTTTCATTCTAACAAATGTTAATTCAGCTCAGCAAAAAAGAGTCTTTTCTTTAATTCAAATACGCTGGTGGTATACATTAGCACGTTTGCTTGATTTTTGGTAGCCCATAGAGGGAAAAAAAGCACATTGGGTACACTGGGTATAAGTGAGGCACATCTCACCCAAAACCATGCATCACTGCATTTGGACCTGAATTTTACATACACACATGATTTTAAATGTACTCAAGCTGCCAGGGTAACAGCACAGTGAGATCACCAAAAGCTTCACATTCACAACGCATTCTTAAACCACAAAAACTGTTTTACACTCAGATACAGTAGGCCAGAAGCCTACAAACTTTAGTTCATGTCGTCTAAGATTAACCTCAACCTAATGAGGCCACACCCGAGTCTGAAGGCCCAAGTAGACTGTGTTTAGCCCTCTCAACCTCCCAAGGCTCGATGTGACAGTACTAAACGTGAAACCTGTAATAAGTATACTGTTATAGTTGATATGATATAGTTCTCCATAATAATTAAAATAAAAAGGTTTTGTTTTACATTATTTCTGCTTGCCACACTACTTCAGTATTTACCATCTGGCTAATAATTATAATTCTTTTTTTTTTTTTCTTTTTTTTTTTTTTACACCTATGCACTCCCTAAATAAGCCAATATAAATATAGGGTTAGTGACTTTTGTTATGAATATTCATTTGAAACACAAGATATTGACACAGTCCAAAAATCCATTTATTGAAGAACTGACATATTAACAGGTTCGTGTACATGAGAGCAATGAAATAACAGTTGTATTAGAAAGTCTGCAGTACAGGTAAGAGATCACAGACAAAACACAACAAACTCACAGAAGCAAAGTTCAACATAAATGTATTAATTAATACAAGGACTGTTAGCAAACCTTGTACCAAACTTTCTGGCTATCATTTCAAAATGCTGTATGAGATCTAGGAATAGATCTTGGGATCTCTCCTTGATACTTAAAGATGTATCGATCTACTTGTTGGTTTGCCATTTGTCTGTTGCTTAAATTATTGTGACCACTCATTGTAGAACAAGAAAATTCACTCAAACCGAAAAATCTTTTAGTCAGTGTTGAATTTGTTAATCAAGTGAGTGAAATAAGTAGTATATCATGTAGGATGTTTAAAAGTTATACAGAATTACATTAATTTTACGTGCTTTTTTTCTAAAGGGTACATATTTTGAAGAAATTCCACTGGTAGCATCATACATCAAAATATATACACATTACTAGGACTGGGTATTGAACCATAATACTTTTTTAGGACTGATCAAAATCAATTTTTTTTTTGATAGGCTTTTTGGTGTGGATACCAAAAATCCTAATATCACTAATATTGCTAGTATTCCAAATTTCAAGCGATGCCTAGGCACCCCTACTTTTTCTGAGGTTTTATGAACTGGAAAGACAATGAATGAAACAATTTGAACGACAATACAGCGGAACTGAGAGGTTGTGGTTTGAAGTGTCTGGAGCTGGAGTTTACTGAAGTTGGATTATTTTCTCACACAACAAGGGGCATGTCTTCAAGATCCCTGGGAACCTCCAGACAGGAGTCCCTGGAGCTGGAACTCGGCATATAACAAGCCTTCTCTTCATGATCAAAACCCATTGCTGTGGCTCCTTCCTTGAGTCCTCCCCCAGTCTCCTCCCGTGCCGATCGTATTTCGGCCTGACTTTCGTCCTCCAGCTTGCTGTCTGCTCTCACCTCCTCGAGCATGACACTAGCATCACACGGCCCCACGAGTCCCCCAACCTCTGGTCGGTCAGTGCCCCAGTAGCCCGCACCACTCACTAAGTCCACGTTGGACCGGGAGGATCGGGGGGCATAAACCCGGTGCTGAATCTTGTACACCTGGCAAGCTAGTACCACAGTGGCAATCAGTAGGCAGACAATCAGCCCCCCTGCTGAACCTATAGCAATGAGACCCATCTCAGTGTCGATCAAACAGTTGCCACGAGTGTCATTGGTGCCTGCATCAGGTGAGTTTGTGCGGTCAATGGTAGTGAGGCTGGCCTCTGAAGCAGGGGTTGGGTTGCCACCATGATCTTGTGTTTGAGTGAGAGAAGGCTGTATGGTTGAAAGGTCTTTGTCTGCATCAGTAGTGCAGAATGGCAACTGGCTGAGCAGGAGAAACAGCCAAAAAGAAGTTCTGGTGCCTTCCATTGTGCTCTGAAATTAAAAAAAAGTTTCAGTTCAGAAATGTCGACCATCTGCATCACTGACAGTTTGTGGCAAAACAGTTTAGTTCATTTATATGTACTGAATTGCTCTTAGCCCTGATGAAGCTACTACTAAAAGTCAGAAAGTTGATTTTACAGTTACGTTCACTACTTAATTACTAGTTTACTACTTGATTTCTGTGGTTGTTTCACTAAAAGGTTTAGCCTTTTTAATGTGATCACAAGCTTGTATTGACAAAACTTACTTGAAGTAGTCTTATCTGGAGGTCTTGATGGAAGGATGCAGTGAGACACCTGCTGCAGTTGGACTCTTGAGAACTCACTGAACTCACTTCCTGACCCCCTTTCTGGGTCTTTTTCTGGTCTGATTATTTCAGGGCCTCTGGTTTAATACCACAGCTGCTTAAGAACTTACAGGAAATGAGACACAAAAAAAGAAATGTAGTTTATTAGAAACCAAAACAGCTTTCACGTGTCATACTTTTAGGCAGGCATGTGTACAAAAGTAACCCCTAACAAAATGATAATGTACCTTTTACTGCAGGCTCGAATTTGACCTTGTCTGATATTTTTTTTTATCTCCTTTCTTTAGGTTTAAAACAGGCCAGATCAATGGTGACCTGCTAATCTACCATGTCCTCCTCACCCTCAAACCCTACTACGCTAAGCCCTATGAGATAGTTGTAGACTTAACACATGTAGGACCCAGCAATCGCTTCAAAACAGACTTTCTGTCCAAGTGGTTCGTCGTCTTTCCTGGCTTTGCCTATGAGAATGTAGCAGCTGTTTATGTCTACAACTGCAACACCTGGGTGAGGGAGTACACAAAGTACCATGAGCGGCTGCTGACAGGACTGAAGGGTAGCAAACGGCTTCAGTTCATCGACTCTCCGGCTAAGCTGGCCGAGCACATTGAACCTGATCAACAGAAGCTGCCTGCAGCCACACTGACCCTGGAGGAAGACCTTAAAGTGTTCCACAATGCCCTCAAGCTGGCCCACAAAGACACCAAGGTTTCAATAAAGGTGAGGATGCAGCCATAGTGGTCTGTGTTAAAAGGTTCCATTAAAAACAGAAAATATTTAATTAGTCAAGGTCAATATTATCGGGGTTTCCAAAAACAGTGTTTTCTTACTAACCAGGTGGGCTCAACAGCAGTTCAGGTAACCTCAGCCGAGCGTACCCGTGTCCTCGGCCAGCCTGTCTTCCTCAATGATGTCTACTACGCCTCAGAGATTGAAGAGATCTGCCTGGTTGATGAGAGCCAGTTCACCCTCACCATGGCCAACCAGGGAACACCGCTCACATTCATGCACCAGGAGTGTGATGCCATCGTCCAGTCCATCATCCATATCCGGACTCGCTGGGAACTGTCCCAACCTGATTCCATCCCACAGCACACCAAAATCAGGCCAAAAGATGTTCCCGGTACTCTGCTCAACATCGCCCTGCTGAACCTCGGCAGTTCTGACCCCAGCCTTAGGTCAGTCATGCAGGGCATTTTAAGTTATTCTAGCAAGATTCTTTGATTTAGAAAATCATAGTACTTTTTCCTGCTCTAATTAAAAAGTGTGGCTGCAAAATAAAGGGGGTCTGATAATAATATAATAATGAAGTCATCAAGGATTTTTTTTTAATGCCATACAAATTGTATTTTTGTTGTGGGCTATTTATATTTGGAGTTCGCGAGGAATCTAAATTAAAAGTGCTCAAAGTGGCACTGTGCCATTTGCCAGTGTGTGAATGAATTAGCTCCTTTCTGATGAGCAGTTGGCACCCTGCATGGCAGTATGCATGTCTGTATGAATGGGTGAATGAGTTTAGGGGTCAGAAGAGTAGAACAGTGCTAAATAAATACAGTACATTTACCATTGTTATCTAAAATGCAGCACACAAGTTCTCTATTTCGTTTAAGTTCAAATATTTAGTGTTTTGCTTTTCTATCAAGATTTGTAAGTAGCTAAATTTCAAATATCTTCTGTTTTGGCCTGTGTAGTCTGCACAATATAGTGTCTACAGGTTTAGTTGAATTACACCACATGGAGAAACTATTATTTCTGCCCAAAATTATTAGGAAAAAACAACAACTGAGGAACACTTTTTCTGTACTACTATTGTCAGGGCTGAACACATCTGATTTGTTGTCCATCCCACATCCAGGTCTGCAGCTTACAATCTTTTGTGTGCTTTGACCTGCACCTTCAACCTAAAGATAGAGGGCCAGCTGCTGGAGACGTCTGGCCTCTGCATCCCAGCCAACAACACCCTTTTCATAGTTTCCATCAGCAAGACTCTGGCTGCCAATGAGCCACATCTGACACTGGAGTTTCTGGAGGAGTGTATTTCAGGTTTCAGCAAGTCCAGTAAGTCCACTCAACAGAGCTGCTGACAAACATACACAGGCTCAGTACCAGTCAAAAGTTTGGATACATCTTCTCATTCAATGGATTTTATTATTTTCTACATTGTAGATTAATACTGAAGACATCAAAACTATGAAGGGACACATATGGAATTATGTGGTGAACAAAAAAGTGTAAACAAAGCAAAATATATTTAATATTTTAGATTCTTCAAAGAAGCCACCTTTTGTAAAATACGTAAACAATTCTTCAACTTCTGTAGTAATTCATATTATGGGAAGAACTACTCAACTAAATAAAGAGAAACAGCAATCCATCATTACTTTAAGACATGAAAGTCAGTCAATCCAGAAAATATCAAGAACTTTGAATGTATCATGTGCACTATACTATGATGAAACTGTCTCTGCTCCTGAAGGGAAGACCAAGAGTTACCTCTTCTACAGAGAACGTCATTACAGTTACCAGATTTAAAAATCACAAATTAACAGCACCTCAGATTAGAGCCCACATAAATACTTCAGAGTTCAAGTAGCAGACACATCTCTGTCTGCTACTTGAAGTCTGCTACTAGACTGTGCAAAGCAGGCCTTCATGATCAAATTTCTGCAAATAAACCATAACTGAGGAAGAACAACAAGAAGGAGAGAACTCAAGAAACAAGAATGGACATTAGAGCAATGGATATCTGGATTTGGTCTAATGAGTCAAATCTGAGATTTTTGGTTCCAATGCCTTGTCTTCCTCTGAGGCAGAGAAGGTGTACAAATGATATCTGCAGGGCTTAAAGTATTCTGGCACCGTGCCGGATCTCCGGCGTGTGGCGTTTGACTGCGATTCATAAAAAAAATTTTTTTTAAAAAGTAAACATTAAAAAAAAACCTGTTGATGCGGGATATTGTCAAGCCCCTCCCTCAAACCGCTACTGTCCAATCCTACATTAGCAATCGTAACTATGCACACGCAAGGACGTGCATAGTTACGATTGTTGTGACCATGTACTCAGAAGGTTGTGACAGACATAGCAACAGTAACCATGGGGGGCCAGCAGCAGTTGATGCTGCGTTCCAGACAACTCGGGGAAAAAACGGGCTGTGAATTGAACAGCGTTCTTCGACGTCACGAAAGTGACCCCGGCCGCACACAAGTCGTTTGCCGGGAGCAACAGCCACAGCTGACGTACCGGCGCCAATGACAGATCGTGTTTGTGAGTTGAAAATACGTGTGTGCGTGTTCATTGCTGAACACGATTTATCATTCACGATCGCTCAACGGCTGGTAGATCTCTGTAAAAAGTTAGCGGTTGATAAAACTGCTTTGACGAAAAACTCTGTTTCCAATCAGCATGCCAGTTATATGAACACCCATGGCATAGCACCAGAGTTCAAGAAACGACTGTCTGATAAGCTCAAAGGGTGTTTCTTTAAATGTTGATGAACATGCACTGTAACTGTTTACACTGTACATATTATATAAATTGTTCTTTACTGAATTAAGTGGTTGCTAATTGAATTCCTGAAGTATTAGATTAATTAGAGTTTCACACGCCCTCATAACATTATAAAATTCATATTTAAATTGTAGGTCATCTTGTACCCCGCCAAGCATAATGCCAAAAAGTTGCCAAATCACCTCGCGTATGCGTGGGACTTTACGCTCTGTATCTGCATGTGTAGTTCACACTGTGAAGCCTGGAGGATGAGGTATGTTGGTGTCAGGCTGCTTTGCTGGTGACACTTGGCGATTTTTTTCAAAATTCAAGACACACTTAACCAACATGGCTACCTCAGCATTCTGCACTAAGCACTTTACTTATACTACTTTTTACCCTTTCTAAAGTGAATCTTTCTTTCTCATTCTTCTCATTGAAACACATTAAATTGTCTATGCACATAATCCCCATTAAGTCAAAAGTTGATATTGCACTGTATATCTATACTCCAGTATACATGTCTCATCCTGCACTGTGAAGTGAAGCCAACACATAAGATGAGAGAGAGATGGGGAATGACATGCAGCAAAGGGCCGCAGGTCGGATCGAACCCTGGGGGGATGCTCTACCAACTGAGCTAATCGACACTCCAATTTGAACAGATTTTTAATATGACTCGGGAGTAATGAGTAGTCTCAGTGAGTGATTTGTTCATTTTCATGCAGTATGTTCCCGCCACATGACAGTTGCATACGCTCAGCTGCATACGCAGTTTGTTCATACGGGCTGCTCTCGTTCATTTGTCATGTGACAGGCTGCTCAGGCTGTGTGACGAGTAGTACACAGAGTGGTTCGTTCATACGGATCGGTCTTTCATTCATTTGTGACGTTTACATCGGCCACAAGAGGGCTACAGCGCTGCACTAGTGAATGAACCAAATGACTCAAAAAAAGATTTGTTAAATTTACCGTCCGAGAGTAAGAGATACGAGTCAGTTAAAAGACTCAAACTTCCCAACACTACTTCAGTGACTCTGAGAAGATAGGGGTTAATCATAATCTGTGCCACGGTCCCATAAAATAGACTCAGGGTGCAGTCGAATAGTCAGTTTTGCTGAGGAACCTTCCTGAGTGAAATGACCCGGAAGTATTAACGTAGCCGCCATGATAAGAGCTGTTCGAATTCTCTAACTGTTAAGGAAAGGAGCTTGAATGCTTCCTTTATTATCTCCTTTAGCATAGGATACACCGGACCATCCTTTACCAAAGGAAAGGAGGTAATGCCGCCCCACAGCGGCAGCGACAAAAAATCGACGCACCATTCAGTCATTCACAACCAGACAAGAAAGAAAACATTAATGTATTTAAACAGTGTGATGCAGACTGCAGCAGAGAGAGCATGTGAATATAAACATACGTGTTGACGTGATGTAAAACTTTGATCATGAAGTGTGTTCTGTTGTTGACTGTGGAGCTGCGTTCACACACAGAGTAAAAACTGTTTGTAACTGTGACATCCAGCGTCCTGCAGATCATCATGAAGTTACTGTTGATTATTAATCATATATCTTTGCCATAACTTGCTAATATGTTTCTATATGAGTGGACAGGAGGGTGGACGACCATACCAGCTAACAAACACTTCATCTGACTTCTGTGACAGGTGGACAATATTCATTTATTATTTAATAAACATTTATTAACACGCTAAGAGCGCATGGGGAGAAGGATCTAAGATGCGCGTTTTGTAGTCCATCTTCTGAACTTTGTAGTTTTACCACAGGTCACATCAATAACATTCGCCATTGCATGATGACATAGTCTAGTGTAAGAGCAGTCTGATTCTCTGAACACCCCGGTCATCTTCTCCTAACTCCTTATGAATTCTCCTTCACATCTTTCCGTGACGTTTTCCATCGAGGTCAAGGAAAAGTGGTTAGGAAAGGACTTAGGAGCTAATTTTTTTTGACTGTCCTTGTTTTTTTGCAAATAGTTAGTGCCTTTTACATTATGTGAAGCAGCAGTCTTGTTGCCAGTGTGTCGGAAGGCTGAATTGTGCAGCAGTTAACAGACATGTTTCCAGTGGTTCTGGTTTAGTTGGATTTCATGGTTGGCTGTGATTATTCTGCATTGGTTGATTATGATGGACTCAATTCTCTCATCATGCACACATTAAATGTTTAACTGCCTTTGTGTGTCTAATTAAGTAGAACATAAACTAGACTAAGCATATGAACTGGTAACATGTTTTTAAGTATTGTGTGTGTTAAATGGGATCCTCCACTACATTAATGAGCGTCAGTGAGTGACGATCAAATTAGATTCAAGTACAAGTACAAGACGGTGAAATGCAGATTAAGCATCTAACCACGAGTGCAAAAAGCAGTAGTATGAACATGTACAGAAGGTCAGCTGCTGGCATAAGCAATCTATGTGGTTGCTTAAGGCCACAACTGCTAAGGGCCACACACATTGACTTGGACTGATGTTGCTCACTCCTCTCTTTGTACGATGTTAAGTTGACTGACTCGTTCAGGGGCTGCCAACTCTCACGCAATGACCGTGAGACTCACACAATTAACCCTTTCCACATGCTCTCACACCACACATCCATCAACCTACAGATCCATATCAGTCGCTCTCCTCCTGATAGTCTGAAAAGGTCTGCACAGTGCTGCTTGTCTGTCTCTCTGCTGTCTGTGTGCTTGTCTGTCTCTCTGCTGTCTGTCCTGTCTGTCTCTCTGCTGTCTGTGTGCTGTCTGTCTCTCTGCTGTCTGTCCTGTCTGCCTCTCTGCTGTCTGTGTGCTGTCTGTCTCTCTGCTGTCTGTCCTGTCTGCCTCTCTACTGTCTGCCTCTCTGTGTCTGTGTCCTGTCTGCCTCTCTAGTGTCTGTCCTGTCTGCCTCTCTGCTGTCTGTCCTGTCTACCTCTCTGCTGTCTGTGTCCTGTCTGCCTCTCTGCTGTCTGCCTCTCTGCTGTCTGTGTCCTGTCTGCCTCTCTACTGTCTGCCTCTCTACTGTCTGTCCTGTCTGCCTCTCTGCTGTCTGTCCTGTCTGCCTCTCTACTGTCTGTCCTGTCTGCCTCTCTACTGTCTGTCCTGTCTGCCTCTCTGCTGTCTGTGTCCTGTCTGCCTCTCTGCTGTCTGTGTCCTGTCTGTCTCTCTGCTGTCTGTGTCCTGTCTGCCTCTCTGCTGTCTATGTGCTGTCTGCCTCTCTACTGTCTGTCCTGTCTGTCTCTCTGCTGTCTGTGTCCTGTCTGCCTCTCTGCTGTCTGTGTGCTGTCTGCCTCTCTACTGTCTGTCCTGTCTGTCTCTCTGCTGTCTGCCTCTCTACTGTCTGTCCTGTCTGCCTCTCTGCTGTCTGTCCTGTCTGTCTCTCTGCTGTCTGTGTCCTGTCTGCCACTCTGCTGTCTGTCCTGTCTGCCTCTCTGCTGTCTGTCCTGTCTGTCTCTCTGCTGTCTGTGTCCTGTCTGTCTCTCTGCTGTCTGCCTCTCTACTGTCTGTCCTGTCTGTCTCTCTGCTGTCTGTGTCCTGTCTGCCTCTCTGCTGTCTGTCCTGTCTGCCTCTCTGCTGTCTGTCCTGTCTGCCTCTCTGCTTTCTGTCCTGTCTGCCTCTCTGCTGTCTGTCCTGTCTGTCTCTCTGCTGTCTGTCCTGTCTGCCTCTCTGCTGTCTGCCTCTCTGTGTCTGTGTCCTGTCTGCCTCTCTAGTGTCTGTCCTGTCTGCCTCTCTGCTGTCTGTGTCCTGTCTGCCTCTCTGCTGTCTGTCCTGTCTGCCTCTCTGCTGTCTGTGTCCTGTCTGCCTCTCTACTGTCTGCCTCTCTGCTGTCTGCCTCTCTGCTGTCTGTGTCCTGTCTGCCTCTCTACTGTCTGCCTCTCTGCTGTCTGCCTCTCTGCTGTCTGTGTCCTGTCTGCCTCTCTGCTGTCTGCCTCTCTGCTGTCTGTGTCCTGTCTGCCTCTCTACTGTCTGCCTCTCTGCTGTCTGTGTCCTGTCTGCCTCTCTACTGTCTGCCTCTCTGCTGTCTGTGTGCTGTCTGCCTCTCTACTGTCTGCCTCTCTGCTGTCTGTCCTGTCTGCCTCTCTGCTGTCTGTCCTGTCTGCCTCTCTGCTGTCTGTCTCTCTGCTGTCTGTGTCCTGTCTGCCTCTCTGCTGTCTGTCCTGTCTGCCTCTCTGCTGTCTGTCCTGTCTGCCTCTCTGCTGTCTGTCTCTCTGCTGTCTGTGTCCTGTCTGCCTCTCTGCTGTCTGTCCTGTCTGCCTCTCTGCTGTCTGTCTCTCTGCTGTCTGTGTCCTGTCTGCCTCTCTGCTGTCTGTCCTGTCTGCCTCTCAGCTGTCTGTCCTGTCTGCCTCTCTGCTGTCTGTCCTGTCTGCCTCTCTGCTGTCTGTGTGCTGTCTGTCTCTCTGCTGTCTGTCTCTCTGATGTCTGTGTGCTGTCTGTCTCTCTGCTGTCTGTCTCTCTGATGTCTGTGTGCTGTCTGTCTCTCTCCTGTCTGTCTCTCTGCTGTCTGTCCTGTCTGCCTCTCTGCTGTCTGTCCTGTCTGCCTCTCTGCTGTCTGTGTCCTGTCTACCTCTCTGCTGTCTGTGTCCTGTCTGCCTCTCTGCTGTCTGTGTCCTGTCTGCCTCTCTACTGTCTGTGTCCTGTCTGCCACTCTGCTGTCTGTCCTGTCTGTCTCTCTGCTGTCTGTATCCTGTCTGCCTCTCTACTGTCTGTCCTGTCTGTCACTCTGCTGTCTGTGTCCTGTCTGCCTCTCTACTGTCTGCCTCTCTGCTGTCTGTGTCCTGTCTGCCTCTCTACTGTCTGTCCTGTCTGTCACTCTGCTGTCTGTCCTGTCTGCCTCTCTGCTGTCTGCCTCTCTGCTGTCTGTGTCCTGTCTGCCTCTCTGCTGTCTGCCTCTCTGCTGTCTGTGTCCTGTCTGCCTCTCTACTGTCTGTCCTGTCTGTCTCTCTGCTGTCTGTGTCCTGTCTGCCTCTCTGCTGTCTGTCCTGTCTGCCTCTCTGCTGACTGTGTCCTGTCTGCCTCTCTACTGTCTGTCCTGTCTGTCTCTCTGCTGTCTGTGTCCTGTCTGCCACTCTGCTGTCTGTCCTGTCTGCCTCTCTGCTGTCTGTGTCCTGTCTGCCTCTCTGCTGTATGTCCTGTCTGCCTCTCTGCTGTCTGTATCCTGTCTGCCTCTCTGCTGTCTGTCCTGTCTGCCTCTCTGCTGTCTGTGTCCTGTCCGTCCTGTCTGCCTCTCTACTGTCTGTGTGCTGTCTGTCTCTCTGCTGTCTGTCCTGTCTGCCTCTCTGCTGTCTGTCTCTCTGCTGTCTGCCTCTCTGCTGTCTGTGTGCTGTCTGCCTCTCTACTGTCTGCCTCTCTGCTGTCTGTGTCCTGTCTGCCTCTCTACTGTCTGTCCTGTCTGTCTCTCTGCTGTCTGTGTCCTGTCTGCCTCTCTGCTGTCTGTCCTGTCTGTCTCTCTGCTGTCTGTGTCCTGTCTGCCACTCTGCTGTCTGTCCTGTCTGCCTCTCTGCTGTCTGTCCTGTCTGTCTCTCTGCTTTCTGTCCTGTCTGCCTCTCTACTGTCTGTCCTGTCTGTCTCTCTGCTGTCTGTCCTGTCTGCCTCTCTGCTGTCTGCCTCTCTGTGTCTGTGTCCTGTCTGCCACTCTACTGTCTGCCTCTCTGCTGTCTGTGTCCTGTCTGCCTCTCTACTGTCTGTCCTGTCTGTCACTCTGCTGTCTGTGTCATGTCTGCCTCTCTACTGTCTGCCTCTCTGCTGTCTGTGTCCTGTCTGCCTCTCTACTGTCTGTCCTGTCTGTCACTCTGCTGTCTGTCCTGTCTGCCTCTCTGCTGTCTGCCTCTCTGCTGTCTGTGTCCTGTCTGCCTCTCTGCTGTCTGTGTCCTGTCTGCCACTCTACTGTCTGCCTCTCTGCTGTCTGTGTCCTGTCTGTCTCTCTGCTGTCTGTCCTGTCTGCCTCTCTGCTGTCTGCCTCTCTGCTGTCTGTGTCCTGTCTGCCTCTCTGCTGTCTGTGTCCTGTCTGCCTCTCTGCTGTATGTCCTGTCTGCCTCTCTGCTGTCTGTGTCCTGTCTGCCACTCTGCTGTCTGTCCTGTCTGCCTCTCTGCTGTCTGTGTCCTGTCTGCCTCTCTGCTGTATGTCCTGTCTGTCTCTCTGCTGTCTGTGTCCTGTCTGCCTCTCTGCTGTCTGTCCTGTCTGTCTCTCTGCTGTCTGTGTCCTGTCTGCCTCTCTGCTGTCTGTGTGCTGTCTGTCTCTCTGCTGTCTGTCCTGTCTGCCTCTCTGCTGTCTGTCTCTCTGCTGTCTGTCTCTCTGCTGTCTGCCTCTCTGCTGTCTGTGTGCTGTCTGCCTCTCTGCTGTCTGCCTCTCTGTGTCTGTGTCCTGTCTGCCTCTCTAGTGTCTGTCCTGTCTGCCTCTCTGCTGTCTGTCCTGTCTGCCTCTCTGCTGTCTGTGTCCTGTCTGCCTCTCTGCTGTCTGTCCTGTCTGCCTCTCTGCTGTCTGTGTCCTGTCTGCCTCTCTACTGTCTGTCCTGTCTGTCTCTCTGCTGTCTGTGTCCTGTCTGCCTCTCTGCTGTGTGTCCTGTCTGTCTCTCTGCTGTCTGCGTCCTGTCTGCCACTCTGCTGTCTGTCCTGTCTGCCTCTCTGCTGTCTGTCCTGTCTGTCTCTCTGCTTTCTGTCCTGTCTGCCTCTCTACTGTCTGTCCTGTCTGTCTCTCTGCTGTCTGTCCTGTCTGCCTCTCTGCTGTCTGCCTCTCTGTGTCTGTGTCCTGTCTGCCTCTCTAGTGTCTGTCCTGTCTGCCTCTCTAGTGTCTGTCCTGTCTGCCTCTCTGCTGTCTGTGTCCTGTCTGCCTCTCTACTGTCTGTCCTGTCTGCCTCTCTGCTGTCTGTGTCCTGTCTGCCTCTCTACTGTCTGTCCTGTCTGTCTCTCTGCTGTCTGTGTCCTGTCTGCCTCTCTGCTGTCTGTCCTGTCTGTCTCTCTGCTGTCTGTGTCCTGTCTGCCTCTCTGCTGTCTGTGTCCTGTCTGCCTCTCTGCTGTCTGTCCTGTCTGCCACTCTGCTGTCTGTCCTGTCTGCCTCTCTGCTGTCTGTCCTGTCTGTCTCTCTGCTGTCTGTGTCCTGTCTGCCTCTCTGCTGTCTGTCCTGTCTGTCTCTCTGCTGTCTGTGTCCTGTCTGCCTCTCTGCTGTATGTGTCCTGTCTGCCTCTCTGCTGTATGTCCTGTCTGCCTCTCTGCTGTCTGTGTGCTGTCTGCCTCTCTGCTGTCTGTATCCTGTCTGCCTCTCTGCTGTCTGTGTCCTGTCTGTCTCTCTGCTGTCTGTGTCCTGTCTGCCTCCCTGCTGTCTGTGTGCTGTCTGTCCTGTCTGCCTCTCTGCTGTCTGTGTGCTGTCTGTCTCTCTGCTGTCTGTCCTGTCTGCTTCTCTGCTGTCTGTCTCTCTGCTGTCTGCCTCTCTGCTTTCTGTGTGCTGTCTGCCTCTCTGCTGTCTGTCCTGTCTGCCTCTCTGCTGTCTGTCTCTCTGCTGTCTGCCTCTCTGCTTTCTGTGTGCTGTCTGTCTCTCTGCTGTCTGCCTCTCTACTGTCTGTGTCCTGTCTGTCTCTCTGCTGTCTGCCTCTCTGCTGTCTGTGTGCTGTCTGCCTCTCTACTGTCTGTGTCCTGTCTGTCTCTCTGCTGTCTGCCTCTCTGCTGTCTGTGTGCTGTCTGCCTCTCTGCTGTCTGCCTCTCTGCTGTCTGTGTGCTGTCTGCCTCTCTGCTGTCTGCCTCTCTGCTGTCTGTGTGCTGTCTGCCTCTCTGCTGTCTGTGTGCTGTCTGCCTCTCTGCTGTCTGTGTCCTGTCTGCCTCTCTGCTGTCTGTCCTGTCTGCCTCTCTACTGTCTGTGTCCTGTCTGCCTCTCTGCTGTCTGTCTCTCTGATGTCTGTGTGCTGTCTGTCTCTCTGCTGTCTGTCCTGTCTGCCTCTCTGCTGTCCGTGTCCTGTCTGCCTCTCTACTGTCTGTGTCCTGTCTGCCTCTCTGCTGTCTGTCCTGTCTGCCTCTCTGCTGTCTGTCCTGTCTGCCTCTCTGCTGTCTGTCCTGTCTGCCTCTCTGCTGTCTGTGTCCTGTCTGCCTCTCTGCTGTCTGCCTCTCTGCTGTCTGTATCCTGTCTGCCTCTCTGCTGTCTGTATCCTGTCTGCCTCTCTGCTGTCTGTATCCTGTCTTCTCTCTGCTGTCTGTCCTGTCTGCCTCTCTGCTGTCTGTATCCTGTCTTCTCTCTGCTGTCTGTCCTGTCTGCCTCTCTGCTGTCTGTATCCTGTCTGCCTCTCTGCTGTCTGTATCCTGTCTGCCTCTCTGCTGTCTGTATCCTGTCTTCTCTCTGCTGTCTGTCCTGTCTGTCTCTCTGCTGTCTGTGTGCTGTCTGTTTTTCTGCTGACTGTGTCCTGTCTTGTCTCTCCTGTCTGCCTCTCTGCTGTCTGTATCCTGTCTGCCTCTCTGCTGTCTGTATCCTGTCTGTCTCTCTGCTGTCCTCTCTGCTGTCTGTCCTGTCTGCCTCTCTGCTGTCTGTATCCTGTCTTGTCTCTGCTGTCTGTCCTGTCTGCCTCTCTACTGTCTGTGTCCTGTCTGCCTCTCTGCTGTCTGCCTCTCTGCTGTCTGTATCCTGTCTGCCTCTCTGCTGTCTGTGTCCTGTCTGCCTCTCTGCTGTCTGTATCCTGTCTTCTCTCTGCTGTCTGTCCTGTCTGTCTCTCTGCTGTCTGTGTGCTGTCTGTTTTTCTGCTGACTGTGTCCTGTCTTGTCTCTGCTGTCTGCCTCTCTGCTGTCTGTATCCTGTCTGCCTCTCTGCTGTCTGTATCCTGTCTGCCTCTCTGCTGTCTGTATCCTGTCTTCTCTCTGCTGTCTGTCCTGTCTGTCTCTCTGCTGTCTGCCTCTCTGCTGTCTGTATCCTGTCTGCCTCTCTGCTGTCTGTATCCTGTCTGCCTCTCTGCTGTCTGTGTCCTGTCTGCCTCTCTGCTGTCTGCCTCTCTGCTGTCTGTATCCTGTCTGCCTCTCTGCTGTCTGTATCCTGTCTTCTCTCTGCTGTCTGTCCTGTCTGTCTCTCTGCTGTCTGTGTGCTGTCTGTTTTTCTGCTGACTGTGTCCTGTCTGCCTCTCTGCTATCTGTGTATGTCCACAGTGTCATGCTCCGACGGTCAATTATCAATTTTTGACTGCATCACAGATCCATGTCTTCATTTTGAGACTCGGTTTGTAAAGTTTTGTGAACATGTCCGACATGAACAATTGTGTGCTACATGTGTGAAATACCGACTCCGGTCTGCACTTTCACTGGAGTTAGTGTGTTAATTAGTGTGAACGGCTTCATTCAGCGTCTCATCGTCTCCTCTGGACCATGAGTTACTATGGTTATGGGAACGCCCTGAAACTTTATAATGATTCTCAATAAAATCATGAATGTAGCCTGATTATTCCTCAAATCGTGTATCATAACATGAAATCTAACATGAATCTAAAATAAACAGGAAGCCTCAAAGCCCCTCATGGAAATATAGAATTATGTATGTTAAACTGTCCTGTGTGCAAATCATCATCATGTTTTGGTATTTATCCTCACTCTTATTGACTCCATGATCTTTGAACACTTTGTTTTGTTTTCTCCATCATTTACTTTTCACATTATGCTTCTGTTTGGAGCGTGTAGTTTGTAGTGGAGATTTGATGTTGAATGATTTGTCCATCTCTATTGTGTGCATGTGTTCACTCAGTTATTAGTGCTGTGTGTGCACAATTTGTTGACTGCACTAGGAGTTTTTGGGGCCACAAATGAAACCTCACTTAGGGCCACTAAAGGGCCAGCCCTGCATGTACGTATGTATATGGATATATAAATAACAGTGTAGATAAATATGTGAATACCTTATGCTAAGATGTATACAATATGAACAGAGTGAGATGAATATTCTAAGATATATACAGCTTGTGTTACAGTTGGCCATTGCTGTGCAGGTGGAAGTACAAATAATGCAACTGGTGGACAGTCTATGGTCTATGTACAGTACAGACTGCAGCATGTGAATACACTAGATATACAGTAGGACAGTATAAATCTAGATTAGTGTATGGTCCAGATAGGTGTGCAGTAATGTGGTAGTGTAGTTCAAAAGTCTTCTTTTTCTATTGCAGGTATTGAGCTGAAACATCTGTGCCTCGAGTACATGACACCCTGGCTGCTCAACCTGGTTCGCTTCTGTAAGCACAATGATGATGCGAAGCGCCAGCGTGTCACTGCCATTTTGGACAAACTCATCACTATGACGATCAATGAAAAGCAAATGTATCCCTCTATCCAGGCTAAGATCTGGGGTAGCCTGGGCCAGGTGAGTCCACCACACCAACAGCCTAATAATTAAAAATGTGTTGTGGATCTATGTGAACTCTCTTTCTGTTTTCAGATAACAGACCTGCTGGATGTGGTTTTAGACAGTTTTATTAAGACCAGTGCCACAGGAGGCCTCGGCTCCATCAAAGCAGAGGTCATGGCTGATACGGCAGTGGCTCTGGCTTCAGGAAATGTTAAACTTGTCTCCAGCAAGGTGAGCCTCCCACTCTGAGCTATTACAAGCTAGACCAATGTCTTACCTGTACTCAGCATGAAGATGCAAAAATACTTCACAGAGCATGGTATTAATGACCTCTACTTTGCAGGGGAGTCGTTTATTCTTTGATTTAATTCAACCAGTTTTGAAACACTCTGTAAGTGAACTAATGAGACATGAGTGATTTGCTTCTCAAAGCATTGTAGCTGGCAGCAGATGATGCATGTCAAAACAACTCCTCCTTTTCTTGTCTTGTTGTGCGACAAATAGGGCTGTGCAATATGACCATCTCATATCCTGATGTCATATCCCAATAACTGATTTGTATAAGATAACCACAAAATCAGACTTCTCTATTTAACCGGAGTAGCCCTCCTCCCAGGTACAAGCTCCTTGTTTTGTCTTGACTGCTTGGAGTGAATTGTGGAATTACCCCATTCTATGTCATGTTCACTCTCCTCCACATTTGTTTGCCCTATTGCAAATCTCTTGCCTATGTCTGTGCAGAAGTCATCCAAGTTACTAAAAAATGATCTTAAAGAGTGTGATTTGTAATACGGCTAAATAAACTATGGAGCATAATATGAAATGTGAGACACATGACATATATATTCATATTGCACAGCTTAGTGAGGCATGTTTAACTGTATAGCATATTTCAGCAACAAGTAAGTTGCACTAAAATGTTTCACAGCCCACCATTTTCAGCAGAAAGAAGTGATTGAAGAAGAAAAGGACTAAGCAGCAACAACAACCATGTGCTAACCTGGTTCTGGCCACAATACAGAAATGAATTTGGACATAAAGCAGCTGAACAGAATTACTCTACTCTATCTTGGCTGTACCATTGACATAACTTAACTCAACTTTAGACGTTATGCAAGGTACCCATGGCAGCTTGAACTGAGAAACAGTATATCTTTTACATATTTTCACTTCAAAGTGAACAAGAATGCACTATTTACATGTTTAAATTGTAAAAATTCTTCCACAGAGACCTCAGAGGTTTCATTTCACATCATAAGAGTTGAGTTTGCAGTTCTACATACAAGCTGCCTAGGCCAATTTCGCAGTTTTTTAAGCAACATACTTGTAACCCTCCCATGTATCTCGAAATGCTTCTACTTACTTGATGTTACATTTAGTTTGAATAATGCTTTTCCATATTGTTAAAGTAAGTGTTACACTCTATAATTACAGCAATCACATAATTTAATTAATTATAGCTAAGTGACGAGGTGTGTTAATGAATTGAAATTTTGTCAATGGTTTAGTTTCTGTACCAATTTGGCACAGATGTGTGAAATCAGCATTAAATGTAATAATTACTTACTTACCATAGACAGAAATCAATCCAGAGCCTTAAATCACTCCTTAGACTATCCAAAGAGACCAATTCTCATCCACTCACTATCCATCATCTGTGTGCTCTGGATCCAAGTTCAGCCTACTTCTCAGATAAACAACATACACAGGCAGACACAATAGAAAAGGCAGGCCCTGGCTCCTATTATGGAAGACAACAGCACTGAACTGAATAGTGGCCATTGTCAAGATTGTTGACTAAAAAAGACAGTCAGTGTTTAAGTGAAGTGCTGCTCCCCTCAGTGATTTTCTGCAGTTTTATCAAAGTGTGTACTGAATTTAGGAATATCACATTAACAAGTGTACATGGCTGTGGCACCATACATGAGTCTTTGTGCTGGTATTATCCACAGGGTTGCTGTCTGATGTCATGGCAGGACAGCCTACTGAGCACAATGGAGCCTTGTCTGCTTCTCTTGAACTCTTTGTCACCAAAGAGTTGAATAATGCTATTTTCTAAGTGGTTATAACTATAGCCAGATTGTCATAAGTATCAGCTCTATATCCAAAAAGACATACACATTGTTTGCTGCGGGTCTTGTCAGACAGACTCTTTTTTAGGGGTGAATGGCAGTCATTTTTATGGAAGGTTAGTAATGCGCTACTCATTATTTTTTAGCTTGTAGAGTAGCATAGTGGATCGTTTAGCAGCTAAAGAGACACCTATTTAATGGAGATCGAAAATAGAGCTAATAGAGACAGAAAATATGAACATAAATAAATGCTAAGGTTCCTCTGTGTCTGTTGGAGGTGTAAATAAGCAATTGTTTGCCAACATGTTCACCATACCAGATTTCTAAGTTGAGAGACAGTGTTGTTTTGTTGGTTACAGCTTTCCAAAGTGACAACATTTCACAGCTTAAATAATAAATCCTTAAAAGTTGAAATATTTAAACTCTTTTATATTAAATCAAAATGGCACAGATGTGTAACATCGTATCCAGTAACATAATCAAAACAGAGCAGCCACAAGACATTTTTTTGATATAGCTAAAATATTGCTGCAGTGAGTGCACTGGAACAAATGCAGTTACACAACAATGTTGGCTAGCTTTCTATTTTATTACTGCTGCTCAGAGAAATCTGATCTGTCTGATGGGAAATTTCTAATGAATTTGTTGGATCAGTATGGCCATATTTGTTGCCAACTGCATGTATTATAATGATGTCATAAAAACTACCTACATAGAGTTCATTGATATCATGGAAGACTCAACTAAGTAATGGTTTAAGTAATAAATCATTTTTAGTGTATTTTTAATAAAAGAAAACCCCCATGACATGAAGTCATTTAATTAAAAATAAATTAAGTAATAATAATAATAATTTTTTTTCAATATCATCTCAGTGTTGGTCTTCTTTTATTCTTTGTGGCAGGTTATTGGCCGGATGTGTAAGATCATCGATAAGACGTGCCTGTCACCAACGCCCACACTAGAGCAGCACTTGATGTGGGATGACATCGCCATTTTGGCACGCTACATGCTCATGCTGTCCTTCAACAACTCGCTGGATGTTGCAGCCCACCTTCCCTACCTGTTCCACGTGGTGACCCTGCTGGTGGCCACTGGGCCACTGTCCCTGAGGGCCTCCACCCATGGTTTGGTTATCAACATCATCCACTCCCTGTGCACATGCTCGCAGCTCAACTTCAGTGGTGAGAACTTACCTCAGCTAATATGAGAGTAATCTGAAAGCTAAAAGGATTAAAACTAGAGTTTGTATAGCAGTGAGGGAACACACACAAAAAAGGCTACTTGTGTCCTTTGATGTTTGTTGTTGTGTTCAATGATTTCAGAGGAGACAAAGCAAGTTCTGAGGCTGAGCCTGACTGAGTTCTCCCTGCCCAAGTTTTACCTGCTGTTCGGTATCAGCAAAGTCAAGTCAGCTGCCGTCATTGCCTTCCGCTCCAGCTACAGAGACCGCTCCTTCTCACCGGGCTCCTACGAGAGGGAGACGTTTGCCCTGTCCTCCCTGGAGACTGTTACTGAGGCCTTATTGGAGATCATGGAGGTCTGTGCAACACATTTATTTCATAAAGGAAAACCCCAGAGAGACATATGGCAAAAAAAAATGTTAGAATAAACATATCTGTATCCTGCAATAATATTTGTAAGGATATATTCAGTACGATAAATGCTGAATTTCATTATGGAACAAATAATAAAAGAAGCAGAACGAAGCTGAAATAGAACATGCAATTCTTAATCTTTATTATGAATATAAAACGGTTTGCAGTTTATGGGAGGATACCAGCCAAATGATAAGTTTAAGTTAAGTTGTTTCCCACACATTGATAACTTCTGATAGAACTGCAAAATCTACCTCAATGAAAACATGTTGAAGGAGATTTGCCATTATGTAGTAGTGATCTGTAATGTCTGTTTGCTCTGTGTTGTCTTTTCTTCAGGCTTGTATGAGGGACATCCCAGCCTGCAAGTGGTTAGACCAGTGGACAGAGCTTGCACAGAAGTATGAACCTCCTCAATTTTATTTTAATGCCTTTATGTTAAGAACATAAATGTATAACATATGGGTTTGTGTGTTTGGATTTTAGGTTTGCATTCCAGTACAACCCATCTCTCCAGCCCAGAGCGCTCGTGGTGTTTGGCTGCATTAGTAAGAGGGTGAGTCATGGCCAGATCAAGCAGATCATCCGAATCCTCAGTAAGGCCAGCCCTCTGCTCAGCATAGACCGGGTGAGAGCTTTCTGTCAAACCTATGCTATGACCTATGAACATTAGATGATTATGTTTATTAATAATCAGTTGAACGCAACCTTTGCTATTGTCAAGTTAGGCTACTTCACCTTCACATGTGAAATTCTTCCCACACCTCAGTGCTAACCAGTGCTGTCTAAACCCTACATTTTTTTTGTCTTTAAGAATTCATGATGTCATTTACGGATGTTAAGATGCCATGTACCGTACATGATAACTATCTTTTATGTTTTAATGATAGTCCTCTTCATGTAAACAGTTAGAATTACCATAACTGTCTTTTTCTTAGCTTACTTTTCTTACTACTACTACTTCTACTTACTTTTTGATCTAATTTGGCAACACAAATGTCATGCCAGTTTTAATTTAAGTTACTGTGATTTGTTTTTGACATTATCAAATGGACTTTATATGATCTGAAAATATTTGCTTCACCCCACTGTTCATTCAAATTTGGGTTTTAAAAAAAAGAATCATTCAGTTCAGAGTTTAGAGATTATTATTATTTTTTATTTTCATCCAGGGCTTTCTGAAAGTGAATTTAATAAATGGTAATATATTCCTTTGATTGGTGTGTATATAACAGTGTATGTACAGTTGTACTTTTCCACTGATTAATTAACTATTACTGTCCTTCTTTGTCCCTACTCTCCCTTCCTTTTGCTCCTGTTCCTTCTCTCCCTCCCCATCACAGGGTCTGGAGAGCTGTC
This sequence comes from Argyrosomus japonicus, assembly GCA_015710095.1. Taxonomy (NCBI): domain Eukaryota; kingdom Metazoa; phylum Chordata; class Actinopteri; family Sciaenidae; genus Argyrosomus; species Argyrosomus japonicus. The sequence continues at coordinate 176,443 of JADEYK010001538.1, read as the reverse complement.
TGAAGGGGCCGGACAATTACAACAGCCAAGTATTAATAGAGGCCACAGTCATTGCTCTGACTAAGCTGCAGCCTCTACTTAGCAAGGTATACAACCACTGTAGAGGCTCCTCTAATCACAGCAAAATGCCACCACTTTATTCCTGCTGAATATTAAAGGACCAATGTGTGAGATGTATGTATGTATGTATCAAAAAGAAAACGAACAGACATCATGGATTTTTGAGCTGAATTAGGTTACATTAAATTCATTGAATAGGCAGCAGTTCATTAGTGCTCCAGTCCTACCCTGTGTGTGTTTTGCAGGAGTCTCCCATGCACAAAGCTCTGTTCTGGGTGGCAGTAGCTGTGTTGCAGCTGGATGAAGTCAACCTTTACTCTGCTGGAACTGCCCTGCTGGAGCAGAACCTTCACACTCTGGACACAATGCGTGTCTTCAACGACAAGGTAAAACACACACTACACAACAAAGCAGAAAGTCTCTTCAGCTCACCCATCCCCGCAGTCTAATGTGGTGTGAACAAAAAGCCAATACAGTTTTTATAATACAGACTCTTAGAGAGTCTGAGTAGTGTTTAAGGACACGTGACAGTTTATTCAAAAACTAACTTTACATGGTGCCCCGGTAGCTTATGTACTAAGACTGAGTTCTTACCACAGTGGTCTGGGTTTGATTCCATCCTGCATGTTATTTCCCCCCTCTCTACACTTTTCCTATCTGTCTGCAGTGTAATTATCAAATTAAAAAAGGCATCTACACAAGATCCCCATTCCATGGTAAAGTTCGAAGTAAAGTAATACTTCAGTAGAGCAAAACAAATTGATAGAAATAGCACACCAATTACAAAGCTTTTTTGTGTAGGTTATAACAACTAGTACTGGTAATGAGTGCATTTAAATGCATTCTTGGAAAATGTGAAGATGGCATGTTCAAGTTAAAAAGGTTGTTAAGATGCTTTTTTATGTGGTATTATTTCTGATGCATCTCTGACTGCATCAGCAGGCCACATATATAATTCTGCCAAAGAAAATTAATTTAGTGCTTTTGTTGAACAACTCTGACGAAAGCTGAAGAACAGAAGTTAACCCTTAATACAATGACAGTACCACACAGCTCCATAACTGTCTTTGCTATATGGATGATTGCACGTGTATTTTTAGAAAAAGAAAACTCCCTTGTAACACACTGAACTACTATGTGCAAAAAGTGAATTTTTAATGTTTTCAAAATGTTGACATGACCAAATAAATATTGCTTTTCTCCTCCTAATGTGCTCCTGCAGAGTCCAGAAGAGGTGTTTATGGAGATCAGGCGCCCTTTAGAGTGGCACTGTAAGCAGATGGATCACTTTGTGGGCCTCAACTTTAGTGCCAACTTCAATTTTGCTCTGGTGGGCCACCTACTTAAAGGTAAAGCCGCCAGATATACGTAGATAAGCATTCACAATGTTCAATACAGTGTGGTGTTTGTCGGGTCATTGAGTGTGTATGTTCACATACAGAGAAAACAGAAGATGATTCAGTAGTATGCACATAGTTTGGTTCAACTGCAGAGTGAACATCAGGCAGTGATACTTAGCACCAGTTTATGTAGGTGTTATTGTTTTTTCTGGGTGGATTATTTTAATGCAGTAGCATGTGCCAAAAAGATTTGGATCAGTGTCTTGTCCCTGACTGCTTTTATATGTCTAACTTGTGTCTCTAGGCTATAGACACCCATCACCCACCACAGTAGCTAGGACAGTGAGAATACTGCACACACTCTTGGCCCTCATCAGCAAGCATCTCAAATGTGACAAGTTTGAGGTCAACACCCATAGTGTGGCCTACCTGGCAGGTATGTAACACTCTTTATACATTTCAGCACTACACTACAGAGCAACCATTGCACCATGAGAAATACCTCCCATCGTATTCCTATTTAATTCCATTATCATATTATGTTACTGAAGAAATTTGATAGAGCAAAGAAAAGTCATTTTAGTATTATTATTATTATTATTATTATTATTATTATTATTATTATTATTATGCATGTAAGTAAGTCAAGGCAGAGTTAGGCCGCATTCAGACATGATCAGGCGCTGTAGCGAATTTGGGGTGGGGTGTGTCTATTTGTGCTGAACATAACCACTGTGAAACAATCAGGAAATAACTTTTTATTTCAATTTAGAAGCTGGTACATGAAATAAACCAATCCGGAACATAACAGGTAGAGTATCAGAGACATTTCAGTCTGACTGTCTAGGTTTGTCCGATCCAAGCATCTGATTGGCTTTTTTTTTTTCTTTTTTTTTTCCCAAAAGTTGGATACACACACTACAGGTGGCTGCATTTTTTTTTTTTTTTTTTGGGCGACACCCCTGTGACCTGCACTACTGCAGCCTACTCAAATGAATAGAAAATCTTTTGGCCACAGCGCTAGATTCTGTCTGAATGCTTTTACTTGACAAATATAGAGCAAGTTTATGAAAAGCTCTGTCTTGCTCTCGTCAGGACCATAATCCCTTTGTGCTGTTTTGTGCAGCACTACTCACTGTATCTGAGGAGGTCCGAAGTCGCTGCAGCCTCAAGCACAGGAAGTCACTACTGATTTCTGACCTCTCTGTGGACCCAGTACCCATGGACACCTATTCCAGTCACATCACTGATCCCAGCTGCAGGTGAGGCAGTGGAACAAATGAGAAAATTGAATGCAATTTTATTTATATGCAGGGGTCTTTGAAATCCTTGAAAGTTTGTTAATCTGAAAAAATAAATTCCAGGCCCTGGAAAGTTTTTGAAAACAGGCATAAAAAGATACAATCCTTGAAAGTCTTTGAATATTTTTTTGGTATTGATATTTCACATGGATGATGACCGCTGTCAACGTGTCATTAATTTCACCACTACAACTAGTTTGTTTAAATTTAGGTTGATTCCGCAGGGCCTACGCTGACTTTTAATTTGCAAACTGTTCGTTCGGCACTGCCAGAGAATCACTGCTTGTGTTTCCTGTACGTAGTCAACGTAGTTAACGTATTCGTAGCTGCTTTACGTGCGTGTAGCCTTCTCGCGGGTGGATTGGTGAATTGCCAGTTCGGTGAATCGTCACGTAATGTCATGCCCGGAAAATGCAAATTTCAGGGGGCATGGCTTGCCAGAGAAAGCTATGCATTGAATAAACCAACAAGGTTTATGCCAAATCTGTGTCAGTTTTACTTGTTAACGTAACAAAACCTTAGATTATTAACTGTGAGAATAGTTTAAATGTATCTCTGAGACTAAAGTCTCAATTCTGATATTAATTTTGTGACATTTATGGCAACCGTGGCACTTTAAACAGAAGTGTTTGAGTCTAAAACTAGCGGTAGCAGTAGGTAAATGCCGCTGCATGTGGTCCTTGAATTTGAGGAAATTGGTCCTGGAAAGTCCTTGAAAGGTCCATGAATTTTATGTTAACCAAGGAGTGGGAACCCTGTATATAGTGCCAAATCATAATAAAAAGTTATCTCATAACACTTTCCATATAGAGCAGGTCTGGACTGTACTCTTTCTAATATTATTCACAGAGACTTTTGACAGGCAGAAACCTTGATAAATAAATAATAATGATAACTATAACTATAAACTTTAATGGAGGTATGACTTAAGATAGTGATATGGACTATTACATTTGTTTTCTGCTCCTGCTTAAGACAGGATGCGTCTGATTTTTACGATGTTATGTAGGTGAAAATAGGCAGTCATTGAAATTTGTTTTATGTGGATGTTAAAGGACAAATCCTGATCCTGATGACGACAACTCCAAGATTCTATGCAGTGGAGCTGGAGACCTGTGTGATCTCACCTAGAGTAACTATATCTTTAGATAAAAAAAAAAAAAATCTGAGGTGTTTGGGTCCAATTACAAGAACTTCAGTTTTTTTCAATTTAAAATCAGGAAATTGGAGGTCTTTAAATTTGTTATGTCCTTAACGCATGTTTGAAATTTAGCTAACTGATTGGTTTCATCTGGCTTGATCGATAAATATATTTAGGCAACAATGAAAGTTCATGGAGTGAGTCCTAATAATGTTGCCTAAAGGAAGCATATATAAGGTGAAAATAGAATTGGTCCAAGTACAGAACCGACCGTGGAACACCGTGAATGACTTTGGTTTAATCATTAACATGAACCAACTGAGATTGATCTGATAGGAAGAGGACAAACTTAGTGTGGAGGAGTGGATTCATTTAAGCTAACATTCTTCATCACACAGCCAGGTTTCAGTAAGACAGAATAAATCAATATCATAATCTGAACTTAATTAATTCAGGAGACAGACACAGTCTCTATAGATGATTGGGTGAGTATAGTAACTGCTCCAGTGGAAGCGTAGAGAAGTGTGTAGGACTGCAGCTCTGGCTCCTGGTCTCAACTCTGGGTTGACATGGTTTAGGTTGACTAATAAAGTTGGCCAGATTTCTAGATATGAGAGCCGCTCCGTCCAAAGTGTTATGAATGCTGCCTCTCCTATTTAGATCAGGTTTTTCCCAGAAAGTCGTCCAATTATTCAAGCAGCTCACATCGTTTGCTGGTCATCGCCTTGACAGCCAGTGATTGAATGATGACATGCGGCTAAACATGTCATCACTGGTCAGATTTGACAGGGGTCCAGAGAAAACTACGAATTAAAAACCAAGGATAAAGTTTTCTGATCCATCCACAACACAATAGGCAGACTAGACAATGTCATTGTTGGCATGTTATCACGTTGATGTTTTTTAGCTTAAAACACCACCGTGTCCAAGTACAGCACGGCTGCTAGCAAGGCTGTAGACTTAGTGTTGTTGAATAAACTTAGCTATTAGCCATTACTGTTTCTGCTTCTCTAAGGACTTGTGCATTGTTTTCAGCTTTAGGCTATGGTGGTGTCCACTTCAATAAAACAAAGATGATTTAAAAAAAAAACAACACAATGAACTTATCTACGATCAATGTGTGTCAAACTTTGATAGGTGATTTAAACAAAGTGAGAAGAAAAAAGGTAGTGAGAGCTCCAGTGTGTCATACTTTGTTTTTGTATCATCTGTTGTCCAAGTTTAAGTTTTTAAATGAGTCATAAAGTTGTCTCCCATTTACCCTCCTCTCAGAACTCTGCGAGAGACTCAGCCATGGACATCACCTCAGGTTTCAGAGCGCTACCTTTCTGCCCATTACCCCACAGTGGGCCAGATCAGCCCACGAACACGCAAGTCCATGAGTCTGGACATGGGTCAGCCGTCTCAGGCCAATACCAAGAAGCTCCTGGGTATATTTATACCTTTGCTATGTACAGTACATATTGATCTTTCATTCATTCATTTTTTAAATGTATTTTTATGTTTGTGTATGTTTGTCAGGCACTAGGAAGAGCTTCGATCATCTCATATCGGACTCTAAAGCACCAAAGAGACCAGAAATGGAGTCGGGTATGACCACTCCTCCCAAGATGAGACGTGTAGCAGAGAATGACTACGAGATAGGTGAGAGTATAATCCTTGCCTTTCCTCTTCTTTGAAATGATGCAGTTTTACAAAATATTTAATGGAAGTCATCCATGTTATAATTACAGAGACACAAAGAATCGGAAACTCCCACCTTCGGAAGGTGTCTGTATCAGAGTCCAATGTTTTGCTAGATGAAGAGGTGCTGACGGACCCAAAGATCCAGGCTCTGCTGCTCACTGTGCTGGTGAGGAGACACGTCACACGATGTTTACAAATTTCAATCCAGTGGAACATGACTTTATTAAAATTAATAAATATACTTACTAACGATACTTGATTCTTGAACATCTGACATCTGATTTTCCAGGCAACCCAGGTCAAATACACGACTGATGACTTTGACCAGCGAATTCTGTATGAGTACTTGGCTGAAGCTAGTGTTGTATTCCCAAAGGTTTTCCCTGTTGTGTAAGTAGCCATCCTATCACCTTTCTCTTGGTTAGGTTGTATTCTGTGCTATGAGACTTTTTCCAGTTGCTATTCTTTGGTCTAGTCTAGTCTAAGGTCGGACCATTTGGTTCCTAGTACCTAAGATCTGTTTAACCTTTTCACCATAGGCTTGTGATGTGAGGAACACATTATGCACCTTTAAACGCTAATGCTTGGCAAAATGGTCAGAGATATCTCATTGTAAATAAGTATAATCATTCTAGGGTAAACATATGATTCTTACTCTTCCTAATAACTGATGAGAGGCTAAAGGGATAAATCTGATTTTATAAACCCAATATAATCTTACTACACAAATATGAATTAGTTTATTCAATTACACAGGTGATGAGAATCAACAACAACACAAACATAATATCTTTATTATTTATTAAATAAAGAAATTGCACATATAACCAAATACATTAAGCTCTGTACACAAAGTCTTTCACATGTTTTCAGCAACTATTCTGAAATGTGAAAAGACTTTGAACGATATATTGCTGAAATGTGGAGTTCAAAGGTTAAAATCGTGTTTTACCAGTTTTCAGTCCAAGATTTTTTGGGCGGTCCTAAAGGGTGATTCAATGACACGCTGAGGTCATCCTGAGCATACCACTGCACCCCTAACAGAGAGATAGATTCATTCAGCCACTGCTGAAGCTCCTCCCAACTGTAGTCTCCACTCTTGTCCATGCAGGTGCAGCAAGTGTCCTACGTCTCTCCAAGACGCAATGTGGCTGAACTAGCTCAGGCTAGCTCGACTGCTACACAGAAGAAAACATGCTTCTTCAGCAGTGAACTCACTCATGCCAGAGTGCGCTGTCCAGAAAACAATTTACAGTCCAACAAAACCCATAATTAACACTAGGCTTTGTGGTCAGGGACACACGTGTTAAACTTTTTACTCCACCATTTCTTCTCTGTTTCCATGACCCTCTTCCCCTGCATGATTTCACAGAAGTAAAACAGGAAATAAAAAAAATTATTTTGTACCAAATAAGTCTTAAAACATCTTAAAAATATATATACATGTACACATTAACTGTGAATTACTAAATCATACATGGGTTGTTAAGGAATTAAGGAACAGTTGACACAAGAAGACATTCTGACAAACATCTGAGTGTTGTGATGTCTGCAAATTTGTACAGACAGATATAAACCCACTTAATGTGCCTCGCTGTGGTATTAAAAGATCCCTGTGGCTTGTCAGGCTGCTGCATTGACATCAGATGTAAGATTAACCATAAGTTGAATCACCAGTACACTTGTGCTATTACAATAGATATTAAGTCTCATTTAGTCAAAGCCACGGTGTAAGCTTTCAACCTGTGTTCATGCACTTGTATAGAGCATCATTAGGACTTAACAATGTGGGTGTGCTCCTCCTCAGCCACAACCTGCTGGATTCTAAGATCAACACTGTGCTGTCAATGTGCCAGGACACCAACCTCCTGAATCCTGTCCATGGCATCGTTCAGAGTGTGGTGTACCATGAAGAGTCGCCGCCCCAGTACCAACCCTCCTATTTACAAAGTAATACACTCCATTCATTGGTCGTACATTTGAGACACAACCTGCTGCCTAAAACTGGAACTTTCCTTTAAAGCTGTGACAGTTCATTGAAAAGGGTAACTGCTCTGTGCTTTTGTAAGCATTTTGACACTGTCTCCTCATCTTTCATGTCACCACTTCTTCTGTCTTTCCTTCTTTCTTTCTCTTTCATTTCACAGGCTTTGGCTTTAATGGACTTTGGAGGTTTGCAGGACCCTTCTCTAAGGTACGATTGATTCTTCCCACATATCATTTTTTCATTTTCCCTGAGGCACCCTTGGCTGCCACGCACGAAATATTCTGCTTACTAAGCAATTACATGACAGTTCTGCAACCACTCAGTCAGTCTGTCTGTCTGTCTGTCTGTCTGTCTGTCTCTGTCTCTGTCTCTCTCTGTCTCTCTCTCTCTCTGTCTCTGTCTCTCTCTCTCTCTCTCTCTCACACACACTCACACTCACACTCACACACTCTCACACACACACACACAAACACACACACACACTCTCACACACTCTCACACACACACACACACACACACCTACACTGACTGCAGTAACAGAGAGGCTGGAGAAGTTTTAGTTGATACTGAATCTAGTACCTGCTCAACAATTTAGAATACACAACTAGTATTTGTCTCCAGCTCCTTCTGTGACCCTGTTACATAATAGATTGATGATGAATGATTTTATTGCAGAGGGTTATAATAGCCAGGCAAGTGACTTTACACAATTAAAGTACAGTGTAGATATACCAAAGCTGGACCTTTTATCCCACTGTTCAGTGTTCATGAAATCAATATTGTCCAGAATATAATCCAGAAAGGAGCACCATTATTGTCATAGGTAATTAAGGCACAATAAATTAATAAAAATCAGTAATTCCAGTATTGCTCTATGTACACTTTTGACAAAAAGACTTTCACCTTATTAACTAAGCGCTTCTACAAGAGAGTAGTAAACACAGCCCAAAAAGAACACAGATCACACAGTAAGGTAGCACCTAAGAAGCTGGACTAGTTCAAACACTTTTGTTTAGAGCAGTTTAGAACAGACTCTGGGAACACTGATGATGATCCATCTTGATGATCTGCTCTGTGGACGAGAGGTTTACCAAGAATGGATTGAAAGAAAACGTTCATTTGAATCCTCCTCTGTATTCCAGTCCATCTGGTTAAAAGTAAAAACCCAATGATGTTGTTTGTGAACGTCATGTAAACAACTAACACTTTTTACTGCAGATGGAACAGTAAGCCTCATTGAGTTTCTTTCTAAGGTTATTAATCTGTGATGAAATTTTTTAAACAATGAGTATTTAAAGCGCATTTTTCAACCAGCCATACTAGAGACTCCAGAGACCTTTTCCGCTTTCTTCTGGTTACTTTTTGCACTTTGTAGTTGTGCAGCACAACTTTTCTCTAACATTCATTTAATGGAGTAGGACTATGCACCGCAGTTGTTCTTTGTCCTTGTTGATACTACTACCATACTCAGACAATTCCTTCAAATTCTATGCATATAGTGGTGGCAAACACCCTGTTTTGTGGTGACCTCATCTCCCAGATGAAACTGTCATTTTAATGAAATATGTAATGTTATTCAAAACGTCTGGATCATGAACAACGTGTTTCTATGTCAATAATTTGACTGAAAACATTACTGTAAGCACAGTACTTAAATTTCCTTCGGGATCAATAAAGTATCTATCTATCTATCTATCTAGTAACAGTATCTGTGTTTACCTTGCAGCAAACACAGATACCAGATTATGCCGAGCTGATCGTCAAGTTTCTGGAGGCGTTGATTGACAGCTACCTACCAGCGGCTGATGAGGAGCGAGGGGAGGAGCAGCTAAGGACGCCGACTTCCCCCTACCCCCCCACCAGCCAGAGTCAGCTCAGCATCACTGCCAACCTCAACCTGTCCAACTCCATGACCTCACTGGCCACCTCACAACATTCACCAGGTCTCAAACAACACACACACACAGACACACACACACTCTGACTTCCTGCATAAACTAAATGGGAACTGACCACAGCTCCTGCAGCTGAAACAAGTCACCTAATTATGCTCTTGTGCCCCTGCTGTTACTTGAATCACTTTTTGAAATCAATGATAAAAAAAAAAAATCAAATGATATCACCAACCACAAATTTTAGTGCAGTCACAGAACAATGCTTATAACCTGTTAAAGCAATGCTGACATACATTTAATAACAAACAGACATATTAGTCAGTGTCCACAAACCCACTGCTATACTCAGACAACAGACCAATGAGTGAGATTAACCACTTAACCGTTAACAGAGGATCAACAGATTTTTTTGAACTTTCTTTTTAGTGTCCACTGTAAGAAAAATATAAGTTTAACATATGTTTCATACCTCTTCTCAGTCTCTGTGATGAGCTGCTTGACAGTATACGGACCAAGGTCCAGCATTGATAGGCTGTACTCACTCTGCAGCAGGGAGGAGCTGCTGCCAAAATTCACTTCTAAGTAAAGAGTTAAAGGATGAAGTTGACCCACATACATGTGAGTTGATTACTGATTTAGAGAAAAGTCTGAGGAAATGTTTGAGTTAGACTTTTGATTCAGTCCTGAATTTGTTATGGATGAAATTCTGCACATGCAGCACTACTGTAAAGTGCAAACTACTCTAAAACAGTGTGTTGTCTGTGCTCCTTGTGGTCCTCCAGGTGTGGATAAGGAGAATGTCCAGCTATCCCCCAGCTCTGCTCTGTCCAGTGGGGGTCGCACTCGCCACGGTTCAGCCAGTCAGGTCCAGAAGCAGCGCAGCGCCGGCAGCTTCAAGAGACCGAGCATCAAAAAGATTGTCTGATCAGCCAGAAAACACCCAGTCCTCACAACTCCTCCTCCTCTCCACTCCTTCCCAGCCTGCCAGGCCTCATGCTGCACTCTACTTTTTACTCTTTTGAATTTTTTCCTTCTTCATCATTGTTGCTCTGGCAGGAGAACATGTGATTTTGTGTTTTGCATTGAGGAGGAATATTAGCAAGGGCAAATTAGATTTTTTTTTTTCTTCGAATCTTTCATTTAAAACAAATCATTGTGTGGTGGAGGAGAATCTTCTGTTCAGTGTTTAATCTTTTCTTCAAGGATGTTCAGCTGTAGTATTGGCGGTCACCCATGAAACTATTGAGGAAATAATCCCTCTAAGGCTGATGGGAATACTGTCTGTAAATCAAAGTTCAGTGGACATGGACTGTGACATATCTTGGAAAGTTTGTGCAGGGAGGAACCAGAAACTAAAATTCTGCCTTTGATCCGAAACGCATCCCTTGATCTATGAGACAGGACCTTAACTCTGGACTTGTTCAGATATTTCATCTCCCCTCCCCTAGTCCTGTACATATTTTACATAGACAGATTATGTATAACTAGTCCTTAGTGCTAATTTAGATGTTGACGTTTTCTCCATGGTGTGCCTTTGTCAGGGTTTTTCAATGTGTACAATTTGTAAGGTAAAAGTCAAACCTTGCTGGGGACAAAGAACAGGTACTAATTATGGAGGCAAGCCGTCCATATCACCACAAGTTCACCCAAGCTGCCTCAAGACCGGCCTCCAATGATCGTCAAATATACAATCATCCATATACCCTGTTGCCTGAAAATATTTATCCTGTACAGCTAGATAGTGCAACACAAATCTTTTTTTTCAAACACTTTCCAAAAATGTTTTCTTTTCAAACACTTTCAATGTATCAACATGAAGATTGCAAAACACTAGGGGAAACGCAACCATGTAAATAGCGTTAAGCTTAGTTTTTTTTTTTTGGGGGGGGGGGGGGGGGGGGGTGCAATTTGCTTTTATTTAGCTGTTTTTCGTTTATTTTTGTATTTTCAGCAGCCTAACAAAGCAAAATTGTGTAATAGGCAATAATCCTCAACTCTCAAACTCAAACTTTTATTTGTAGAGCGAACAGGGAGAAGACATATGATGCCAACTCCTTAGTTGCCTGTTAACATAGAGATTTAGCGCTTATTAATTACCTCCAAGGACCATTTGAATAGAAAAGAGGCAGTGGACAGTGTGATCACACACACCTCAATTTGTTTCACCTCAACAGTCTAAACTGGACCCACAGCCATCAGAGGTTTGTCCTGTGGGCTCTTAAAAGGAAAAATCTACCCTAAATGAAACTTTGATGGGGCTCTTTATCATTTCACAATAGTGGGAACATAAACACATACCGGTGTGTTCATATCAAGACAGAAACATTCTGTTTTCTGCATCTTTTGCACACTAAAAGCACACTTTTGTATTATTTGTCTAACAAAATCAAATTTGACCCTTAAGCATCAAGACTGTGAGATGTGCTTAAAACCTAGTAAGTGAACCTCATTGTCAACCTATTCTTTCCAAAGTCACTGAAACTGTCACACTTCATACTCAGAAAGCCAAACGTCTCAAGTGTTCAATGAAATAAACCAAACTTGGAAAATATATTATCAAAGACTTAACATGGTGCCGACTGTCAGTGCACTGACTACAGAAGCAGGTCCTTTGCTTGGCTCTTTTGTTTGGTATATTCTCTTACTCCGGCACAAACCAGTGTCTGGTTTTTCTGGCATTTCTTTAATGTGATGAAATAATCAGAAATATTTCAGATCTCAGAACATAAAACTGCAAACATCTGGTACTGGTCTCAGTCCTACAGACTCAAACACTGATTCTAGAGCATCCACTCATACAGGATGCAAGTCATCACACCACTGACCCAGCTGACCCACAGATTGATGAGTTTCCTCAGTGGACAAGTGTAAGATGGTGGATTTATCCTGTTGAGACCTTTAGTAATAATAATTCAGGATATTATTGATGCAGAGGCCAGCTGTGTCATTTTAAACCAACCCTCTATACCCTCCGAGATCTGAGAGTAGCAGATCTTCTGCACTGTAAAGCATCTGCTTTCAAAAACATGTTCTGTTGCTGCTGAAGGATTTAGTTTCAACTCAATTAACTACACACACTGCTGACTGCTTTTCAAAGCGTACTGTAGTCTTTTAGCTGGTTGAGTGCATTTCTCCAGGCAGCTATTTGTTTGTATTTATTCCATAATGTTGAAACTTGCTTAAGGTAACTAATCCATCACTGCCAACATAATATCTGTTGTTAGTGTTTACTTATTATTACTTGTGGTAATACAGTGCACATCTTATCACGTATGTCTGTGTGTTTACTGTCTCTTTATTACAGTTTGTTCACCAGAGAGCAGTTTGTTTTAACACTGAAATGTTCACCTTACTACATATGTTCAATCATAATCCGTATTTGTCTCACCAATCTCAGAACCCATTGGCTATCATCCGAAGATTTTTTTCAGTGTATTTGAATTTAATAATCATTCATCACTGTGCCAAAATAATATCCTTTGACAATATAAGCATTCATGGTGATCATTGTGATGGATAACAACAGCCTGCAGGTTGATTTTGATGTTTTACTGAATGAATGGGAACCAATAGCTGCCAGAAGGGTATAAAGATACTAAAACACTATGGTTTGCTGTGGAAATAGTCACATGGTTTGCAGTAGATGGGTTTAAACATACAGCTCTAGCAGCAGCAGCTGTTTACACATGTTGCCATAGATTTGATTTGTTTTTTGTTTGGTTTTTATGAGCAAGTGTACAATTAGACTTTGCTGTTTAGTGCTCCCCTCGCAACCTCCATCCACAGCTCAACAGGGTTGGTTTGTCAAAATGCTTTTATCCTGCCTTAACATCTATGCATGATAAGAGTTGAGTATTGTTGTACAACTCTGACTTTATTTTTGTCTGAGCAGCGTCTACACAAGTCTGCTGACTTTTCTTACAATTTTAAGTGTTTATATTACCTTATGTATACATTTGTGGTTCAGTTCACTGTTATTTTCTTGTTTTGTAGCCATCTGATGGGATGTCTTATTTTCTTCTGTCTATGTAGTTCATTCAGTGAATCCCTGATCAATACATAAATTCCATTGAATGGGAAATTTCATTCAAGACAGTCTTAGAAATAGCCTCAAAGAACAATAAAGGGAAGACTGAGTAAAGAGAATTAGGAATTCCCTAGTTTCAGATTCAGCTTCAAGAGTTTAGCAAACTAGAAATTTTACCTTTTTTGTTGCCCTCTATCACTGACATGTTTTCATTAATAGAATTGCTCATAAGAAAGAAACCAGGACCAAACCAAGAAATGTGTTGCATTGTCTGTTTAGGGGAAGTTATAAAAGATCACTCTGATCAATCTGCTGATTTCACTGTCATAAAAATCGTTTCAGACACTATTATACAGACCAACAAGCACTTGGTTTCAAGCATATTTTAGCCTTGAGCCGCTAATTTTATTAAACAAATAAATCCAACTGAGTTTTCCAAACTACTGTTTTATTTTCATTGACTGGCTGATGCATTTAATTAAACATCTGCCCTCCTTCACATGTAAATAGAAAGGAAGGCTTGGGAAGGAAGTCAAGCATGGAGTTTCATCACCTTTAGGTTTTGATAGTCACATTCGTTAATGGCACAGGATGTTTGGACAGTGATGGCTCGGTACAAAGTGGCTATGGAGGTCAGATTGGAAGGATTTTAGGGTGGAGGGCCACTGAAGCTGTAAAGGTACATGTTTATTCATATTTAAGTGTCAGATTCCACAGAAATGTCTCATTGAATAACTCAATCCATACTCACCACTGTTCACTGTCTAACTGTTCTTAAAGCTACACCTGCTGATTTTCTTCTAAAAAGTGTCCACAAAACCTGAATCACAGAAACTGCGAGTGTATCTTCAGCAGAACACATCCAGGAAAAATCAGAAGGCAAGATTTGTTTGAGTACCGTGTTAGCAGATTGAAATTGTTTCCAGGTTTTAGTTTGACTTGTGTGTGTGAATGGAAATATTAAGGATTATGTAACCATAACCTCTTAAACAAGTGGTTGACTTGCACTAATTTAAAAACAGTCATGGGTTTGTAAAGATGAAAAACCTCAAAATGTGGCATGTTTTATTTGATGTTATGCAAAATCTAATGTCTGTAGAGTAATAGTCTGAGTTTTGTTTTTAATGCAGTATGTGTGACAATTGTAAATACTTTGTGTACAATTTGAGATGGTATATTTACTACACTGTACATACATGTGATATTGTATCATTTTGTTTTTGTAAAGCAGTTAGTTTCTGTATAATAATATACAAATCAAACTATTCCAGTGTTAGTAATAAAATGTTTTGCTCTCCACAATGTTTGGACTTGCGTGACGACACAGACCAGCTTTGATTTTAGAACACAAAGATCAAATATTACAAAACAACAAATGTAAGATGACTTGTTTATGAATCAAGACACATGCACAAACAAGACCCACAGACATGCAGTTATTGGGGGAGATGCTGGAATGATGGGCTGCCACATAGCCAAGTGTCCCAAGCAGTCAATGGTTTGGTCCCTTACTTAAAGGCGACTTGGCAGTGCCCAGGTGGTGAAGTGACACTTCTCCAGCTTGGACCCTAATTTAACAAACTTTAAAGTATCATCAAGTACTTTCAAAGTGTTGATCTGACACTGTGTATCGTCCTCTAATCCAAAGAGGTCTGTTTTTGCTCAACCATATTTCATCCATATCTGAGTCACCATGATAGATGTCAGCTTTGCTGTCATTAGTCTCAACTTCAGGTTGTCATGATTTGGATCCACCATTTAAGCCACACATCCAAAGTGGGATGAATGCCATCTCTCCTAATCAGAGCAGATTTTACCCAGAAAGTCCCCAAATTATGTATGATGTCAACATCGTTTGCTGAACACCACCTTGACAGCCAGTGATTGAATAATGACATCACTGGTCCAATTTGGCAGGGGTCTACAGCGTCCATTATTGTAGTATATGTACATTAAGACCTCCGATCGGTATAACCGGGACTCATTACCACAACGTTAATAAAAGTCTTACTGTATCATTTATCCTTAGCTAGCAGTTTTTAGTTTGACTTGTGTCGCCCGCTCTGGACCCAGGAATACATTTGACTATGGTTGTTGGTCTCTCAGTGGGTAGGACCTGTTTGAAATGTGAACTGGTTGGTGGTGAACTGTGGGCTTCTGCTACTTAGGGCTATGCTTCCTTTGAACAGTCGCCCAGGCTCAGACTCTCTGGAGTGGTAGGTGGGCAGCTAGCAGAGGCAACACTTTGTCGGCCCGCACTGGCTACAGGAGGCTAGCAGCGTCTTCCAGTGATTTTTACTAAGCCATGTTTAATTAAACATTGTTCAATTAAACAGCAGGCCCAATTCAGACCAAATCTGCAAATCTGTTTTGATTGCAGTATTGTGGGCCACCTGCAGCTGAGAAGTTGAGCCAG
Organism: Argyrosomus japonicus; assembly: GCA_015710095.1. Lineage (NCBI taxonomy): Eukaryota > Metazoa > Chordata > Actinopteri > Sciaenidae > Argyrosomus > Argyrosomus japonicus. The sequence continues at coordinate 160,590 of JADEYK010001538.1, read as the reverse complement.
AATCAACCTTTTGAAATGACCAAAGATAACATTGATCACTGTCTGTGGTTCAATGCAAAGAAATGGGAGAGATGTGATCTCTGATCTTGGTTCCTGTCAGAACACGTGCAGCAGCATTCTGAATTAGCTGCAAAGTCCTAAGAGACTTATTGGAGCAGCCTGATAACAAAGAGTTACAATAGTCCAGCCTAGAAGTAACAAATGGTAGCTGACGCACTACGGTATCACTTCCGGTTATCGGTGTTACTGCCACGGTGTGCTCTCTGCTCTGCTCACCTAAACAGATTTTCATAGATTTTTCACATCAGCGATTATCTACATATCTCTACACTATCCTCAGACTTATTCTGTTTGTGCACAAACAGGTCTCTGAACTTTAGTAACCACAATCCGATAGTTTTACCATTTTCTGTTAGTCACACTAACTAGCCTAGCTATAGCAATGGCTCCTCTCTCCTCTCCTCCTCTCTCCTCTCCTGCTCTCTCCTCTCCTCCTCTTTCCTCTCCTGCTCTCTCCTGCCCGGTGTGCCAAATGTTTAGTTACTCCTCGTCCTCCTTTAGCGATAACGGTACTTGTAATAAATGTAGTTTATTTGTTGCTTTGGAGGCGAGGTGTTTCATGGCGCGGGCGCAGCGGACCATTCAGCGAATCATGATCGTTGTTCTGAGGCAAACGCATGGACGTTACTCGTAGCTCACATTTAGAAACCTGGAAACTTGTCACATGGAAACAGATGCCTTCAGGGTTCACACAAAAAACTCCGGCAGACAGTTGCGGCAATCTGATTACAACCACACATCCACGGAATGGTCAAATTATCGTATATTTGGCCTTTTTTGGGATTATTGATCATACATCGTACAGAGGGCAAAATTATCGTACACCTGGCAACACTGGGCATAGCCCCAAACTGAAGCCCATGGTACACCACCAACCACTCCATGTTTCAAACAGATATTCCCCACTCAGCGACACACCCGCTGAGAGGCCAACTCTGGTGATTGGCAGCTCCATTTTACGAAACGTGAAGTTAGCGACACCGGGGGCCATAGTTAAATGCACCCGGGGGCCAGAGCGGGCGACATCGAGTCTAATTTAAAACTGCTGGCTAGAGATAAACGTAAATACAGTAAGATTGTTATTCACGTCGGCGGTAATGACACCCGGTTACGCCAATCGGAGGTCACTAAAATGAATGTTCCATCGGTGTGTGCATACGCCAAAACGATGTCAGACTCCGTAGTTTTCTCTGGACCCCTACCCAATGTGACCAATGATGACATGTATAGCCGCATGTCGTCATTCCACCGCTGGCTGTCGAGGTGGTGTCCAGCAAACGATGTGGGCTTCATAGATAATTGGAAACCTTTCTGGGGAAAACCTGGTCTGATTAGGAGAGACGGCATCCATCCCACTTTGGATGGAGCATATTTCATATCTAGAAATATGGCCAAGTTTATTAGTCGACCAAAACCGTGACAACCCAGAGTTGAGACCAGGAAGCAGAGCTGCAGTCTTACACGCTTCTCTGCGCCTCCATTAGAGCAGCTGCCCACCCAATCCTTTAGTATAGAGACTGTGTCTGTCCCCCGTCCACCTACATTATTTAAAGATAAAACAAACAGAGGAGGAGCTCATCATAAAAACTTAATAAAAATTAAAGCTGCAAGCAGCGTTGAGGCGGACCGAGCCCCCACGCAACTCGGGCCTGCGCCGTCGGAACACGTGCCGTCATGACACGTGCCGTCGTGACACGTACGGATCACGTAACTAACGTCTGACGTCACTGCACTCCCAAGCCCACGTCAGTCTATTCGCAAACTCTCATGTCCAGAAGGTGTGGGACAGTACTGTACGTTGTCACACGTTTCAGACAGTGCAAAAGACTCAGCTTTCACCCAGATGTTGAATTGTTATACAATGGCGTCATCTGCTGCGCTGTAATTAAACTAGTGCGTGATTGTCAGCATTGGGTCAGCATATGGAGGCAGCATAAAATTCGACCAAAACGGCCGATTTTGAGGTGATGGTACGACCACGCATTTCGACGTACAGTCACACAGAGCTCAACTTAGATTCAGCACCATCTTATTAGTGTACTGACCAAGTTTGAAGCAGATCTGATAAAGGCTGTAGGAGGAGTTAATTAAAATAGAACCCTAAAATGACATTACAGTTTGACATTTGGTCGAAACGGCTGACTTTGAGTCCACGGCACGACCATGCCCTTCGACGTACAGTCACGCAGAGCACAATTTAAATTCAGCACCATCTTATGAGTGTACTGACCAAGTTTGAAGCAGATCTGATAAAGGCTGTAGGAGGAGTTAATTAAAATAGAACCCCAAAATGACATCACAGTTTGACATTTGGTCGAAACGGCCGACTTTGAGGCCACGGCACGGCCACGCCCTTCGACGTACAGTCACGCAGAGCACAATTTAAATCCAGCACCATGTTATGAGTGTACTGACCAAGTTTGAAGCCGATCCGAGAAATCCGCTAGGAGGAGTTAAAGCTCAAAAGTGCTAAAAATCAAAAATTGAAATGAAAATATCCGACTTCCTGTGGGAGTTGGAACATGGGTCCAAGATGCTTTTTGGTGTGTCTTGGCACGTCCTATGGGCCTACCAAGTTTCGTACAAATCGGCGAAACGTGGTTCCGGGGCTGTTCTTTAAACTTCGTGTAGGGGGCGCTAAAACGACTAGAAACGCGATTTTTAGCACGTGAGCTCCAGGCAGCAGGCTACACGTGTCCTGTGAATCTCATATTCCTAAGTATTACGGTTTGCGCAGAATGAGTTTTCGGCCACCATAGCGCCACCTAGCGGCGGAATTTTTTTCCCCTTTTTAGGGGATCCTCAGTGCGCCATGGGCAATCATCGTGCCAAGTTACGTTTGAATCACACGTTCCGATGCGGAGATATAAGCCATTAACTTTGAAAGAGTGCCACCCTGCGGCGGTTGCATGAAATTGTGCAAAATTGTGCAGGAAGCACAACGAAGACATGATAAACAATTGTTCCAAATTTGGTGTCAATCGGACATACCATTGTGACGAAACACCCCACTTCCTGTTTTGATGCGAAATCAAGAGGAAGCGCTAATGTCATAACGCGCTTATCTTTCAAAATTTCAACATACTGTACATTAGTGACTTTGTCAGTACGGTCTCCAGAGTGTACGTGCAAAGTTTCGTGCAAATCGGACAAACATGCATGGGTGAGTGGGAAAACGGTGTTTTTCGCATATATCGCCCCAGGAAAACGGTGTTTTTCGCATATATCGCCCCCTAGCGAAAAAAAAGTTTAGGCGGAAGTGGGCGTGGCCTACCTAGGGAGACTCAGCTACATCCCCCGAACGCGTGGATATGAGGTTTATTAATGTGCGACATACTATGTGGGAGTTATGGGCCTCTGGAAATTTGGCTAAATATAGCGCCACCTAGTGGTCTTCCTAGTGACTGACTTGAATGTGACGCATATCGTCTTGCAATTTTCGCGAAACCTGGCGAATTTGCCAAATAAAAATTCCGAAAAGTGCGCGTTCAGGCACCCAAAATCAGGGGGAAAGTCGTGAAGACGAAGAATAATTAAAGCTGCGAGCAGCGTTGAGGCGGACCTCGCTCTGACGTAACTCGGGCTGTGGTGCAACCGCGTTCCGGGCCGTCGTAACACGTGCCGTCGTAACACGTGCCGTCGTTAACATGTGCCGTCGTAACACATGCCGTCGTTATACATGCCGTCGTGAAACGTGCCGTCGTGACATGTGCCGTCGTAACACGTGCCGTTGTAGGTGGTGCCATATGATGGGGTGTAATTAGAGTAGTGTGTGATTGCCAGCATCGGTCCAGCATATGGAGTCAGCAGCATATGGAGGTAGCATAAAATTCGGTCAAAATGGCCGACTTTGAGGGCATGGTACGGCCACGCCCTTCAATGTAGAGTCACGCAGAGCACAATTTAGATACAGCACAATCTTATGACTGCATTGACCAAATTTGAAGCAGATCTGATGAAAGCTGTAGGAGGAGTTAATTAAAATAGAACCCTAAAATGACATCACAGTTTGATATTCGATCAAAATGGCCGAGTTTGAGGCCATGGTATGGCCAAGCCGTTTGACGTAGAGTTACGCAGAGCACAATTTAGATTAAGCACCTCCTCATGAGTGCACTGACCAAGTTTGAAGTCGATACGATAAATCGTCTTGGAGGAGTTAAAGCTCAAAAGTGCTAAAAATCTAAAAATTGAAATGGAAATATGCGATTCGGTCAATTTTGAGGTCATGGTATGGCCACGCCTTTCGACGTACAGTTACGCAGAGCACAATTTAGATAGAGGACGTCCTTATGAGTGTACTGACCAAGTTTGAAGTCGATCGGAGAAATCGTTCAGGAGGAGTTAAAGCTCAAAAGTGCTAAAAATGAAAAATTACATTGACAATATCTGACTTCCTGTGGGAGTTGGAGGATGGGTCCAAGAGGCTTTTTGGTGCGTCTTGGGATGTTCTATGGGTCCACCAAGTTTTGTAGAAATCGGCGAAACGTGGCTCTGGGGCTGTCCTTTAAAGTTCTTGTAGGGGGCGCTAAAATGGCTATAAACGTGATTTTTGGTATGTGAGCTCCAGTCAGCAGTCTACACGTGTCCTGTGAATGTCATATTGCTAAGTGTTACGGTCAGATCAGAATGAGTTTTTGTCTACCAGAGCGCCACCTAGCGGTGGAATTTTCTCCCCCATTTTAGGGGAGGCTCAGGGCGGCATGGGCAATCAGCGTGCCAAGTTTCGTTTGAATGACCTGTTTCGTTGCAGAGATATAAGCCGTTAACCTTGAAAGAGCGCCACCGTGTGGTGGTTGGTTGAAACAGTGCAAAATTGTGCAGGATGCGCAATGAAGACATGATAAACCATTGGTCCGAATTTGGTGTGAATCGGGCATACTATTGTGACGAAACGAGCCACTTCCTGTTTTTATGCGAAATCGGCAGGAAGTGCTAACTTCATAACGCGCTCATCTTTGAAAATTTCGACAGACTGTACATTAGTGAGTTTGTCAGTAGGGTCTCCAGAGCGTACGTGCAAAGTTTGGTGCAAATCGGACAAACGTGCATGGGTGAGTGGGCAAACAGTGTTTTTCGCATATATCGCCCCCTAGCGGAGAAAAAGTTTAGGCGGAAGTGGGCGTGGCCTACCTAGGGTGACTCAGCTCCATTCACTGAACGCGTGGATATGTGTTTTATGAATGTGCGACAAATGGGGCGGGAGTTATTCGTCCCTGAAAAGTTGATTACATATAGCGCCACCTAGGGGTGTTGGCAGTTAGTGACTTGAACGTAACGCCTAGAATATGAAATTTTTCAACACGCATGTGGAATGTGCCAAGTCAAAATCACATAATGTCCCTGCTGAGGCAGTCGAAATGTGACGCAAAGAGTCTATGAAAAATAATAATAATATATAAACTAACGGACCAATTACAATAAGGACCTTGCAGGTTCCTGCTCGGTCCTTAATTAAAGCTGCAAGCAGCATTGAGGCGGACCGAGCCCCCACGCCACTCGGGCCGTGGCGCAACCGCGTCCTGCGCCGTCGGAACACATGCCGTCGTGACACGTGCCATCGTTCAGCCAGATGCTGAATTGTTATGCAATGGCGCCATCTGGTGGGCTGTAATGAGAGCAGCGTGTGATTGCCAGCATTGGGTGAGCATATGGAAGCAGTATAAAAATTGCCAGACTTGGGCACCATATGGAACCAGCATAAAATTCGGTTAAAACGGCTGACTTTGAGGCGATGGTACGGCCACGCCTTTCGATGTACAGTCACGCAGAGCACAATTTAGATTCAGCACCCCCATATGAGTGTACTGACCAAGTTTGAAGCCGATCCGATAAAACCTGTAGGAGAAGTTAATTCAAATAGAACCCTAAAATGACATCACAGTTTGAATTGGAATTTTTTTCCCCTTTTAAGGGGAGCCTCAGGCCGCCATGGGCAATCATCGTGCCAAGTTACGTGTGAATAACACGTTCCCATGCGGAGATATAAGGTGTTAACTTTGGAAGAGCGCCACCCTGTGGCGGTGGCTTTAAATTGTGCAAAATTGTGCACGCTGTGCAACGAGTCATGATAAACTATTGTTCCAAATTTGGTGTCAATCGGCCATATCATTGTGACGAAACACCCCACTTCCTGTTTTGATGCGAAATTGGCAGGAAGTGCTAACGTTGTAACACACTTATCTTTCAAAATTTCAACATACTGTACATTAGTGTCTTTGTCAGTGCGGTCTCCAGAGTGTACGTGCAAAGTTTCGTGCAAATGTGACAAACGTGCACGGAGAAACCCGTAAAAGTCATTTTTGCACATATCGCCCCCTAGCGAAAAAAAAGTCTAGGCGGAAATGGGCGTGGCCTATCTAGGGAGCCTATCTTGGTGCAATATGTGTTGCTAGAGCTTTAGCTACTGTTATTGCATCATTTCGTGTGGTTGGAATAACTTCAACCCATTTTGAGTATAAGTCTATGATCACTAGACAATACTTTTTATTTTCACATTTATTTAATTCGATGAAATCCATGCATATCGTATGAAATGGATATTGAGCATTAGGCATTTTACCTGGTCTTGGTCTTAATCTACCTTGGACATTCTGTTTTCCACACACTAGACATGATGCACAAAAAATTTTTTTTAGCAATTTTGGAATCCATTAGCCCATACATCCCCCCTGTTGACGTATGGGGTAACCCATGCGTCAACACTGCTGCAAATCAAAATTAACCTTTTACTGTGTTAGTAAAGCGTCTACAGCATGTGACACTCTCAGTGTCAAAGGATGAAATAAGACAATCGTGGCTGAACTTTGTATTGTTAAGGCTGCGGCCGGTACAGCTTGCAAACACTGTGGCAGTACTCAGGCTATCGGATCTAATTTAGATGAATAGTATGCTATGGGTCTAAGTTTTCCTCCAAACGGTTGGGTTAGCACACTAGTCATAAATCCACTTCTAGCATCACACATTTGTATAAATTTTTTTTTTTATAATCTGGGAGTGCTAAAACTCCTGAACTCACTAATAATTGTTTTACTTGTACAAACGCATGTTCCCCTCTGGAGTCCCTGTGATCACATCATTAGCTGCCATGGGTTGATCATAGATAAGCATTTGAAGTGGATGTGTTACGTCAGCATACTTTGCAATCCATGCTCTACAGAAGTTAGTCATTCAAAAAACATCATTTGTTTTTTTTTTTTGTTTTTTTTCCCGTGGTTTGGGTGCATGTAATATTGCAGTTTTTTTTCTATTCTCATCTAGATGTTTACCTTTAAAGGAGATATTTAAACCTAGATATTTAACTACTTCTTTCCATAATTGCAATTTATTTTTACTTTGTGACCCTGTTCTGCTAAATATTTTAATAGCGCAATAGTATCAATTTTGCAATCCTGTTCATTTTCTGATTTCTGGAGGCTCTCCTGCACAAACACAATTTCCTCTTTTGTCCCAGTATAGTTCAGTGAGAGTTACTTTACAGCTGGGCTCTTTATTTATCATGATATCCCTAATTTTATCATCAGATCTCTCCCTAAGAGGTTAACGGGACACAGTTGTGATAGCGCCACTGAGGCTAGAATGCTTTTCTTTGTTTTAGGATCGCTTATTTCTAGAGGTTTGGTCAAAGGTTCAACAGTTACGTGCCCTGTGGCTGACCTAACTTTTAAACCACTGTTTAGCTGCAAGGGAAAGTGTGTTACTGTTTTGCTACATCGCACGTCTATTCAGGCTCCAGTATCACACAAAAAAGTTATAGATTTTCCCTGCACTTTTAATACTATCCATAGTTTAGTTCCTTCTTGTGATAGTAAAACTTCAGCTGTTTGTAACGATAGAATCTCATCTACCTCTGCCTCATCATCTATTGCTGTGCTTGTGTCTGCGATATCATCCGTCTCTGTCTCTGTGTGTGTATGCATATGTGTGTGTGTCTGCATGACCTGTTTCTGGAGTTAGTCATGCGGTGGGAGGTTTTCCCCTCCTATCCTGCCTGGGCCCCGCTCCTTCGCCTCCTCCCGCTCCCCGTCCTCCTCTCCTCCATCTCCTCCTTGGAGCTCTGCAGTTTCTCGCATAATGTCCAAATCTCCCACAATTGTAGCACACATCCGTCCTGCCGTCCACTCCTCTGCCCTCACCTCCTCTCCGTCCTCTCCTCTCCTCGTTATCTCGGAAGAAAATTTCATCATTGTCACCATCATCACACAAGAATGCATTCGCAACCTTCTTTTTTCTCTTTGTTTCAATTAAATGTTTAATTATGAACTGCTCATTTGCGTGTGTGATGTGACTGTATACTGTACCGCTTTGTGTCTTTGGAGGAGATTGACGGATCTGTGGAGTCATCTCTTCGCTTCGTAGAGTGACATTAACCCTCAGGAAGGGGTTGTGGGGTGAGTGGACGGGAGGCGGCGGAGTAGTTGGTGGTGCAGGAGGAGGAGGAGGAGGTCGAGGTGCGGGACAAGGCGGAGGATCCGGACGGAGCCCATATGGCACGTACTCGTTATCACTCTGGTGGTCTCGGGCAGAAAACAAGACAGGATATATGTTAGTATGTTTCTCACTGCTCTGTTGAGCTTCTTTCTGTTTACCTGTATTTTCTTGTCTTTCAGCAACCCTCTCTTCTCCTTCTTCTTTCCTTCTCTGAATACCAGCTTGTCTGGCCCTAGCTTCTATCAGCCACAACTTAGCCTGTAACAGTCCTTCTTTCCTTGACTTACCTTTCCTTTTCTCCTTCTCACGAATAGCCTTCACTAACTCCTCACACTCTTTTACATCTAATCTTCCTACGGAATCATACTTCTCCTGCCATCTTTTGAGGTATTTAACATTATCAGGATTTAAAGTCGCCATACGTTTGGCATCTCCACTACATCGTTCTATTTTACGACTTTGAGAACTACCCATTTTGAGGGTTATTATATATATATATATATATATATATATATATTTTTCCCTGTATCTACTTATTATTTATTCTTATTCACTTGTAACAAAATTACTTATTCTCCCCTTAATAGTCAACCAACTTATATAAAGCTCACCCTAACAGCTGTCTGATCAGTGAAGTATGTGGACTCTCTGTTAACACCATAACCGTCTCTAGTCCTCAGATAATTCACCGAAACACTATTAATAGCTATCAAACCTTATTCTATTTTTAGCCTGTATAGAATTTATATCTATTTTAGGTATATATATCTATATATACACAAACTCTAAAGCATGCTTTATCTCGGAGTCCCTGACTCCCAGTGTTACCTTTAAATCTCTGACTTACAAGCAACACTATACTGCCGAAGTCCCTGACTTCTCTCGACGTCTTTTGTTTTCTCAGGCCTGAGGGATTGAATTTTTCCAATTGTCATTCCAAAGACATTAGCTTCTAAGTCCCTGACTTAGGTTTACCTTACCTTCACTGTTAAGTCCCTGACTTAATATCCTTTCTAAGTCCTTGACTCAGATATAAGTGATTAGAATTCAACTTACCCTTCTTTTCTTTTTTTTTTTTCCTTCTGCTATTCCATGGGTCCGTCTCCTTTTTTTTTTTTTTTTTTCTTTTTTCTGTGGTTGGCCCCGTCACTGTTTCCTCTCTCAGCTGGTCCTGGCCTACGCCAAAACGGGGTTTTAAGAACCTCGTGGCGGAGGTTTTTGTCAATATACCTGCAGGTTTTTCCCAGTGCCGTTGCTTCCAGAGGAAAACAGATATTGGGGCCCCACGTTGGGCGCCAAATGTTATGGGAATTTTTTAAGAGAAGGACCCTTCAATAAGGAAGACCGGATTCAAAGTATCAAAGTTTAAGTTGAATTTATTATTCTTGTACAAGAAGGAGCGTTTAACAGTGCAACGCACAAGAGGGGTTACAGAGAAAAGGCTCCCTGAGGAGCTCTAACAGTTGGTTCTTATACATCTGTTTTTCTGGGCTGTCTCGGACACCTCCCCACTGCTACAAATGACATCACAACGTCATTGCCTGGTTCTCTGCTCACTAATGGGCAGGAATGTTTCTTATCTACCCATCCTTCCTATCCTAATCCTTATACTATCACTGTTAATTTATGGTTGAACTCTATCTCACCCTGCCAGCCTCAGTAAAACATAGAGCAGATAAGAGAAGTGCCCAAGACATGTAAAGAACAAGATCAAACACATACCATATGGATTAGAACCTCTGAACCCCAGTATAATCCTAATTTTTATAACAGCTGTAGCCAAATTTAAGGAAGTGATTCCTTTAGTATTGAATTCAATGACTTGTCTCAATGTAGCAGAGGACTTGTCCGCTTCCTTTAGCCCCTCACAAATAGATCATCTTGTTGATAGTACTACAGGCTCATTACAAACAACTCTCGACTCTGTTGCACCTCTGAAAAAAAAGATAATTAAACAAAGGAGGTTAGCACCATGGTATAGCCAGCGGGCTCGCATATTAAAGCAAGAGGCACGAAAATCTGAACACATATGGCGTGCCACTAAACTGGAAGAATCTCGTTTAGTCTGGCAAGATAATCTTAAAACATACAGGAAGGCTCTCCGTAATGCCAGAACAGCCTATTACTCTTCATTAATAGAGGAAAATAAGAACAACCCCAGGTTTCTCTTCAGCACTGTAGCCAGGCTAACAGAGAGCCACAGCTCTATTGAGCCATCTATTCCTTTAGGTCTAACTAGTAATGACTTCATGAGCTTCTTTAATGATAAAATTATAACTATTAGAGACAAAATTCATCACCTCTTGCCCTCAACAGGCACTGATCTGCATTCTTACACAGCAAGTTTGGAAACAGCTGTAAAACCTAATATATATTTAGACTGACCCACGACTGTTCACCATCATCCAGCTCCAACTTCTTCATCAAGTTTGCGGATGACACAACTGTGGTAGGTCTCATTACCAACGGTGAGGAGACAGTCTACAGGGACGAGGTGAGCCGCCTGGCCATGTGGTGTAAGGACAACAATCTCCGTCTGAATGTGGAGAAGACGAAGGAGATTGTTATGGACTTCAGGAGAGTTCACACCCAGCATGCTCCACTTACCATCGACGGTGCTGCAGTGGAGCGGGTGAGCAGCACCAAGTTCCTGGGAGTGCACATCTCTGAAGACCTGTCCTGGAGCAACAACACGGCATCACTGGCCAAGAAAGCTCACCAGCGCCTGTACTTCCTCCGCAAGCTAAGAAGAGCAAGAGCCCCGATCCCCATCATGACCACATTCTACAGAGGCACCATCGAGAGCATCCTGTCCAGCTGCATCACCGTGTGGTACGGCGCCTGCACCGTGTCCTGCCGCAAGACTCTGCAGCGCATCGTGAGAGCAGCCGAAAAGATCATTGGTGTCTCTCTCACCCCCCTTCTGGACATTTACAACTCCCGCCTCACCCGCAGAGCCATCAGGATCGTAGGCGATCTCACCCACCCCTCCCACAGCCTCTTCAGCCTGCTGCCGTCAGGAAGGAGACTGCGGAGTCTCCGGGCCAAAACCAGCAGGCTCAAGGACAGTTTTCTGCCACCAGGCAGTCAGGATACTCAACTCCCTCCCTGCTCTGCCTCCCCTCCCCCCCTCTGCCCCCTGCCACAGACACCCTTGCACCCCCGTGCCTCCCTCCAGTATCTGTTTATTGTCTATTTTTATACTTTCTATACTTTTATACTGTTTATAGTGTTTATAGTGTTTATACTGTTGTATTTTTATATTTATATTGTATCACGTGCCCTTTTGCACCGTGAGTCTGAGAGGACTGCAATTTCATCTGTGCTGTATGTAACGCATATTAGCATATTTGACAATAAAGCTGACTTTGAACTTTGAACTTGAACTTTGAGACTGTTTTTCTCCCATCGACCTTCATCAAATAACTTTAATAATTTCTTCATCTAAGCCGTCAACCTGTCTCTTAGACCCCATCCCAACCAGGCTGCTCAAGGATGTTTTACCTCTAGTTAGCCCTTCTTTATTGAATAAGATTAATCTGTCTTTATTATCAGGATATGTACCACAGTCCTTTAAAGTAGCTGTAATTAAAACTCTTCTTAAAAAGCCCACTCTAGATCCAGAGGTTTTAGCCAATTACAGACCGATATCAAATCTTCCCTTTCTCTCTAAGATACTTGAGAAAGCTGTAGCCAATCAGCTGTGTGACTTTTCCATAAGAACAGTTTATCTGAGGATTTTCAGTCAGGATTTAGAGTGCATCATAGCACAGAGACCGCACTAGTCAAAGTTACAAATGACCTCCTAATGGCATCAGACAAAGGACTCATCTCTGTACTTGTCCTGTTAGATCTTAGTGCCGCATTTGACACCACTGACCATCAAATTCTTTTACAGAGACTGGAACATCAAATTGGCATCAAAGGAACCGCCCTAAGCTGGTTTAAGTCGTATTTCTTAGATCGATCTCAGTTTGTTCACGTCAATGATGAATCCTCCATGCACACCAAAGTTTGTCATGGAGTTCCACAAGGTTCTGTACTAGGACCACTTCTATTCAGTTTATATATGCTTCCTTTAGGGAACATTATTAGGAATAACTCCATTAATTTTCATTGTTATGCCGATGACACCCAATTATATTTATCGATCAAGCCTGATGAAACCAATCAGTTAACTAAACTTCAAGCATGCCTTAAGGATATAAAAAGTTGGATGACCTACAATTTTCTGATGTTAAATTCAGACAAAACTGAAGTTCTTGTAATTGGACCCAAACACCTCAGAAACTCTCTTTCTAGAGACTTAGTTACTTTAGATGGGATCACCCTGGCCTCCAGCTCCACCGTAAAGAATCTTGGAGTTGTTTTTGATCAGGATTTGTCCTTTGATGTCCACATAAAACAAATTTCGAGGACTGCATTCTTCCACTTACGTAACATCACCAAAATCAGACGCATCGTGTCTCAAGCGGATGCAGAAAAACTAGTCCACGCATTTGTTACTTCTAGGCTGGACTATTGTAACTCATTGTTATCAGGCTGCTCCAATAAGTCTCTTAGGACTTTGCAGCTAATTCAGAATGCTGCTGCACGTGTTCTGACAGGAACCAAGATCAGAGATCACATCTCTCCCATTCTGGCTTCCTTGCATTGGCTACCTGTTAAATCTAGAATAGAATTTAAAATTCTTCTCTTTACATACAAAGCTCTTCATGGTCAGGCACCATCATATCTAACAGAGCTCATAGCACCTTATTACCCCTCCAGAACACTGCACTCTCAGAATGCTGGATTCCTTGTAGTTCCTATAGTTTCCAAAAGTAGATTGGGAGCCAGAGCTTTCAGCTATCAAGCTCCTCTTCTGTGGAACAAACTACCATTTTGGGTTCGGGAGGCAGACACGGTCAACATTTTTAAGAGTAGACTTAAGACTTTCCTTTTTGACAGAGCTTATAGTTAGGGCTGGCTCAGGTCATCTCTTAGTTATGCTGCTATAGGACTAAACTGATGGGGGACTTCAAATGGTGCACTGGCTCTTCTCTGTTTCTCTCTCTCTCTCTCTCTCTCTCTCTCTTTCTCTCTCTCTCTCTCTCTCTGTGTCTCTCTCTCTCTCCATCACCATCTGTAAACATACATGTCTCATTAATGCATGTTAATGCATCTTACTAACTTAACTTCCTCCCTGGAGTTTCTGTGCTGCGTGGCTGCTGCTGTGGTCCTGCACGACGTCCACTACATATATTATTACTGTCATTATTGCTACCATATCTCCATTACAGTTTATAGTTAGTTATTAACTCAACTGGCCGCGGCAGATGACCGTCCACCAAGTTTGCTTGGTTCTGTTCGAGGTCTCTGCCTGTTAAAAGGAAGTTTTTCCTCGCCACCATCACCAAGTGCTTGCTCATGGTGGAATTGTCGGGTCTCTATAAATAATATTATAGAGTACAGTCTAGACCTGCTCTGTAAAATCAAATCAAATTTATTTGTATAGCCCTTTACAATAGCCGAATGTTACCCAAAGTGCTTTACAACAAAGCCATAAAACAATGCATAAATATACATAACATACAAATACAATTAAAAGTGCCGTAGTGCTACAGCGCTGCAGGGTATTAAAAAGCTTCCAGAAATACATAGAAAGAAGCAGACAGAATGAGTACACCTAAGAAACCGTACTGTCCTAGTCGGAATTAAACGGCAATCTAGAAAAGTGAGTCTTAAGCTTCGATTTAAAAAGGCTGAGATCAGTGGTGATGCGAATGTCAGGGGGCAGTTTGTTCCACAGTCTGGGAGCAGCAACGGCAAAAGAACGGTCGCCCCATTGTTTAAATCTTGACCTAGGGACTTCTAACAGAAGCTGACCCGAAGAGCGCAGGGCTCTGCCACAATTACGAATAGTTAAAATCTCAGACAAATAAGAGGGGGCCAAGCCATTAATGGCGTTAAAAACAAACAACAGAAGTTTAAAGTCAATTCTAAAACGGACTGGAAGCCAGTGGAGTGACGACAGCACAGGGGTAATATGTTCACTTCTGGATGTGCTTGTTAAAAATCGGGGCAGCAGCGTTCTGCACAAGTTGGAGATGAGAAATTGAAGACTGACTGAGGCCAACGTAAAGGGCATTGCAGAGGTCCAGTCTGGAACTGATGAAAGTCCTTTACCATTTACCATTTCAAAGTTGTCCCTGTTTTAATCTCTCTTCACTTTTAAATACTTTTTATTAATGTGAGTGGCTTTGTTTTACTGGCAGGCACTAGGCAACCTGCACTTTCTAAAGGTAGCTATTGCAAGCCATAGCTAGAGCTGGGCTGCTGAACACCTCATTGTGAGATAAATCACCGAGATTACAAAGCTTTTCTGGAAGATTTTGTATAATATGCACTGACTGGCCTTTGATTTGTCATTTTAGGATTGCCAATGCTGTTTTTGCTTATGCCATCTTTGATTTTGTATTTTTTATTAGACCCAGTTGGAATGTGGATGGGCTTTTAGATCATCCACACTTTTAGAGGTTGTGGTAGTGTCAATATCCTTATAGCCCTCAGGTCTTTTTTAGCATCCTTGGCTGATTGACATCAGTATTTGGTATTTTATGAATGATTGTTTTTCTTTTTTATTTTTAGAGTAACAAATGTCTTATTTTGTTTGTGTAAAATAAAACTTGCCCATCTAAAATCAAAATTCATGTCTCTGAATTTTACCATCATTTGTTGGGATTACATAAACATTCAGCCTCAGTACAGTTGTCACAGACTGGGAAAACTGGTTCAAGGACCTGCACTTTTGGCACATCCCCGCTGGCTTCACAAACACAGAGGGTGAAATGGCTGACTCAGAACTTGAACTGAAACTGATACTGATATCACGAACACAAGACTAAATTCAAAGCAGGATACAAAGACACAGGTGAAACTAATCAGGTTGGAACAGACAATCTAAACTGGTGGGAAACACAACAAAGGCAGGAATAAAGATACAAACACAAGGAATGGGGAGATTTGCAAAACTTGTGCAGTGCTAATAATGACATGCTCCTGACAGACGAGTTATATTTGACCTGACCTAGGTCCTTCTCAGGTAAACAAAGTTGTTTTTACATTTCTTCTTTCCTGTGGCTTGTGGGTCACAAATCTTTGGTCTCTAGTGTATTCAGATACTGGCTTTGACAATATCTGAATAGTTTATAGTTTAGTTTCATAAAGATTCTTGTCATGTTTCTCAGAGGCCTGGAACTGTTGCTGCAACAGCCATTCTGCCTATAAACTCACACTAGGGCTGATGTTTATTACAAAATGTTGGGCCAAATGAGAACTCTGGCAAAAGTCATGTGACTCCTAAAGACCCAGCTCTTCAGAGAGTACCTTCTCTCCTAGCACTACCTACAACTGGACATGAGAAAGCTACCCCTTTCAGAATTGTCATAGCTCTTATTGTTGCACTAACGCTTTCTTATCGCACTGTACCTTGATTGTTCCCTTCTCTGTAAGTCGCTTTGGATAAAAGCGTCTGCTAAATGACTAAATGACTAAATGTAAATGTAAATGACTTGTGCAAAAAATCTAAAGTTGACTTATCTAATATGAGAATATATCTATCTTAACATTAACCAATTAAAATAAAAAAGGTCATGTAAATATAAATTTACTACAGTGGTCTTAGAAGGCGTACATTCCCTCTGTGTGTGTTTCTGTACATATACATGCTTAACCATGTGCTGCTGCCGCCTTTAATTAATGAATTTAAATTAATCTGACACCATTCATTACAGATTTGTGCTGTGTTGGAAATGATACGCAAATGAGAAATGGGGTCCAATCTAGTAAGATTGCTTTTATGTGTATAGTGACCGAAATGTTTATTTAAACATTAGATCTACATGTTAAACTGGCATCAGATGGGTGCATGTGTGAAATTGGTTCCTTTACTGCATTCTCTGTTGCCGCGAGACTACACACAGCTTGAACGTTTGAGCATCGCGAGATTTTACCAGCTGTTTAGTCTGTGTTTTTTTTTAGACTGGTGCTACTCGGTCAACACGTGGGGAGGAGAGATTGACTTTCCAAAGGGACACGTTTGAAAAAAAAAAACTCACATTGTAGTATTGTTCTCATCGTGGCGGCACAGAGGACCCTAAAATACTGTAAGTAAGCTAAAAACTGTGGAGAGGAAAGAGCGCATTTAGCAACTAAGGGGAGAGACCAAGCAAGCCGATAGCCATTTACATCATGTTCAAACAGCGTGACTTAACTTCAAATCAAGGCAGGGGGATGCAACACATCCATAAATTTAGTTTAGAAAAAACAAAAACACTCATGGACATTTTCACGCGTCTCTGCAAACTGTCTACAGTCTCCTCTGTCACCGTCTGGGTGCAGTATTCCCATGTCATTGAACAACTAGCCTACTCATCTTTCTCTAATTTAACAGCCAACATACTCTTGCTAGCCTGATTTCTTGCTGTGTAACTTAGATAACATTGATTCCTTCTCTCCTGCGGTTTATGCACTTAATAACAACAGGGCCATGTGCTTTGAATAGTAGTAGATAGGTTGTAGGTAGCAAGTAGGTTGTCAGCATTAAGTGTGCAGTTGGCTAGCATTTTCGTCAGGCCGGCTAGCAAGCTAACGTGAAGGTCTAAGGCCTATTTAAGAGCGAATCCCTTTGGCTTAAAAATGTCCTTTAACCCTGCGCCAGTCTGACACAAACCGTCATTGGCGCAGTTGGTTGCGTTTAAGGCTGTGTGGTGCATTGCCTTTATGTTGTGGCCTAACGCAATGGTGAGACGTTGAAATGAAACTCTGAAGTGGCCTTAAACACGAGGCTTTAATGATGTAAGCCACGGTCGTGGTGTTTGAATAATGCAGTGGAGGGAATTAGCTGGCTTGTCATTTTAATTTGTCTTGATGTTCATAGACGTTTTCGCATTTTAATCAATGTGCTGGGCTAAGCCTGCTAACTTCATACTTTGTATGCACTGCGGCCTCCTAACCAGCCACGCGTTAGTCCCAGTAGTGTAACGTTCGCGTTAGGTCACAACCACTTTTACGATACGCTCTCATTCCAGACACTCCATGTGTATATGTGACAAATAACGCTTCCCTTTTTACTGGCCAAACGTTGTGTATTTTAGGACTGAACAGAAGCTCCTCTGAGGATGTTAAGTGTTTTCAAATGAATTCGACTTTCAAAGGAGGCAGCTAGCGGCACCAGAACTAAGTTTCAGAACTTGTCCTCATTACTCGCCAGCTAACTTGCCACCCCATCAGTCTGTTTTTCAAAGATGTGTTGTGCCATGTTAGCTACAAATTTGAAGCAGTGTTGGTGTTTTGAAACATACAAAGAGTCTCATTCGATCCACGGACCGTCTCACTGCATTGTAAGTGCTGTTTCACGTTGTGTACCTGATAACTATCTCTAGATAATGACATTAGGTAGTCTTTGGTGTGTGTTGAGGCTGATATGAGTTACACAAAGCACGCGACAACACCAACGGGATTATTATGAGCCACACAGTCACGTTGTAGATATTATTAGCACGTAGCTAGCCGATGTGCTCTCTGGCATTAGCCAAGTTGTAAGTTGTCCGTGAAAGTTGACATTATGATCCTCTTGTACGTTAGACAACACGACAAGTCAAGGTACATCCTCTCATCTTTGTAAACGGCAAACGATTTTGTTGGGCTGTGAACAAAATCGAACGATTAGCTCGTTGTAGATACTAACATATCAACGCTTGTTAAGTTCATACTTCACTGTAGCAGTGGAGCCCCTGTACTAACGCCGTACTGAAGCGTCATCGCTCGACACACACTATCATCTAGTGATATGTTACGATAATAGTCCTTCGAAAAATGCGACTGCTGAAATTCTACTTGCATGTAATTCCCACATTAATGCTAATAGGTATAAAATGTCACCCCCAATAATCAAGTAACAGCATGTCGCGTTAGTGACGGATAGTATCTGGTGATGGTGTGTTGTAGTTCTGTATCCATTGTGAAAGCTGCTCAGCACATCGTATAGTTTGTAGCTGTAGCATGTTAATACACCCTGGCCACTCCCCTCTCTGAAGGACAAGGTCACAGTCTGAATCCTGACTTTAAGGTCAAGACAAACACAAATGAAGTGACCTGTAAGGAGGGCTCTCGGTTGACTGCTTGTAACTTTTATTGTAACCTTGTCCAAGGTGAATGTACTGTGGGCCACCATTTCATAGACGTGTGTGCAGGCTCATCAGTATCCTTGTGTGTAGGTCCCCATATGGAAACCTTTTGGTTGTTAATTTGTCATTGAATTGACATATGACATATGATGTGATTGCTTGAAATGTAGGAGTCGCTTTTTAATATCTGCTTATATGCATTTGCACTCAATCTCTGGTTGGAGGACCCCCATACTCCCCACTTATTTCTTGTTAGTGGTTGAACCACAGGATGATTTTGATTCTATATGTAATGAACTGAAGCTGAAAGGTAAGTCGACGTACTAAACTAATAAAGTCAGTCTGGCTTCATTTAAAAGAGAACCTGTTTTTTTCATTGCAAATGTTCATGTTAGTTGTCATTATTCATGCAGTAGCCTTAGTTGAACCATAAACCCACCTAAAGTAAACCAACAATGAGGAAAAGTAACTTTTTTTTGTCATTGTAAGACAAAAACCTAACAAAATCCAAAAAACAAAATCCTAACAGAACACGACGAAGGCAAAAAATAAAAAAAGTATACAGCTCTTGATCTCTACATTCCCAATGTTTTTCCTTTGGGGTTAACCGGCAGTGTGTTCAAGGATTCTCTGACACTTAACATCAACCTTTGTAATACAACAAATGACTAAATTAATAAACAGTTCAAGTTCTAACAATCAGTGTGTGTATAGTGCTTAACACATATTAGACCACCTGTCAGAGACCATCCGGCATCCTGAAGTGATTTAATGTGGACTTCATTTTCAGTGAACTCTCCACGTTTTACCATTTTGAACAGGAATGAGGAATTTCAAACTGAATTCACCTTTTTATACCCAAATCTGAGCCGACTTGAGCTGAAATAGAAAGCGAGAACTTAAAAGCAGCTGCCAAATTGTGTCTCAAAGTATGCTGGTTGTGATTGAGTCATGTTCAGCCCATGTGATGCATTCCTCCTGGCTGAGACAGGCATGGCCAGGTCTGTTAAGGAAAGGCATGTGCACATGGCCTTTTTTTAACATGGGCAGGGAGTCACTTCCTGTTAGGCAGCACACCAGGATTTGGGCATGCAGAGAGTTGGTGTCATCAGTTATAGCTGATTTCTGAAAGACAAGCTGATCATTTTGTAACCTTCAACCCAGTCTTTGTTCCTACTGTGTTTCATTTTTAGGCATAGATTATATATTTGACTTTGTGATGAAAGGGCTTTATAGTTAAACATTTTGTATAGAATATTAATGAAAATCAAAGGAAGTGCAAAATTGTGTAAAAAATTACCACCACCCAATGTTTGACAATTGTGTTGGGCCTATCTTTTCAATTTTACATGCATGTACTACATCATGCATTAGCATCACATCGGTAGATTAATTTATCAAGTTTGTTGCTGAAATTCAGAAATCTGAACTGGAACTGAAAAGTGGAATGGTGTATCCCCGTTTTTGAGGGGGAAATCATTTTATCTTTTGTTGCAACAAACAATATGTAATTTTGCAATATTTTCACATCAGCAAGTAGAGTTTGCAAATTATCATGTGATTGTACAAATAAAATGGTATATAAAAATACATTACAAATAATATATCAAATATTGTACAAACATTTCTTAATCAAACAGGATTAAATTTAGTGCATTTCCCACATGTTGGGTGAAAGGCTAAAATTAGGCTTAATAATGATTAAGCCTAAATCAGCCTGCAATCTCCAGGCAGATCCTGATTTGCCCTGATTTTTTTTCTTTTTATAAATTGTATAATTGTATTCACTATGAAACAACCTTCAACTCATGTGTCTGTCTGTTTTTTTTCTAACTTTCAGGTGTAGCTGTTAGTGTCCTGAGGAAATGCCGCTGAGGTTTCGTTCTGTTGTACCCTACACACTGCCTGGAGTCCTGGCACTGATTGGCTGGTGGTGGTACATCTCGCGGAAGAAAGAACGGCTCATTAGCCATGACAGTCCAGAGGGGCCTCTGACCACTGTGGGTCTTAGAACATCTCCAGCAGAGGGTAGCAATGGTTTGGTTGAGAAAAACACACTATCCCCCCAAACGACACAGAAAGCCCTACCCACATAACTCCAAAGGTCAGTCTTCAGAGAACACCACATGAAAATATTTCCCAGGTCCATGTCCAGGGCACTGAAGCAGCACATTCACTGGTACAAAGCTCTGAAGAAGCTGCCCCTCACCTTGACAGAATAAGACGAGAGGAAGTCCATAAACCCTTGGTCTCAACTCTACAATCACCTTGCGAAAAAGACAGCCTGCAGGTGGCTTTGAAGGATCTTAAAGACCCAGACAAAAACTCTTCACCTGCCTTGGTAAAAGAGCTGGAGAAAGACCTAGTCAAAGATCCAACCACAGTGGAAGTCATCTTGCCCATCCAGTCTATCAAATTTACTAGCTCTTCCTCCACAACAGCACACCTTTCTGATGCAGAGAGGCCTGAGCCCGAGGGGGAAGTTGCAAAGAATTACAGCACTGTTGGTACACAAAATGAGATGATTGTTTGTGCAGCCACCCCAGCCAAAGTGCAGAGAGTGATCCCATCAGAGGCAGACTCTCTAGAGACACCCCCTTCAGCCCAGGATTTCCACCAACACATTCTAACCAGCACACCCACCTTCCCTTCCCCTGCCTGGGCTTCCACAGCCCTGACAGTGGTCCAAGACTCCAACACCACATTATTGACCCTGGACGGTATCCAGGTACGCAGTGGAGAGGACCAAGATCTAGAACTTCTGGCATCTGGACTCATAACTGAGGTAATCTCAGCAGCAACCCAGGAGATCCTTGGTGTTAGAGGCTGCCAGGTCACAGACAACAGCCAGCCCAGCTGCAGTAGCAGCACACCATTGGGTAGTGGCAGACAATGTTCCCAACAGGAGCCAATCACAACAGCCCAGCAGCACTACCATCTACTGACAAGCCCCTCTGAGGAGGGCTGTGAGACTAAAGATGCAACAGAGAAAGAAGAGACGGGGATGCCTAATGGATGCTCCCTGATCAGTCATAGGGTTCATCAGACAAACAATGCACAGAGGGGCCACTGGCCAAGACCATTGCACCAAGCAGCACAAAATTCCCCTTCATTTCACATGAAACTGAAAGGTAATGAAGTAGTCATGCTTACTGAGGACTCTGCCTGCAGTACATGGCACTCTGAGGATGGCATCAGCAGTGAGGACCTCCAAAACATCATGTTTGACAACCAAGTGGATGTGATCCAAGTTACAGACTTGTCAGCAAGGGAAGCCACGCAGCCTCAGTCACTGGTTGAGACCACCACAGAGGCAATGATTCTCGCCGAAACTCAAGGCAACTCGGTGGATGCTGTGTGTGAGATTAAGAGGCTCAATGGAATTGGCTTGAGGAATGGAGCCCTTGGGACATGTGAGGTCGAGACGGACCAGTCTGGAGGTGAGACGTCACTCTTTTTAATCTGATTATTAGTGAAAGCAGTAGTAGTTTAAATTGGTAAATATTGCTGAGTATGGCCAGGCAATACTAGTGTTTGAGTTTCACATTTTGAGTTTCATTATGATATAGTAGTATATAGTGGTCGATTATACATTAACACATTGGTGCTCTCAGCCCTGTTGCTGAATGTTGGTGAAATTGGCTATGTGTATGTGTGTATATATATATATATATATATATATATATATATATGTATATATATATATATATATGTATATGTGTATATATATATATATATATATATATATATATATATATATATATATATATGTATATGTGTATATATATATATATATATATATATATATATATATATATATGTATATGTGTATATTATATATATATATATATATATATATATATATATATATATATATGTATATGTGTATATATTATATATATATATATATATATATATATATATTATATATATATGTATATGTGTATATATATATATATATATATATATATATATATATATATATATATATGTATATGTGTATATATATATATATATATATATATATATATATATATATATATATATATATATATATATATATATATGTATATATGTGTATATATATATATATATATATATATATATGTATATGTGTATATATATATATGTGTATATATATATATATATATATATATATATGTATATGTGTATATATATATATGTGTATATATATATATATATATATATATATATATATATATATATATATATATATATATATATATATATTATATATATATGTGTGTGTGTGAACAAATTGCGCAGGAAGATCATTGAACCCTGAACCACCTGTGTTGCTGGAAAGGTGGTGATGCTTTTGTCTCTTGTGTGGGTGTGTGTGTCACTGTCCACCCAGGCTCTGATGTCAACAGTATGGACTCTGTGGATAGTGGCTGCACTATGGGTGCTGGGGAAAGCCAGACCAACCACACTGCCTCCTCGAGTTCTGAGCTCATCATCTGGGAAATTGAGGTGCCAAAGGTGAGTCAGAACAACTGACACACTGACAAAACCACAATTGATTCAATGGAACCAAGCAACTTCCTCTTTACAGCGTAAGTGGTATGGGTGGGTACTGAAACCTAGTATTAATTATTGAAGACTGTAAATATCCATAATCTCCGTAATCGCTCTGCTTATGGTATTCATCTATGATGCATTTTTGGGCAATACCCATGTCTAGTTAGATAAAATATAGAGCTTCAACCTCTTTGTTTTTGTAAAATAATGTCCAAAATCATTCTCTGACATAAGGTATAGAACGGCTATAAGTATAAAGCTATCAATGTGTATACTCTAAAATAGAAGGTTTTACTTGAGATATAGTTATCCAGATTTGATTGTCAGCATTGATTGTTCTGACTCTACATTGATTTATATAGAGCCAGTTTGGGAGTGGTTTGTGACATTTGGCAGGTGTGTTCTGTGTAGGCCATTGTGTTTTTCTATTTTCTAAAACAAACTCTGACTGCTTTTTAAACATAGTATTTGGTTTTGGATTCACATTAACTGCCTGTCTTTCTTCCAGCATCTTGTAGGGCGGTTAATAGGGAAACAAGGGCGATACGTGAGTTTCCTTAAGCAGAACTCTGGTGCGAAGATCTACATCTCCACCCTGCCTTATACACAGGAGTTTCAGATCTGTCACATAGAGGGTGAGTCAGCAGAACCCCACCCTTGTAATACTCATGTCTCTTACTAGCTTCAAACTCTGACATTTCAAAGAAATCAGTTTTGCTTTGGACAACACCTAAAACTTTGACTTGTCTGATATCTCTCCAGGTACACAGCAGCAGGTTGACAAAGCTCTGTCCTTGATTGGGAAGAAGTTTAAAGATCTGGACTTGACTAACTTATATGCACCTCCACCACCCCCACTCACATTACCATCACTTCCCATGACCTCCTGGGTAAGGATGGGCTCTGTTACTGCTCTGTGACACTGTGTATTTTGAGACTTACTTTATATATATATATATAATATATTGCTAGACATGCTGATAATACTAGGCCTTCTTTTTCATACTATCCAGCTTATGTCAACCCAAAAGCAAGGCACATGCTGCATGACTAAGAGATGACAGCTGCATATTTGCCTCATGCTGGTTATTTTGGGGATGTTTGTTTTGTTTGGGGCTAGTTTATTTGTCACATACTTGTCTGTCTTGGTCAGGAGACGAGTTTAAGACGTTTATGTCTGTGTACTGTATCTCTTGATTTGTCCTTCTGTAGAGTGAACTGGTCAACCAGAACCTACAGTACCAGTCAAAAGTTTGGACAGACCTTCATTTACGTTTCTCTATCTTCTCATCGTATGTTTTTTTTCTGTATTTTTGCTAATTTCTACATTGTAGATTAATACTGAAGAAATCAAAACTATAAAGGAACACATAAGGAATTATGTAGTTAACAAAAAATGTTAAACAAAACTTAATGTTTTATATTTAAGATTCTTCAAAGTAGCTACCTTTTGCTTTTGTTAGTTGTGCCTGTAGTCCCCCAGGAATTATACTCTACAAGACATGTAAGTTTTAACACTGTCGGGTGACCTGAAGGCTAGTTGGACATAAAGCTAACTATCTTCGTTTGATGTTAATAACTAACTTGTCAAGAGCATCCATAAGATACTTGAAGTTATAATTCATTATAAGTCACATCTATGTTTTATGACTTGATGTAGTGCATCGGAAAGCATTGTCTGTGTTTAAGTATAATCGTAAAGCATTAGAATAGAAACTTTATTGATCCCTCAAGGGCAAATTCTTTTTTCACTCAAGGTTTTACATACACAGGCCCAAAATACAACCACACACAAAAGGGCTCATAGACATGCAAATGAAGAGAGATGGAGGTTGGAGGTTGGAGTTATGGGCAGCCACATAGCGCATGGATTAAAGTTCTCCGTCGCTACGACGGATTTCCGTCATTCAGACTTCGCAGAGGCGACTTATGAGATCAATGTAGATCGGAGGAGAACACAAAAGTGTTGATGGCTGATTTTTATTGACAGATTGTCACACACTGCAGCCAATGGTATCGTTTACAGCGTGTGCGCGCCTGACCAATGACAGTATAATGACCCACACAGGGCGGGATCTAAACACGGAGCAGCGCTAAAGTTTAGCTGCTTAGCTAGCATGGACTCACCGCGCTGCAACATAACAATCAGTTTTTGACTGCGTCACAGAGCTGTGACGTCATTTTGAGACTCGGTTTGTAAAGTTTAGTCAACATGTGAGAACTCGTCTGACACAGAGAGTCTCCTGTTGTGTGTTTGGACTTTGTCTGCAGTGTTTCTGTGTAAACGGCTTCATTCAGCGGCTCTCCCTCCCCTCTGGCACCGTGAGTTACCATGGTTACGGGAACACCCTGAAACTTTATAATGATAATCAATAAGTTAAGTTTTTGGGTTAGTATGACGGTACAAAATCATGAATGTAGCCTGATTGTACCTCAATGCTGAAATCTTGTATTCTAACATATATAACAAATGTAAAGCCTCAGAGCTTCTTTGATTATTAACAGTATGGTAATGATGGCAGAAAGGTGAGAGCTCACCATCACACTGAAACTGTTACAAGGCTGCAAAAGTTGCTCTTATTGTTATTTAATCCTGGTGCTGTTTGTTTGATGTATTTTTCTGTTTAATGATAAGAGGCTCACTGGAAACAATATTATTATTATTATTATTATTATTTATAATAATAATAATAATAAATAATAATAATAATAATAATAATAATTGATGATGATGAGAAGAAGTAGAAAAATAACGTACTGAAGTTCTGTAGATGGTTGATTATTTGAGTAAAACTTGAGACAATCTTGGCAAAAATAAAAAGAGTATCAATTTGATTTCACAGATTAAAAATTACATTGAAATGACAATAAAGAAAAGTGTGAACAGAACAGCTCTTTAAAGCATTCTGCTGTGTTGGTCAAGTATTTAAACTTGATGTCTGCATTAGAGAACATGGTTATGAGTGCAGTGGGGCTGTAAATCTTTTTTTAGCACGTGTCAAGTAACGTAACCTGTAACATCTTTCACAGATTGCAAATGGGGAATATGACTTCGCTGCAGCTCAAAAAAAATTTCAGTCAAAAGATTTCTTTTTGCTTTAATCCATGCATAGTGACTCCTTGTGAGCAATTAGGGGTTCCGCACCTTGATAAAGGGCATCTGTGCCCAGGAGGTGAACTGGTAGAAAGTGTTAGTGTCTAGGAAGTTAGGAACGGTTTGAAAAAGTGCAGGCATTTTCAGGCAAAAAGTGCAAGCAAAAAATAAACAATCAAACAAAAATTGGTAGTTGATTGGATGAGCCATCTGTCTATCACAGTCTGCTATGTGGGAATAAATTAGAACTGCCTGCCAGAAGATCTTTTCAGTGTTGTTTTTTTGTTCTCTTTTAATGAAAATATAACTGATGCTAGCAGCATCTACTCTCTAGTGGCTGCCATTGTTGTTTGAACAAACCTAAGAATTCAAAATAAATAAATAAAAAAAAAATAATGATAAATAATATAATAATAATATTGTACAAAACAACAACTATAGACCACTGTAACTATAGCTATTCATATTTTCACTTCCATAAAACATTTGATCCTTGATTTTCTTGAAGCAAAAATAATCTGTGACATCATCATAACACACCTGCCTGACAACCTCATGGATTATACTAATTATCCTAAAGCCCTATTCACACAGGGGACGTAAGCGCCGCGGAACGGCTGCGCCGCGGTCACCGGAGCTGATCGCTGCCACTCTAATCAATGAAACCACTCATACAGGGCGCGCCGCGGAACGTCTCAGCAGCGCCCCAGCAGCAACTCTCCGCGCTGCAGCGCTATCATTCCGTAACACTTCTATTTTTGACACGAGCCGTTGCTAAACCGTGTGAATCTCAACAGAGCAGATTGCACCAGACAGGAAATCCGACACAGAATCAACGTAATACACTTCTGCCCCCTTTCAAAATAAAACACAATACGCAGTTCATATACCCTATCACAGCTTCACATCAACATTACGTCATGACCGGTGGCACCAGGTCAGCAGTCAATCGATCAAAGGGTCTCAACATGAACGACGAGAGACTAATTGTTGAAGTGGAACAACACACAATAATTTATGACACAACAGATCCTTTTTATAATCTCTTCCACGTCGGAGAAGCAAAGTAAGCTGTTTGTTGTTGTTGTTTCCTTTATACACAGTTTATCGCGGGGTCTCGCGTACGTTCAAGATTCTCGTGTGATCTCGTGATCTCGCGTGAATACGGCTGACTCGCTACGCTGCCGTTACACTGCCGACACGCGCCCGGTGTGAGTTGACGCCGGGCAGAGGACGGAGCAAAACCGCGGCGCAGCCGTTCTGCGGCGCTTACGTCCCCGGTGTGAATCCCCAGTAATACTATACTAAGTCCACTGAGGCAGTCTTTTGCCATAGATCATTGCAGGTATGTCTTTATCAGCTTAAGTTGTGAAAAGCTTCTTTCAGCTGATGCCACTGTTACTGGCAGGGTACAGGCATCCTCAGGGATATCCAAAGATCTGGAAGCAACTGTCAGTTCCTTCTTGTGGACAGTCTCCAGCTGTTCAAATAGCAGTTCAATTGCAGTCTTGCTGTTTGTGGTTAACAAAACCTTCATGGCAACTCTGACCCTTCGATGTTGGTTTCCTCTCAACTTTTCAGTGTGGTCTCAAGATCTACACACTGCTTCTCCAGTGCTTCATCATCCAAGGTTGGGAAGTTTTGCAGAACCCCAAACTTCCTTTTAAGTTGTCAAAGTGGTTCCAACTGGTCATCCAAAGATGCCATGGCAGAGTCAATGACCACATTAAAATATGTGGTCCATAGCCTCTTCAGAGCATGCCTGACTGGCTAATCTGTCGCTTCATAGGAAAAGTCAGTCTTCTGAGTGCTTCTCAGTCTCTTCTCCTTGAACATGGTCTCCCCATGCATTTCCTTACACACATCTTGTGTGTCAGGGCCATCTGTTAAGCAGTGGAAATGATGGCTTTGCTTAGTATTCTTCAGGAGGTTAACTGCCACATCCAGTTGCATTGTGGAAGACTAGAGTAGCTTACTGACTGTAATGTTGGAAAGAACGTCATGCCTCACAACTGTCTGTACCCTATGCCAGATGCCTGGTAGCACAGCACGGCTAGACACAGCTCTCCCACCTTGTCTCACCTTCTGCCTGTTAAAAGGAAGTTTTTCCTCCCCACCGTCACCAAGTGCTTGCTCATGGTGGAACTGTTGGGTCTCTGTAAATATTATAAAGAGTACGGTCTAGAAAAGTGTCATGAGATAACTTTTATGATATGGCGCTATATAAATGAAATTGAATTGAATTGAACTTTATTATTTCAATAACGCCCCTAAAGACATTATCAGAATCAGAAAAGGCTTATTGCCAAGTACGATTTTACACATACAAGGAATTTGTTCTGGTGTCGTTGGTGCATGACAACATTCTCTAAATATAAGCAATTAAAAATTAAGATATATGTATATATGTATGTATGTAAAGTTAATAGAGCAATACAGCTGTGCAGTGATAGTAAGTAGCAGTCAAATGTTCACAGTAGTGGGGTATTTTAAATATACTAGTATAAGTATATAACAAAACAAGGTCCAGGCTGAGCGTTAATGTAACGCATAGAGTTGTGGATGCAATGTCAATGTGACATGTAGAGGCAGAGGTGGAGTGTGAGAGTGAGAGTGTCAGGGGGGGCTCTGGGCCTTGTTGATAAGGCTAGCAGCAGACGGGGGGAAAAAACTGTCCTTGTGGCGTGAGGTTCTGGTCCTGATGGACCACAGCCTCCTACCAGAGGGGAGTGTCTCAAATAGTTTGTGTCCGGGGTGGGAGGGATCAGCCACAATCTTTCCTGCACACCTCAGAGTCCTGGAGGAGTACAGGTCCTGAAGAGATGGAAGATTGCAGCTAATCACCTTCTCTGCAGACCGAATGACACGCTGCAGTCTGCCCTTGGTGATGGAGGAGGTGAGGATGGACTCAATGATGGAGGAGTAGAAGTGCACCATCATTGTCTTTGGCAGGTTGAATTTCTTCAGCTGCCGCAGGAAGTACATCCTCTGCTGTGCTTTCTTGGTGAGGGAGCTGATGTTCAGCTCCCACTTGACGTCCTGGGAGATGATAGTTCCCAGGAAGCGGAAAGACTCCAGTGTCAATTGTGGAGTCACAGAGGGTGATGGGGGCAGGTGAGGCTGAGTTCTTCCTGAAGTCCACAACCATCTCCACTGTTTTTAGAGCGTTGAGCTCTAGGTTGTTTTGGTTGCACCAGGTCACCAGATGGTCAACCTCCCACCTGTAGGCGGATTCGTCTCGAGTGGTGTCGTCTGCGAACTTCAGAAGCTTGATGGACTGGTGACTGGAGGTGCAGCTGTTGGTGTACAGGGAGAAGAGCAGAGGAGAAAGAACGCAGCCCTGGGGGGGATCTGGTGCTGATGGTCTGGGAGTCGGAGACTCAGACAGTCAGACAGGAAGTCTGTGATCCACCTGCAGGTGGAGTCAGGCACACTCAGCTGGGAGAGCTTCTCCTGAAGCAGAGACGGGATGATGGTGTTAAAAGCAGAGCTGTAATCCACAAACAGGATCCTGGCATAGGTTCCTGCAGAGTCCAGGTGCTGGAGGATGTGGTGGAGGGCCAAGTTGACTGCATTGTCTACAGACCTGTTGGCTCTGTAGGCAAACTGCAGGGGGTCCAGTGAGATTTCCTTTGTTAAAGTCACCAAGGACAATAACTAAAGAGTCCGGGTTGGTCCGCTCACACACAGTATCTGGTCGGCGAGCATGCGCTGTGCGTCCTGCACGTTGCCATGCGGCGGGATGTAAACACCGACCAGAATGAATGAAAAAAACTCACGAGGTGAATAAAAAGGCTTACAGTTTATGATGAAAGATTCCAGGTCAGGAGAACAGTGCTGCTGGATCACTGTCACGTCGTTACACCAACCACTGTTGATGTAAAAACAGATTCCTCCACCTTTTAGTTTTTCCGGAAAGTTCTGTGTCTGTCCGCTCTGTACAGTTGGAAGCCTGCCAGCTGCAGCACAGAGTCCAGTATTAATCCACACAGCCATGTCTCCGTGAAGCACAAAACAGCAGATGAAGAAAAGTCCCTGTTTGGGGCGGCGTTTAGCTCAGTTGGTAGAGCAGCCGCCCCATGTGCGAAGGCTCAGTCCTTGCTGCGGAAGCCCAGGGTTCGAATCCGACCTGTGGCTCTTTCCCGCATGTCATTCCCCATCTCTGTCTCCCCACATTCCTGTCACTCTTCAGCTGTCTCTATCAAAAATAAAGCTTGAAAAGGCCAAAAAAAAGAAAAGTCCCTGTTTTTCCCCAACAGCAGTTGTAATTCCTCCAGTTTGTTGGACAGTGAACACGTTAGAGAGAAATATTCCCGGTAACAGTGTGTGTAATCCGTGTTGGTGAAGACGCACAAGCGCACCGTCCCGTTTCCCTCTCCTCTGGCGTTTCACTGCGTGAGCAAAGGTGAGTGCACCTTTGACCAGAATGTCCAAAATTTCTAGTGTAGGGAGTAAAAAAGTAGGAAAGGACACTTAGTTAGGACACGGTTAATGAATGTCAGAGCCTATACTCAATATATCAATTTCACTTCACTGCAGTATCATAAAGCAGAGTATTGAATTTTCTTCATCCCCCACCAAACTACCTAACAAGATTTGATATGGGATTCTCAAGTATTCATATAATGTAGGTTTAGAACTGTGTTTTTGTTTTTACATGCTATCAAACCATAGATGAACAGACTAGATTGTCAAATTAGAAGTTAGGCTGATCAAAAACAAATCGCATGTAGGCTTATTCTTATTTTTAGATATGTTTGTTAGCTTTTCAACAGGTAAAACAAGAACACATAACAAGACAAACAAACAAACATTTGGCTCACGTACATATTCACATTTGTACAGGCAAGAGATTCAGGAGTCACATCTTATACAAGTAAGAATAAATTTAAAATAAGTAAAATAAAGGTATACAGAAATAAAAGTAAATCAATTAAATCTTAAAGCAGAGTGTCCCTTTTGAGGCAAAGCATTCAGAGCTATGATATAAACCCTCTTGTGAGAATAGTAGAAATATTCAAACCAACATATGACAGAAAGGGTTCCCATGTTTTACGAAAGGCATCATGATTGCTGTGAAGTTTACATGTCAAATAGTCCAATGCAACATATTCAAATATAGCCCTTTGCCACTGAGCCATAGATGGAACTTTCTCTGTGCTCCAATTCAAAAGAATACTCTTTCTGGAACAGAAAGCAAGCGTCTGGTAAAGTTTTCTTTTAAATTTGTCAGTGATGGACATATAAGGGGTTATTATTACTATTAATAGACAGAATCTTATTAATTTCCTGCCCTACGACCTGCCAAAACTGCTGTACTTTTCTACAATACCACAAAAAATGTGTAAGACTACCAGTTTCTACCTTACACTTGGGGCACAATGGAGATGCATTAGAGTTGTATTTATGACGTTGAGAGGGAGATATATGAACCCTGTGTAGGAGCTTCAGTTGCATGGCTCTCACTCGGTTACAGACATTCAGTGTTTTTGCACTTTTCCAAGCATCATTCCAGCCGTCATCTGTTATCTTAACATTAAGTTCTCTTTCCCATAAGCCCTTCAGAGAGGAGGTGTTTGTGATGTTATACCCCTTAAGGATATTATAGAACTGCCAGATTTTTGCAATATGAGCGGTCTCTAGGTGTGAGATATTTTGACACTGAAGCATTGTGGTGTCCTTTTGTGACAAAATCTCTTACTTGTAAATATCGAAAGACAAGGTGTCCGCGGGGTATTAAAGTATTAAAAGGTAGTAAATCAACTTGGTGAAAATTAAGGCCCTTAAAAAGTATTAAATATCTGATTGCGAGGTTGTTTTTTTTGGTTTTTTTTTAAAGAATAGCACATGATTTGTTGCAAGTTTGTTTGTTAAAAGTTTGCCAGAATTTATTACATAGACTGTCGTAGCGACTTCTCCGACGCTATTTCCATCATTTAGAGTTCGCAGAGGCCATTTATGAGATCAGTGTATATCCGAGGAGGGGGGTGATGTTTTTATTGGCAGGTTGTCACACAGCCAGTGGTATTGTTTACAGCGTGCGTGTGACCCACACCAGGCTGGGATCTAAACACGGAGCATCTGCGCTAAAGTTTAGCTGTTTAGCTAGCATGGACTCCTCGCGCTGCGACGTCATCAATTATCGATTAGTTTTTGACTGCGTCACAGAGCTGTGATGTAATTTTGAGACTCGGTTTGTAAAGTTTAGTCAACATGTGAGAACTCTGACACAGAGAGTCTCCTGTTGTGTGCTACATGTGTGAAACAACGACACTACTCTGGACTTTGTCTGGACATTATCCGTGTAAAAACGGCTTCATTCAGTGTCTCGCCCTCTCCTCCAGCACCGTGAGTTACCATGGTTACAGGAACACCCTGATACTTTGTAATGATTCTCAGTAAGTTTGTGGTTAGTATAACAGTACAGAATCACTGAATACTGAAAAGTTCTGTACATGGTTGATTGCTGGAGTAAAACTTGAAACAAGCTTTGCACAAAAAAGTTTGATTTCATAGAATGAAAATTACATTGAAAAGACAAAAAAGAAAAGTGTTAATAGAACAGCTGTTCAAAGCATCCTCCTGTAAAACACTGTTGGTCAAGTATTCACTGTTGGATGTCTTCATTAGAGAACATGGTGTGGTGGTGCTGAACTCTTATGCATTGTGTCATTTCTTTAGCAGATGTCAAGATGCGGGCGGCTGTGGCTCGGAGGTAGAGCGGGTCGTCCACTAATCAGAAGATTAGCGGTTCGATCCCCGGTTCGATCCCCTCCAGTCTGCATGTTGAAGTGTCCTTGGGCAAGATACTGAACCCCAAATTGCTCCCGAAGGCTGTGCCATCGGTGTGTGAATGTGTATGAATGGTTAGCTCCTCAAACTGATGAGCAGTTGGCGCCTTGCATGGCAGCCAATGCCATCAGTGT
This sequence comes from Argyrosomus japonicus, assembly GCA_015710095.1. Taxonomy (NCBI): domain Eukaryota; kingdom Metazoa; phylum Chordata; class Actinopteri; family Sciaenidae; genus Argyrosomus; species Argyrosomus japonicus. The sequence goes on along the minus strand of JADEYK010001538.1, from coordinate 127,369 downwards.
ATGAATGTGTGTGAATGGGTGAATGAGATACGTACTGTAAAGCGCTTTGAGTGGTTGGAAGACTAGAAAGGCGCTATATAAGTACAGTCCATTTAGCGTAACTCAGATTATGTAGTTGGATCTATCTACAGTGACTGACAACTTGATGGGAGAGCAGCCATTAATATCTGTGCTGCTCGTATGCCCAGTGCCCCTGCCCCTGCTCCAACCGAGTCCCACCACCAGTCAAACTTCTACTGCGGCCATCACATCTTCTCTGAAAGTCACTTTGGAAAAAAGCGTCAGCTAAATGACTAAATGTAAATAACTAAGGGATTGACAGTAACAGTGCGCGTGCCCTCCCATTTATCGATCCTGTTTTTGCTATATGACAAGTTGCGTTGCGCTTTTAAAAAATATTTAGAAGGTATTGAAAGGGCATTATTATTAATTGTATTAAATTTAACCTCAGGATTCCTGCAAAAACCCTGGAAAGAAATCCTGTTTTTGAATATCATATTTCCTTTTCAACTGACTAAAAGACATCATGGTAGAGCCTTCCAGTAGTTTGTATAAAGTAGATATTCCTTAATTTCCCCAAATCCAGAAGTGATTGTCCATTAGTCCTGGGGGAAAGTCAGGATTGTCACATATTGGAGTGAAGACAGAAGTGAATCAAGATCTGCCTTCTAATTTTCTGATGGTATGCCATGCCTTAACTGTGGAGATTGTAATAGGGTTACTACAAGCAGACTTCAAAAATGTATTTTTTATTATAAACAAACAACTACCTAAAGGGTATTTAGACATTGACCTTTCTACATCCAGCCAGAGAGACGTGCACTTATTATACACCCAGTCAGCTATAGTACGCAAATGAACACTAAGCTGGAATTTTAGAGACCCCCCTCTGAGGATGGAAGACATAGCGTAGCTATTTTCAGGCATGGTTTCTTCTTAGACCATATAAAGAAGCTAAACCAACTATTTAACTGTTTGATGGTCTTATGGAGGAACATGACTGGGATTATTTGTATTCGGTAAAGTAACCTGGGGAGAATGTTTATTTTAGGAGTGCAACACGGCCTAACCAGGAAATTGGGAGGGTGTTCCATCTCTCTAAGGCTAGCCTTATACGCTCAAATATGGGTGGGAAATTTGAAAAACGAGGGTGTTACACGTATTCCCAAATAGACAAAACCTTCTGGCGTTACTTCCGATTTACTAAAATTAATTCTGTAACCAGAAAAAGTACTAAACGTATCAATGGTCCCAGTAAGGGTTGGAATAGATACCTCAGGTTCAGTCAAAACAATCAGGACATCATCGGTATAAAAAGTAATCGTGTGTTGTCTAGTGGCAATGGTGAGACCATGTATGTTTTCATTTGTCCTTATTGCCTCAGCAAGTGGCTCAATTGCCAGGGCAAAGAGCAGAGGTGATAGAGGACACCCTTGCCTTGTACCTCTAAAAATTTGAAAATTAGAAGATCACAACCCGTTTGTAAGCACTGCTGAGAGGGGGTTTGTATAAAGTAAGTTTAGAAATTTTTCACTCAAGCCAAATTTGTGTATATGTATAAAACAGTATGGCAAGTATGGCATTTGTACGCGGTCGTACGCCTTTTCAGCATCCAGAGAAAGCACCAGACCATTCAAATACTGCTGTTGAAAGACCTTGATTGTGTTTAGTAATCTGCACATATTATTGTATGAATTACGACCTTTAATGAATCCAATCTGGTCATCATTTATAAGAACAGAGAGTAAGCCTTCTAGTCTTGTTGCTAATATTTTAGAGTTTCAAATCAGCATTCAGTAAGGAGATGGGCCTGTATGATGCACAGTCTTCAGGGATTTTACCTTTTTTTTTTTTTTAAATTAGAGAGATGTACACTTCTCTCAGACTGTGGTAGAATGCCTTTCTTAAATCATGGAATTATTCTTATTTTTGGCAAGATTGTACAGCTGTGGAAAATGAATGCAGCAATAATTTTCCTCTACATCTCTATGCTAGGCTTGCAAAGTTTAATGTAAAATTGCAATATTACAAGCTACAATCTCTTCAATGTTTTCTACCTAGAATGTTTGATTTATTGGCCCAGGCCAAGCCATTTTCTGGAAGAGTAATGTTTCCTCATTTGTAATTTGTCTTCTCAGCTTCTTCTCCCTAGTGGAGTGACAGTTGAAGTGATAGTGGTGAACATCGTATCAGCTGGTCACGTCTTTGTCCAGCAGCATACTCATCCCACCTACCATGCTTTGAGAAGCCTTGACCAGCAAATGTTCCTCTGCTACTCCCAGCCGGGCACCCCTGCTCTGCCCTCACCTGCTGAAGGTAACTTTGGTCACACAGTGGGGTATAAGTCAATGCACACTGAATGCTCAATTTTTGACTTCATAACAGCTGCAACTGCATCTTTAACAGACATAAAAGCCCACCAGATGCATTAATGGACATACAGTGCATACGGAAAGTATTCACAGTGCTTCACTTTTTCCACATTTTGTTATGTTACAGCCTTATTCCAAAATGGATTAAATTTATTTTTTTCCTCAAAATTCCACACATAATACCCCATAATGACAACTTAAAAAAAGTTTGTTTGAGATTTTTGCAAATTTATTAAAAATAAAAAACAAAGAAATCACTTGTACATACAGTGGTGGAAAAAAGTTTTCGGACACCCCATGCATTTGTGAAATATTGCATTAAGAGTCACTTTTAGGTCTTCAAGTGTAATTTCTTTTAGTTCAGTCACAGCCAAAATACTAAACAAATCCTAAAAAAGCCATAAAAACTTAAAATTGATTGGTTCCATAAAAAATACATAAGACATTTTGAGTATTGGGTTATTGAGTAACCAGTGATCCTCTAATGAAGGTCGTGCTTTTTATTAAAAGACACAATATTTGTTGCCGTGCTTCATGCCTATATAAAGCCAGCACATTTGAAAGTTCTTCAGAGACAAAAATGGCTAAAACAAGGAACCTAACGCAGGAAACACGCCTGAAGATACAGATTCTCAGCCAGGAAGGGTACAGCTGCCGCCAGATTGCCAGGAAGTGCAGATGCAGTCCTTCAGCAGTTGGATACACTCTGCAGAAATACAGGCAAACCAACAGCTTGGAAGACAAACCAAGATCTGGGCATCCAAGGGTTTCTTCAGCAAGAAATGACCGCATCCTGATCCGCATGTGCAGGGAAAACCTCTGAATGACATCACAGGAGCTTCAGCAGCAGTGGTCAAACCAAACTGGTGTCCAGTGTTCCACCCGCACTGTACGTGGCCAACTTTTAGAACATGGCTTAAGATCCTACAAGGCTGTCAAGAAGCCCCTCATCAATGAGAGACAGAGGTTAGCCCGGCGTCGTTGGGCCCAAGCACACAAGAACTGGACAGCCAGGAACTGGAAGAAGATTCCGTGGTCAGATGAGTCCAGTTTCCAGCTTTATCTTCCTCCTGCTAATGTGAGGGTACGCAGAAGGCCAGGTGAAGCATTATCCCCAGCATGTACAGTACCTACTGTCAAGCATGGTGGAGGCAGTATCATGGTTTGGGGATGCATGAGTGCTGCAGGTGTTGGTCATCTCACTGTCTGTGAAGGTACACTGAACTCTACCAAGTATTGTGCCATTCTTGAATCCCACATGCTCCCTTCTGCACGTGCTCTGTTCCGAGGTCAAAATTGGAAGTTTCAGCAAGATAATGCCCCTTGCCACACATCCAGGGCCAGTAGAACTTGGCTGCAGGAGCACAGTATCCAGGTCTTAGATTGGCCAGCTCAATCCCCGGATATGAACCCCATTGAAAATCTGTGGTGGATTATCAAAAGGTCTGTTTCAAAACGTAAACCAAAGAATTTAGAAGAATTAAAAGCAGTAATTCAAGAAGAATGGGACAGGATTACCCCTCAACAGTGTGGAAGGCTTGTGGAGAACATGCCAGCGAGGATTAGAGCTCTACTGCGTGCTAATGGCAGGACAACTAAATATTAATTTGATGATGTGATGGTTTATTTATTTTTTGTTCAGTTTTGAACACATTCTCTGTTATTTGTTGACTTTGATACCGACAATGTTGAGAACTGACATATTGAAACTGTCAAGAATTTAGTTTTGTTAGTTTTTCTAGTAAACAATAAACAAAAAAAATATAATTTGTATTTGTTTGTGTCTGTCTAATGCAACCACACCTTTTGAAACACAAAAAAATATTTTTCCACAAATATAATAAATATACATAAATATTTCATGATAATATTTGAGATTGTGTAAAATTTTAAGGGTGTCCGAAAACTTTTTCCACCACTGTAAGTATTCACAGCCTTTGCGATCAAGCTCAAAATTGAGCTCAGGTGCATCCTGTTTCCACTGAACATCCTTGAGTTGTTTCTACAGCTTAATTGGAGTCCACCTGTGGTAAATTCAGTTGATTGGACATGATTTGGAAAGGCACACACCTGTCTATATAGGGTCCCACAGTTAACAGTGCATGTCAGACCACAAAACAAGCATGAAGTCAAAGGAACTGTCTGTAGATCGCCGAGACAGGATTGTCTCAAGGCACAGATCTGGGGAAGGGTACAGAAAAATTTCTGCTGCTTTAAAGGTCCCAGTGAGCACAGTGGCCTCCATCATCCTTAAATGGAAGAAGTTTGAAACCACCAGGATTCTTCCTAGAGCTGGCCGTCCCTCTAAACTGAGTGATCAGTATGCTGTATGTACCAAGAAACACTAGAGAAAACTGAGGTGTATTGGATTAAATTTAGATTATAGAATTAATGATTAAACCCAGTTGTATGTATAATTATGTCCTTTTATTCTGTACAACGCCTTAGAAACTTAAAGAAAGCTTTGTGCTTTTTTCAAGTTTCAGTGTATCTCTATAATGTATACTTGCTTTAAATTCAGCAGTACTTTACCCTTGCCATGACTAAAGGGCAACACTGTCATATTGCTACTTGCAGTTTTATAGTTTATCTGATCTGTCTCCAGTTGGTGTGATCTGTGCGGCTCCAGCGGTGGAAGGAGCCTGGTGGAGAGCTCAAGTCATCACCTTCTATAAAGAAACAAATGAAGTGGAGATTAGATATGTTGATTATGGCGGCTATGACCGAGTTAAGATAGACTCACTACGGCAAATAAGGTGAGTGTCTGAGGGTTTGATTGTATTACAACAATGTAACATTGCCATCTAGTGTACATCTGGTCAAATGCTTTTTTCAGTATAGTTTCCTTTCAGTCCTGGTCAACACCAGCTTTGTGGCAGTTGCTGTAGGAAAATTAAGCCAAGTTTGCCAAGTTTTTTTTTTTTTTTTTTTCAGTCCTACTCAAGATATTTTTAAAATGCATATGTTATCATGCATGTTGTTTTCTATGAAATTCCCCCTCAGGTTTTCTTCTGGATTTTGTATCTTATTATTTATGCATTATACTGGCAGAAGAGCTGGGTCCATTTAAAAACTGGAGTGCATCATCTCTTTCCTGATGCTCTAGCCATGTGTTTTCCCAAGGTCTATCTTTTCTCAATATAGCTCCAGTATGTATGGCAACTGGCTGTGGAGCTGGTGTGGACATGCCCGCCTCCTTACTGCCACTCTACACTGCCTGAAGCTCCTGCTCCCCTGAAATCTGAACTGTATAATGTATACAAGAAACTGAAGTGACACACTTTAATACTGAATGTTGTTTATTGTTCTCAAAGGATTAATATATTTCTTTTACTGACATTACACTGACCTTTCCTCTTACTGTGACAACATCTTACAGGTTAAAACCTAGAACTGAAAAAGCATTAATTGAGAGGTGGTGGTTTTGATAAATTGTGACAGACTGCTACAGGCAGACTCTCCAGAGTCATGTTGGTCTCTATTACTGTTCTCTAAGGTATTTCCATCATTTTAACAGATTACTGCTTTTTGTTTTCCAGGTCTGATTTTGTCACACTGCCGTTTCAAGGTGCTGAGGTATTGCTTGATAACATCGCTCCACTTCCAGGTACAACATTGTGTTAAATTATTTTACAACTTACATTTGAGCATCCCACACCAGTTTGACAATGGCAGTGCTAGTTGGACAGTATGTTGACAAACTATATCTAGCCAATTTTGTGTAGTGACAGTTTTTTCAGTGGTGCCTTCATTTTTAATGCTTTAATTATGTATGTTTATACTTCAAATCAAAGTAATGCAAATTTTGCTTTATGGAAGCTGCAGATATTCTTTGAAACTGTTCATATGATGTTCTTCTGACATGTGTAAAATGTCCACCAGGAGAGGATCGTTTTTCACCAGACGCCACATCAGCATTGGAGGAGATGACCAGAGGAGTGGCATTGCTTGCACAGGTGAATCCACCTCCCTTACTAAATCACACAAGTGTCAAAATCGACTAGCTAACTGGCCATTTGTGTTTCTTTCTCTGTAAAGGTCTCAAACTACGATAACAACACAGGCCTCCCACTTGTTCACTTGTGGAATATGGTCGGAGATGAGGTACAATGCTTGAATACACTTCATAATACAACTGTATGTGGCATATATTTGTAGTTTTAGGATTATATACTGCATGTTGTGTACTTATACTAGTAGTTTCAAGGTGTTGTTGACCTGATGGAATAAGAAGGTGCTGAATTTTACCACTGAGTGTTTTTTTGTTTATTTGTTTTGTTTGTAATGAACTAGCCATCATTTAAATCATCTGAATGTAGCTCTTCTTTTTCCAGATAATATCGGTCAACCGTACACTGGCAGAGAGGGGCCTAGGTGTTTGGGTGGATGGATTTTGAACTCCTAACATGATCTGACCTTCATGCCCCATTCTCTTGTGATAAGCAGTCTAGGACCCAGGTCATCCTGGGTCCTAGCCCCACCAGACACAACACTGGATCTAAGATTGTTTTTTTTTTTGTTTGTTTTTTTCTTTTCATTTCCTTTCCTTGTGAAAATAAATTTGAAACTGTTTTGCAGGCATAATCTCCAAGAACACAGCACTGCTTCAAAATAAGACAATGTTCCCTCTGGTTCTTTAACACAAAAAGAACTTAAAGAAGGGAAGGAGGGAGGTACTTGTAAAATTAAAAAAAAAAAAATCTATATTGTAACTAAATAAAGTTTGAATCAATACTTTTTTTCCCCCTCCCTCATCCTATGCTATTTTTTGCTCTGGGCCATCTGGATCATTTTGCTGTGTGGAAGGACACACCACCATCACCATCTATAGACACTTTAGTTTTAAACTGTTTTGGGTTTCATTGATGCCCCGCATAATCGTCTTCAGGACTATATACTTTTAAAGTTGATTAAGCATTTTTTTTCCCCTGTCTGGATAGAATGTGGGTGGCAGGCTATAGACTGATGGGACTTGGACATGGACTTCTCTGGGGTCTCCATCTAGACGTGCTGCACCTGTAACTAGGACAGAGGTGTGAGTTGGTTGCCTTTGCTGTACATTTTTCCACCAACTTGCACTGCATTACAGAGGAGCCAGGAATTTCAGCCTACCAGACAAAATGCAGTTGAACCACTTCTCAGATGGGAACACTCCAAGTCAGGCAAGATTTCTGTAACTACAGTATATTTCTTAGATGCCTTTTCTGACAGCATGTCAGCAAGGCAACTTATGGCTGAAAATACAGATCATTAGATCATCATGGTCCACTCTGATTTTGCTATAAATCCAAACCAAACCAAAATGTTAAAAACTGAACACATGATTCTGCTCTCAAGATAAAAAATGTAATAAAAAAAAAAAGAAATGCAAATCTGGACTCCGTATAAATTATGTGCTCTAATGACATAACAGATTTTTTTTAAATTAATTTTTAAATCTATGAAAACAGTTGGTTACAAATAGGTAAACATCTAAATGGGAAGGGAAACAAAGCTGCTAGAGGTGCATGTTGACTTGTCTTCACTGATGTACCATTACTAATATTTCATGCTGGTCAATTAATTCTGTGTCATGAGTGTTGTGTGCTTTAATAATTGTACTGAGCTGGGATGCAGCATTAATATACTGTCTGTGATTCTGAATCAGTCTGCTGTTATCCTGAAGCTCTGAGCTCCACAATGAGGGAACCGCTAAAAACTCTTGGGAAAGAAGCACTACACAAAATTGTTTGCTGCTGCTCTTTAGTGTTGTAATATGGCTGATCTGAATTCAGTTTGTGTCATGCATGGTAAACCAGCCCAAGAGACCCTCTGTTTTGTGTTGACATTTGTGTTAAAAGTGTCGGTGGTCTGTCACCTGTCAGCCTATGTGTTAAAGTGCACTGTGATGCAGCAAAGATGGCCTTGTTCTTCACATGTGAAACAGAGTTAACTTTTGATTGTTGGCCATCAGATGACCAACAAGCCTTTGTTAAAGATGGTTTAAAGATAATTAGGATCTCTTTTCATAGCAAGTCTTCAAGCACAAACATAAGGAAGGCTGATATAATTCTCATTTAAGAGACCTGTATCATGACGCAAGTTCATCTTAATCTGGCTATATTTGGGATTTCTGGCTTCAGTGAGCCAAACATTGGTAATCCTGGATTGTTGGTATAACAAAACAGGTTATGAAGTGGCTCTGGTAACTCTGGATTTTTAAGTCTACAGTGAGTAAAACCACAGTGTACATAATGACACATGATGAAATGTTAATACCCACAGGGAGATTTGGTTATTAAGGCAGCAAAGAAAATGTGTTCAGTGAGGGGGAAATGTATGTAATATAAACAAAATATAAACTTGAACAGAATATGACACAGTTGCATTTTTAATTTAATGGGAGCTAATTAATAGAGTGCAGGATTTTTTCCCCCAATAAAAGACAGCAGAAGGTATTCTTATTGTCAATGGTCAGCACAAAGTCACCTTGTGTTGTTCTCAGTTGCAGTGATGAAATGTAAAAGCTTCAACACTGTCAGGAATGAAACTTGTTTGGGGTTTGAACTCTAATCACTATTGGGTGTGGTAAACCACCCTCTTTTTAAGAAGTTTTGTTTTAAAGCCTGGAAGAAGTGATTGCACTGATCTATGAAAATATTTTACCTTTTACCTAATATTTTATAAGTCTGTTTAAAGTCAGTCAACTATATGATCCAGGAAAACCTGAGTCAAGCCAAAAGATAGCCAGCTAACCCACTAATCTCACTTTGTGATACAGCTGCCTGATGGGAATATATTTGTTTTCATCACCATGTCATCAAGAGTTTTTGCAAAAATGTATTGCCTTCATTGCAGAATGAGAGTGCAGTGTCACTCAATCCATGATTAACAATTCAAACTGTGTTTGAAAAACGAGTATGCTGGATGAGAATTATATTTGTTGGCTAACGTCAGATTATTCAAAGAGGTGTTTCATAAAAGATTAGAAGAGCCAGGCTTATTGCTTGTCTCAAGTGAGTACAACAGACTAGGATTAAACTATCATAAAAAAAATCCAACTCAAATATAATGTGATCAGATAAATTGGGTATAAGAACACAGACATATAGAGCATAGATAATGTCAAGTGATAATGAAGAAAACAGACTTGTGAAGAGAAAATAGATAAAAGAACTTGAAACTGGTGGGGCCTACTTGACTTAATTATTAAGCTTGATTTACTTGAGTAGCCTGGTTTTACCTGGTAATCTTGCGTAATGAAACACCCCTCTGGTTTAGCTAAACCACGTTTGAAGAACAGGATCCTGCTGAGCAGGGAGGACCACAACATGTCCTACAACAGAGTGTCAGCATTTCACCATTGCTTTTCAGTCACATAAACTCCATGTATTTCAGATTTTTATTGAGTCTCTTTTCAGTGGAAATGAAATCACTGTTACTCTAGCAATAAGGCAGCTTCTTTTTGAGAAAATGAAGGACACAATGAGAAAAGGGTGGGCATTACACTTGACACAACTAAGGAAAGGAGGAAAGTTAACTGCATAACTGGTGTCAACATAATACTGGTAAACAACACTTTAAATGCTCTTAAACAATACATAACTTCAAAAATGTATCTCAGGAATGGTATATTTGGCATTCGATTGGTGAATCAACATGCCTGGTGGTAGCTGATGAAAGAATGGTAAGATTTTGCTTAAAAAGATGAACATTTTAACAATGATTTGCAAGACATGTATAAGTTCTAGAAGAAGAGTCCACGTGTTGGTGCTGGAATCGGAGCAGTAGCCATATTGTTTGTTTGCTTGTGTGCATCCTTCATCTCTGTTTTACATGAACTGTCTACCCCTTCTTTTTTTAACCCAGATTTAATATGCCATACTAGTCGCCCCACCTCTCCGACCACCCTTTTCAAGACAACAACCCAGAAACCCTCCCCACACCTTTAAAATCTTTATAATCATTTCTCTGTAAATAAGACTGTACTTTTCTACAACACTGGAGAAAAAGATATAAAGGGAACATTTTTTGTTTGTTTGTTTTGTTTCTCCTGGTTCATCCTGCCTCCCCTCTGTCAAAGTCACTCAATGTTCTCAAGACCATGTGGGACAGATTTTTAAGTGTTAAGTCATCATTTGATTATTTAAATGGGTGTGATGCTCTTGTGCCCAAAAGCATTTAACATGTACAGTTTTTGCTCATCTTAAGTTTGATTTGTTGATTGTACAGATCTATTAGGGGAAAAAATAAAAGTTAATTAAAGTGTGTATGGTGGATGGTTTCATGAGATGTTTTAGTCAAATCTTTTTGTTGGTCAATGGACATTTGATAAGAACATCAACATTTATTTGTATATACAAGACAGATTACTGGTGCAGAAGTGCTATGGCTCCAGGTGTAGGCATAAGGTGTGAATGAATTTCAGTATTATAATATGGTAATTACTAATTTTGTCTTAGAAGATCTTCATGTGATGATTTTGATGGTATTATGCTGATAGGAGTCTATAACAATGTGAAAACATCAACATGCATTACCTTATCAGGTAATTACCCCATTAATGTTACCGTATTCCCATTTTTTAAATCAGAATATTGCACCAATATAACCATTTTATTGTTAGCAGGTTACAACATTGTTACTATATTTAAATGTATTTAGCCTTTGGTTTTGGCCCCTTGTTACCCTTTTACATAAATTTCATGCTAATGGCTTCTGTTGCCATGGCGCCATGGATTTGGCTGCCAGTTACAGTATCTGTGTTTTTAGTATATTTGTGCAAACATGGACTTATGGAGATCAGTGATTTTCCTTTTTTCTGTCATACTTCATGATAAATCTGTGACCTGTTAAAAAAAGCCATGGCTCTCTTGTTCACACTCAAGAACAGCTGTTAGCATTAGGCAGCATTAGCATACTCTCTAGAAAGACTGGAGATCCCTGCTGAAGAGAGGAGAAGGAGACGGGGATGCAGAGCTGGATCTAAGCGCCGGTACAGACCATGTGTACCGTCTGTTAAAACGGGGAATGTAAGATCTCCCCAAAAAGATAAGATGGATGAGCTAACGCTTCTTATCAGGCTACAGATTTCTCGGTAGTGTAATGTTATATGAAGAGTACCATCACAGAGACGTGGCTGAATGAACTTACTTCGGACTCCCTAGTAACTCTGGACAGCTTTCAACTTGTGAGAGTGGACAGGACAGCAAAGGAGAGCGGACAGCTGAAGACAGACAGGGAGAGGACAACACACAGCAAAGGAATCCTTTGCATAGACCGGAGTCATAACCGGGTTGCTACAGGAAGGACTCCCCAGAACTCCTCTATTTATTTATGAGTATTTTATTATTCACCTTGTATATTGTGAGCCGCTGTAAAGTGAATTTCCTCAGAGGGGGATCAATAAAGTCTATCTTATCGTATTTTCTAATATCGAGCTATTACCTGGTTATTACTTTGTTAATTATATGTATAACCTAATTATTAGCTCTTTATCTATCTATCTATCTATCTATCTATCTAGTTGTAAAAATTAAATAACAAGAAAAAATGGTAGAGGTGAGCCCACTTTGTCACAGTCAGATTTAGGGGGATCTATTGGAAGAATGTGGCAGAATTAGAATATAATATTCGTAACTCTGTTTTCAGTAGTGTGTAACAACCTGAAAGTATTGTTTGTATGGCCTTATAACCTGTAGTTTCTTCATCAGGCATGGAGGTGAAGGGAAAAGTGAGAGATATTCAGTTGGTTGCAATTTGCAACCTCACCACTAGGTTTCACTAAATCCTACATACTATGGGAGGCCTAGCTGTTACCAAAAAGAAACATACTTCTCTGGAATTTTCCTTCAGCCATATTCAATAAGTGAGTTCAATGATAATAAATGATCATATCTCATAGAAACCAATTACCAAATACAGATACTGAAGAGCAAATGTCTTAACTTCTTTAGTACAAAGTCGTTTATTCTTCAGATTGCAGAAAGTGCGATGCAAATCTATGCATGTAATCTCTTCACAATGCAGAACTACAACAATTTCCCCTGCATCATCTTTTAAACCTTCCAATACTTTTCTGTGTTATGCTCCTCCTGAATAATTATACGCAGAGTTCATGTTTTTTTATATTGAGTAATTTATATATATGAGTCATCATATATTGCTGATAAAACTCAAAAAGCCCCAAAAATATCTTTAAAAAAATAAATAAAAAGTAAAAAACATCCAGGTATGTATTAAACACAGGCTCAACACAATAACAACTGGCACTAATAACATTAAAATGTACGGTTTGGTCCAAAAATATTTAGACAGTGATAGAATTTTCATAATTTTGGCTCTGCACGCCTCCACAATGGATTTGAAATTAAATTACTGAGATGCAATTGAAGTGCAGAATTTCAGCTTTAATTTAATGGGTTAAACAAGACATTGAATGAAACATTTAGGAATTGAAGCCATTTTTATACACAGTTCCCTTATTTCAGGGGCTCAAAAGTAATTGGACAAATCATCATATTCATAAATAAAATGTTTATTTTTAATAGTTTGTCGAGAATGCTTTGTAGACAATGGTTGCTTGAAGTCTAGAGCCCATGGACATCACCAAATGTTGGGTTTCCTCCTTTGTGATGCTTTGCCAGGCCTTTATTGCAGCTGTCTTCAGTTGTTACGTGTTTGTGGGTCAATCTACCTTAAGTTTTGTCTTCAGCAATTAAAATGCATGCTTGATCGGGTTAAGATCAGGTGATTGACTTGATCATCGCAGAATATTATACTTCTTTGTCCTAAAAAAATCCTTAAACATTTTTTGGATCATTGTCTGTCTGTAAAGTCAAGCACCATCCAGTACACTTGGCTTGATGTTGTTAAGGGGTTTTTCTTTACCATGGAAAGGGTCATACGATCATCCACCATTGTTGTCTTCTGTGGACGTCCAGACCTTTTTGTGTTGCAGACCTCACGAGTGCCTTCTTTTTTTTTTGACCAAACTGTTGATTCAGCCACTCCTGCTATCTCTCTGATGGATTTTCTCCTTTAGCCTAAGGATGGTCTGTTTGACTTGCATTGACAGATCCTTTGACCGCATGTTGTGGGTTCACAGCAACAGCTTCCAAATGTGACACCATGTCACACCTGGAATCAGCGCCAGACCTTTTACCTGCTTAATTGATGAAGAAATAATAAAAGAATAACTCACATCTGTCTATGAAACAGCTTTTGAGCCAACTGCCCAATTACTTTTGGTCTCTTGAAAAAGAGGCAGCTACATATTAAAGAGCTGTAATTCCTAAACCTTTTGTCCAATTTGGAAGTGAATACCCTCAAATTAAAGCTGAGAGACAGCACTTTAAGCCCATATTCATTATTTAACTGAAACTTTAATATACTTTGGTTTAAACAACCAAAATAACAAAACTTCAAATACATATGGACCTAACTGTATGGTCCAAATGATGTGGCCTTCATACCAACAAAAAATAAGCACCTTCTATCACTTAATGCAGACAGATTAAATTGGAAATGTTTACGACTTAGCAAATCAATTAGTAATTGAATTAGAACACTTTACACATCACCTCTGACCATGGTATGAGTACTACATTAAACAGGGGCACCAGACAGAGATGTCCGCTCTTGATCATTCTTTGCTATATTTACTAAACCTCTAGCTGCTGTAATTCCATTAAAAATGTATTTCCTCAAGATGAGTCAGATAGTATCCTGGGGGAAGTGGCCAGACACACCGGTGTTGGCCTCTAGGAATGAGGGAAGGTGAAGAGTAAGTCATTTTAAGAGATTCTGATCCCAAGAGAACTTGGTGAAATTAAAGATAATGGAAGGATAATAATGCCATAATGGCAAGGACTTTCATAGTAAAATATGGCTTTCTTATCTACTGTGGAAAACCTGCCTCTTTGAGATTCTGGGCACTTCAGTGTGGGAAACTTGGTGTTGGTCAGCCCTGTTTGGCAAAAACAAAAAAAGTACAGATGTCTCTTTGTTTAGAGAAAATACACTCTGCATTATGCAATTCTACATAACTTTAAGCATCACTATAATTTAAATTGGTGAGTTTTATAGATATTCACCTTCAGTACAGTTGTCATGAATGAAGAAATTAGCTATAGAGACCAAAACCGTTTTTGGATCAGGCTGTAAACATGTTTATTTCTGCTGTGAAGTTGGACATTTTAACATGAGGGCTTATGGAGACTGACTGAAGCCAACCTCGAGTGGGCGTTTGAGGAACTGCAGTTTTTGGCACTTATGCATTGGCTTCACTTCACAACCACGGACGTTGCTGCTTGGGTTAGCTCAGTATTACAGACAGTTTTAAAATCAGTTCTTCATGCAACTTCCTGTAATTGATGTATTATCAAGATCAGGCTCATCATTGTTATGGTATGTTCCAGTTCAGTTTAACCATGAATCCCGTCTTACTGAGGCTGATCGTATTCAGTATTTGTTGATTCTGTCTGGGAACATTTGATTCAACTTTATGGTAAATTCTAATGCTGCCGGACGTAGTAGCATTGATTTATTGTCCCCTCACAGGCTATGATCATAATTAACAATAAATAATTGGTTATAGAAATGCAATTTACCTTAAATTACCAGTTTTCAACCATCTGACAGTCTTAGGAAAGGGGGACAGGGAAATTACAAGTTTTACCAGAGCGGTTGTGCTGAAATGCATTATGGGAGAAATCTAATCTCACAATAGGAGCAGCTTCACCCTAAAATCCATGTCAGTTTTTCCAAGCTGCCATTTATTTGAAACCTTTGTTGTTTATGTTGTTGCCTAGTGTTAATTCATGATTCATCTGGTATGCCGTTTAAAGGATCTACGACTGAAGACCCATGAAAATGAGACATGAAGTAAGATCATTTGGCCTTCAAAACAAACTCGTAAAATGTGTCTGAAATAAATATCATACTAAATGAAAATCAACTAGAATTCACAGTAATGTTCAGTGTACAACATAAGTATGAGCATACCATAATTAGATTTATTTATTTGTTTAATTAATTTTACTTTGCACAGTATTCTGTACACAACAGCATGTTTTGTTTCTAGACGCATAAATATGTATTTTATTTTGAAACTTTGAATGTGTGGTGGCTTACCTGACATCCGGTTTCCAGCTGAATTTTATGGCACAGCTGCTAGTGCGTAAAGGGACAGTACCCTTCTGGTTCCCATTACAATGCTAAAATCAACTTTACTTCCTTTCGACACACTGTGGATCTTTTCAGCTGGAACCCCAACGTCTCTGTCAGTAAGTAAAGCTCGCGTTGCTCAGTTGTTTTTTCTTCGCCTCAGGACGTGTTTGCCAATACACAGCGTTAACTACAGGATTTGCTGTACATATTTCGCCTATCTCTTCCAATTGTAAACACGAACACGGCGATAGAAAAACTGTCGCTTACACTCCGTCAGTAGCTGTGCTTTTTTTTTACAATGAAAATGAAGAATTTGTAACGTGTGTGTTGAATTCAAAGACATTTAAACGGAGCTCATTTGTTCTGGATGCTGCGACTCAGAGTCACTGACCGAGGCCTTGCAGATGACATTTCCCTGCCCGGAAGACCCCAGTGCCTGGTTGTGATTAGTTAGCTGTAACGGCTAACTTTTCGTCGCTTAAGCTTGTCTAACTGAAGGTCGCTGCTAACATTAGGTACTGTAACATACAATTAACGTTCTAATCTTGTTAGAATGTGTTCAAGCGACAAATAACGAGGTTTAGATAAACATTGGACGTTGGTGAATTGACAAGTAGCTGAACAGTACCGTTAGCCAGTTAGCAGCGAACCATTAGAGCAGGGATGTCCAAAGTACGGCCCGGGGCCAATCAGCGGCCCGAACCTTCATTTTTACAATATATTATTTATGGCCTGCTAGGATTGTCAGATACTGTATGATTGGAATATTTTGTGTTTTTGGTCGACATAATGAAACATTTGAATGCACTAAACATTAACCTCTAAGGAAATAACTGCTGGTGTTATAGATCTGTAGATTTGACACAATATATTACTTTCTGAATGATTTTGTTAAAGACAAGAGCAAGAGTGATACGTTTTAAACTTAAATGTTAACAGACTTTGCATTACTCATAATAAGTCATGTTTACAATGAACATGAGGTTCATATTTCTATCAACTTCATGCAAGTTTAACGTGTTCCATACAATTTATTCTGTGTTATCTGACTTCAGATGTGAAAGAAAGGAAGAACTGGTTTTTAGATTTGTTCATGCTTAGATTTGGTTACATTGTCATTTAAAAAAAAAAGATAATTGTGACAATGAAATAAAATTGTTACAGAACAGTGCATTTGCATGTAACTTTTATTGGTAATTTTTTCATTTTTAAAATGTTAGTATTGGCCCCAGGGCATCTTCACATTGTCAAATCTGGCCCTCTTTAAAAAAAGTTTGGACACCCTTGCATTAGAGACTAGGTCCCTCTATGCACGTGCATGTTAACATTATGACACATGGATCTTTTAAAGCTTGAAATATGGGTACAAAATGAAACACAAGACCCCATATGGTCTACCACTTTTTAATTCAGCATGCATCTGATTCACGAGGCACAAAATATTTGGAATAAAATCCACTTCTTATTTCATAGCTATTCATCTACTGTCCTCTTTAAAATATACCGTATTGGGTAGTGTAACAGATTTGAATTTATACACAATTTGATTTATCTATTGTACAAACCCTTGGGCGATCTCTCCAAGGGGGAGGTTTGCCACAACTGCTTCTAATGTGGACCAGATCATGATTTTCATTTATTTCTAATAATAGCTGTGGTCATCATTTTCTGTCACACTCTTTGATTACCTCGTATCAAAACTTGTGATACTGTCTCCACTAGGGATGCACCAATCTGCTTTTTTCACCTCCGATACCGATATCTGAGGTTTAGTATCGGCCGATACCAATCCGATACCAATACAGAAAAACAGAGCGGAATTACGGTAACAAACAGTATGTCTCATTGTGTGGAAAAGACTGGGATCATTCTTTTGTGCAAGGCAACATCAGACTTGACTTAAACATTTCTTTCCTATTTTTTAAAAACAAATAAACAGATATAAATGTACTGAATTACTTATTTATTTAATAACTGTGCACCAGTACAACAATCTTTAAAAAAACCAATAGCTTCACAAGCTTGATAGACATTCAAAATAATCGGTCAGTTCTTTGTAATGGTTTAGTTTAGTGGAAAAATGATTGAACATCCAACACAAAAGTGGAACATTTTCACCTCTTTCCTTCATCTCCTTCAAAGTTAGCTGCTTCATCCTGCCTCCGTTTTGTTTACTCAGTTCAATGAACTCTGCGTGCTCTCTGGAATGAAATTTCTGTAGGTGCTTGACTAAGTTGGTTGTGTTATAACTTGAAGTTTTACCACCGCCCCTCGGAACATTTACTGCGCAGGTATTGCAAGTAGCCGTCGAGTTTGTTGGCTGAGATAGTGTGAAAAAGTTCCAGATAGCCTTTCGCTCGCTCCATTTTGAAAACAATGTGGGCTTCCACACGGCGTGTTGCTTGGGTATGACGTCACTCACAGTGCACAGCATAGAATTAGACTGAATAGATCAGCCGATATGGATCAGCCCATTGTCACAGATACCCGATCTAGAATTTTTTTCTATATCGGGGATATCGGGAACCAATATCGGATCAGTGCATCCCTAGTCTCCACTCTATGGGGGCACCTTTGTTGGCAACAACTCTAGGTGACAAAGGTGTTTAGTATCCTAATTTACTAAACTGTGATTTCACTCCTGTGCTGATCATCAGCAGCATAATGTTTATGACTTTGATATTAATAAATATTTTAGTCTGAAATGATGAAGTTACAAACCTCACATTTATAGGGGAAATAAAGTTCAAATGCTGCCCAGCTATTCAAAATATAATACAGCTTGTTGTACTAGATTACATTACTAACATTGTCCTGCGATTCTAATCCCATTCAGACAGTCAAGCATGAGAATGTCCTGTGGTAAGAAGGTAGAAATGACTATGGCCCCTGTGGTAACTAATTCAGACTTATAGACAGTGTCTGCTAGAGAAAAGTGTATAAATTCATAAAGTTAGTAATGTAAAGTAAAAAGTACGGTAATATAGCTGGTAACAGGGTTGGGTACCATTTTAACACTGTTGTCAGGCTGCCATCGTCAGTCCAACAACTGGCAATCGCCAGCAATGTCGGGCAGTATGCCAGTAAAACCTCTGTCTGCATTTCACATCCGTCATACCTGTTCGATCTTCTTTTTTATACAAACACCAGCCACCAAACCAACACATATTGCCTTTTAACTCACCTTTTGCTTTTCCATTAATGAAATGGCTTCTTCTGGGACCCCTCAAAAGTCGCTTAAATCCGGCATTTTTGGTCAGCAAGTGGTTGCCCTCCTGCATGACGAAAGGAAACTTTTGCACTGAAGGTCCTGCACACGGGTGTAGAACAATTCACTACACTTCAGTTCAGATCAGGCAGACTGTTTGTAGCAACCGATAATGTAATAACGTCCAATAATGTAATACCTGCCAATAACGTAATAATTTTGGCCATTTTGAATGTAATAAAGCCAGTAATGTAATAACGTGCCAATAATGTGATAACTAGACTGATTAGACTTTTTCATATAACACTGAGCAAACACATGTATGTCACATAACCACTGTTCTCTTCCTGAATTCTAGCACATTCCACAAGTGATCTAACTACCATATACACTTCACAGTAATGAATTAAATAATATTCCTCCATACATGAAATTATGAATTTACATATCTAAGCAAATAAACAATATTCTAAATAAAGATTTTGTACAACAAATAATTCTCAAATTGTCTCTTACAATCATAATTAATGAGAGTGCTGCATAGTATGTACCCTTGATGAATGAACGACTGTGACGACTATGCCATCCACTATATCTATTTTTGATGAGCAAACTGCATAAAAACTGCAAAATAATCTTTTATTTCCAAGAAATGCAGTGCTATTTATGTATTATTACATTATCGGATAACAATTTTTTTTAATGCTAATGCTAATTGGCAAAATGTTATTGCGTTATTGGCTCAAAATCTTGTTACATTATTGGCATGTTATTACGTTATTGGACTTTATTACATAATATAATATAATAATATATAAACCGTTTCTCCCAGTCACTCCGTTCCAGGTTACTCCGTCATCACCCACGTCAGTTGGGTGAAGTGTTGAGTGCTGTTTAATATCTTTAATGCAATAATGTGTTGAAATGGAGGAATTCATTGGCTGTATGAAATCCAGCTATAGTCTACAGGGCATTTCAAAATTGACAAAAAACATTTAGGTGGATCGCGATTAAATAGATTGTAATATTGTTTTTGTTTTTTTGCCCAGATTGCCCTCCCCTAGACTGGACACAGGCTCCAAGACCAAACAATGCCTACTTGATGACAGATTTACACATTTCTGACCAGGTCTTTTACTTTTGGGATGACGAACACACAGCAGGTTTGGGTGGGGGCAGCAGAGACAGGGAGAGGATTTCTGTTCTCGAATCTCTGAGACCAAACGGCCCACCTCTTTTCAGAAAGGCTTACCATATGGGCATGACTAGAAAATGTGAGCATTATCTGTCGAAACTAATCTATACCCCCTCAAGATGGAGTGCTGATACTCACTAAATTTGGATTTTTCGTTGGTAATAAAGAAATTTTTCTAGCAGAAATGCCTCCAAAACTGGGAGTTAATAGAAGTAGCGTCAAGTGGCAACCTGCAGTGCTGGGAGTGCTAAAAACTGTAATCCCTTGAGCAGCCGCTTGAGACAGGCTGCAGAAGTGAGTCAACCTCCATAGGTGCCCATATTAAAATGTCCAACTTCACAACAGAAATAGACATGTTTACAGCCTGGTTCACAAAACGGTTTTGGTCTCTATAGCTAATTTCCCCATCCATGGCAAATGTGAAGGGGGGTGAATTTTTTTTTTTTTTAACTCACCAATTCAGATGACGTTAAGCTTGATTGACAGGTAGTTGCCGTTACATAGTACTTATTCAAGCACCCAGGCGTCATTCTGCCTGCCACAGGACCGCCGATGATGTATGTCTTTGCCGATATTTAGCAAACCCCACTTATCTACGTCCTCATATACTCTTCTGCTTATGATCAATATCATACAGCTGTGACGAGTTTTTCCATTAAAAACACCCCCAGATACTTAATATGTAACTGATGCCAATTAATGTGTATAACCTTAAATTTACCATATTTCCCCAGGATTTTCAATATCAATGGAATACCAGATTCAGGATTTTTAAGTGTTATTAGCACATCATCTGCGTATAGACAAAATTTGTTTTCTAACTAATGCCTAAACCCCACCGGGCCCGTCCGCAGCACGTTGCGTCATCGCAAGTAATACGTGGCCATTCTAGTCAATGTATCAAACCCCACCGGCTCTGCCATGGTCCGTTTCAGAAGCGTCTCTACGCTCGGCTACGCGTGAATTACGCGTCTGTTCTATTTTTGACGCTTGACGCGAGCAGCACGCGTCAATCTACCCAGACCACCTCGAGCAGGCGGAACCCAGGCACAGGAGAATCCAGTGGATTTTCAAAATAAAATACCCCGTGCAAACTGCAGGTCGTAAAAACAGACAAGCAAAACTAATTAACTACGTAGCATATTTACACATGTAGAAGCATGTTTGGAAGTACATACACCGAGAAAATGGCCAAATCTGAGCAAGTAAAACAAAGTCTGGCGGGCTAAACGCTTGCTTCTGAAACGCTCCCTGTAGGGTTTGAAGACGCGTGCAGGACGGACATGCCATGGACGGGCCCGGTGGGGTTCCGGTGTAATTCTAATTTGTTGGTTTGGTGGTCTTGGTATCATTGCTTTTAAGTGTCCGCTTGTGCAGTTCCTCAAAGGAAAGTGCAGGAAAGGAAGTGCAGACTGAACCCAGGTTTAGGGACCCTTTAGGTCCCCTGAGAGTGGAGAGAAGGGGAAGAGGTTGAAAAAAGGTGACCTGGAGTTTTGTTGATCAGGTCAGGATGTCTTTCTGGATTCCCTCTAATTTCGTGGTTACCTTGTTTGTCAAGGGATCCCTGATTCTGTGATTCCGTCATTCAGACTTCACAGAGGCCATTTATGAGATCAACGTATATCCGAGGAGAAAAAAAAAAGTGATGGCTGATTTTTATTGGCAGATTGTCACACTCTACAGCCAGTGTATAATGACCCACCCAGGGTGGGATCTAATCACTGAGCATTGGCGCTAGTATTTAGCTAGAATGGACTCATCGCGCTGCAACGTTAGTCGGCGTTCAGACAGGGACAGGCAAACCAGACGCCGGCGGCGCTTTTCAATGCATTTCAGTGGGGGTCATGCATTTCCGCGCCGGCAGCCCGCAATGCAGGGGTTGCCGCAAAAAACGTCGCCGGCAACCGGCGAGAGAAGTTGAGCCAGATTCACTTTTGGGAAAACGGAGCCCCACGTCACGCTCCGGCCGCCAATCAGACACTCAGATCGGTCAAACCTCCACAGACAGCCTGAAAAGTCTCTGAAGCAGAGACTATCCAGGTGGATTCAGGGACTAAACTCTGATAATCTACCTGTCTGTGTGTGTGTGTGTGTGTGTGTGTGTGTGTGTGTGTGTTCTGACTTTGTTTATTTCATGTACCAGCTTCTAAATCTGAGTCCGACTCGCAATTTATGCCGCAAAATATAATGACACGAAGAAGTTTAATTTGATTTGTGTCCGATGATTAGAGAGAGAGAGAGAGAGAGAGAGCGCTTTGGTAGAGAGACATAGAGTAACAACACAGAGAGCGAGCGCCGGCCTCGACAAAGCTGTCATTAATCAGAGAAATAAAACGTTATTTCCTGATTGTTTCACAGCGGTTACATTCAGCAGGTATAGACACGCCCACGGCAACCCACCTCAGCTCCCCTAACCCCCCCCACACCACCACACTCCCCCACCACCGGTTGCCGGTTTCCCTGTCCCTGTCTGAACGTGGCCTTATCAATCAGTTTTTGACTGCATCACCGAGCTGTGATGTCATTTTGAGACTCAGTTTCTAAAGTTTAGTCAATATGTGAGAACTCGTCTGACACATAAAGTCTCCTGTTGTGTGCTACATGTGTGAAATAACAACTATAGTCTGGACTTTGTCTGGAGTATATCTGTGTAAACGGCTTCATTCAGCGTCTCTCCCTCCCCTCTGGCACTGTGAGTTACTTTGGTTACAGGAACGCCCTGAAACTTTGTAATGATAATCAATAAGAAGTTTTTTGGTTAGTGTGACTGTGCAAAATCATGAATGTAGCCTGATTGTACCTCAATGCTGAAATCTTGTATTACAACATATATAACAAATGTAAAGCCTCAGAGCTTCCCTTTGATTATTAACACTATGGTAGTGATGGCAGAAATCTGGTGCTGAAATCTTATTTTTTTAAGCACGTGTCAAGTAACGTGACCTGTAACATCTTTCACAAATTGCAAATGGGGAATATGACTTGGCTGCAGCTTGAAAAAAATTCAGTCAAAGGATTTCTTTTTTTTTTTTTTGCTTTAATCCATGCATTACATAAGCAGTTATCAGGATGACATGCAAGAATCACTTCACTCACCACTTTTCAGAGGGAATTGAGAACAGAAGGTGAGCACCAGTTCTCCATGTTATCACACTTGTGTGCAGTTTGTTTGTGTTTTCTTTTTTTCGTGTTTCTAGTTCCGTGTTGCTTCTAAAGCAGATCCCTTATATATTTTTGATAACTCATCATTATTTACGTTTAATGATTTTTACTGAGGATTGGCGTTACCGGGGCCCCACCCTGGAGCCAGGCCTGGGGTTGGGGCTCGCAGGCGAGCACCTGGTGGCCGGGTCTTTGCCCGCGGGACCCGGCCGGGCTCAGCCCGAATGAGCAACGTGGGCGCCTCTTCAAGTGGGCCCACCACCTGCATGAAGGGCCATAAGGGGCCGGTGCAGTGTAATTTGGGTGGCAGTCGCGGGCGGGGGCCCCGACGACCCAATCCCAGGACAACAACTCTGGCTATGGGGACATGGAATGTCACCTCGCTGGGGGGGAAGGAGCCTGAGCTTGTGCGGGAGGTGGAGCAGTACCAACTAGAAATAGTCGGGCTCACCTCCACGCACAGTCTGGACTCTGGAGTTGCCCACGGTGAGAGGCGGCAAGCTGGTGTGGGCTTGCTTATAGCTCCCCAGCTCAGCCGCCATGTGTTGGAGTTCTCCCCGCGGAACGAGAGGGTCACGTCCCTCCACCTTCAGGTGGGGGGTAGGTCTCTCACTGTTGTCTCGGCTTACGGGCCGAACAACAGTGCAGAGTACCCAGCCTTCTTGGAGTCACTGGAAGGAGTACTGGAAGGAGTACTGGAAGGAGTACTGGAAGGTGCTCCAACCGGGGACTCCATAGTTCTGTTGGGGGACTTCAACGCCCACGTGGGTAACGACACCCTTATGCTTGATCACCATGTTCAAGCATAAGGGTGTCCATCAGTGCATGTGGCACCAGGACACCCTAGGCTGGAGGTCAATGATCGACTTTGTGGTCGTGTCATCTGACCTCCGGCCGTATGTCTTGGACACTCGGGTAAAGAGAGGGGCTGAGCTGTCAACCGATCACCACCTGGTGGTGAGTTGGATCCGCTGGCAGGGGAGGAAGCTGGACAGACTTGGCAGACCCAAGCGCATCGTGAGGGTCTGCTGGGAATGCCTGGCGGAATCCCCTGTCAGGGAGGTCTGGAACACTGGACCAGCTCTATACCCTCCACAGGGTGCTCGAGGGTTCATGGGAGTTTGCCCAACCAGTCCACATGTGTTTTGTGGACTTGGAGAAGGCTTTCGGCCGTGTCCCTCGTGGCATTCTGTGGGAGGTGCTCCGGGAGTATGGGGTCGGAGGCCCATTGCTAAGGGCCGTGCGGTCCCTGTACGACCGGAGCAGGAGCTTGGTTCGCATTGCCGGCAGTAAGTCAGACCTGTTCCCGGTGCATGTTGGACTCCGGCAGGGCTGCCCTTTGTCACCGGTTCTGTTCATTATTTTTCTGGACAGAATTTCTAGGCGCAGCCGGGGGCCAGAGGGGGTCCGGTTCGGGAACAACTGGATTTCATCTCTGCTCTTTGCAGATGATGTGGTCTTGTTGGCTCCTTCGAGCCAGGACCTCCAGCATGCACTGGGGCGGTTTGCAGCCGAGTGTGAAGCAGCTGGGATGAGAATCAGCACCTCTAAGTCCAAGGCCATGGTTCTCGACCGGAAAAAGGTGGCTTGCCCCCTCCGGGTCGGTGGAGAGTTCCTGCCTCAGGTGGAGGAGTTTAAGTATCTTGGGGTCTTGTTCACGAATGAGGGAAGGATGGAGTGTGAGATTGACAGGCGGATCGGTGCAGCGGCCGGAGTAATGCGGTCATTGTATTGGTCTGTTGTGGTGAAGAAGGAGCTGAGCCGAAAGGCAAAGCTCTCGATTTACCGGTCAATTTACGTTCCTACCCTCACCTATGGTCATGAACTTTGGGTCATGACCAAAAGAACAAGATCCCGGATACAAGCGGCTGAAATGAGTTTTCTCCGCAGGGTGGCGGGGCGCTCCCTTAGAGATAGGGTGAGGAGCTCTGTCACCCAGGAGGAGCTCGGAGTAGAGCCGCTGCTCCTCCACATCGAGAGGAGCCAGCTTAGGTGGCTCGGGCATCTGTATCGGATGCCCCCTGGACGCCTGCCTCGGGAGGTGTTCTGGGCATGACCCAGAGGAAGACCCAGGACACGCTGGAGTGACTATGTCGCTCGGCTGGCCTGGGATCCTCCCGGAAGAGCTAGAGGAAGTGTCCGGTGAGAGGGAGGTCTGGGCGTCCCTTCTCAGACTGCTGCCCCCGCGACCCGGCCCCGGATAAGCGGTAGAAGATGGATGGATGGATGGATGGCATTTTTACTGAGTTATGAATTATGGGGTATTGTTTCTGCCACAGGAAGTCCTAATTGATTCTTCTCATATTAGATATTTGATCATTTCATACTTTGCTTTAACTTGTCCACTCCATGATGTAATATAAAATTCATCTGTCAAGTATCATTTTACACCATTGAATTGTTTAATAAATAGTCTTATTTTATTGTCACTGTTGCTGCAGGATTACACACAACATTTGTCAGTCAGCTAACCTGCCAGGCAGCCAGAAATACAGTATGTAAATAAGTGAACAAGGCAGTCCAACATCATGAGATTAAGATTAACAAAATTAAACTCTAGCATACGACAGCCAACAGGTGAGGCCAGATCTTAAATGACTAGACTTGCAACAAACACGTCACTATATTATGATATATATACACATTGTATTATATTATATTATATTCACATTATATTACATTAAATTATTAATTTCATAATTTCAGTTTAGCATCACAAGCAAGAAAGAATTAAAATAAGGGAAAATGCTTGTGAAAATGTGGCAAGTTGATTTTATATCCTCCTTGCACAATGTGTCAAGTGACTTCTGAGGCTTAGTGTAGATCCCTAAATCAAATGTGATGTGAGTATGACACTATACCATCCATTTTGTAACAAGTTCTGACAAGTACAGTCCAGAGCTTACGTTAGTGCATGTTTCTACTGTGTCACTGTAGCTAGTCAAGTTAAAGACCTGCCTTGAGTTTTAAGGCTCAGCAGCTATGTCCCCTACACTTAGAGAGACACTCATACTCTCTTTGAGGTCGGAGAGTCCTGGATTGTGTGCTAAATATAGCATGGTTCTTAGGTGCAGATTAATATGATGATGTTGGGAAGATATCTTTGTGAGTGCATGGCCATTACATGGTGTCACATACACACTCATACTGCATGCTCTCATTTTATGTTAAAACCAAACTAAAAGCCTCTCATAGCTGCTTTCAAAGAAATTGTTTTAAAAACAATTTTGAAATAGTTGCAAATGGAACATGTCAGCAAACAATGTGAATGGTATCGTGGCTTTGCATGATGCCATGGTAGACCTGGCCATTGCTTCCACTTGGTTTGTTAGTGCTCATTGTTGTTAGGGTGGCTGTGGCTTAGGAGGTGGAGCGGTTCGATCCCTGGCTCCTCCTTTTTTGCTGCCACATGGACGTAAAGGATGGCCCGGTGTAGCCTGTGCTGAAAAAGACAAGAAAAGAAGCACTGAAGCTCCTTTCCTTACCATTTAGAGCAGGGATGCCAGGGTGAAATTGGTCAGGGGGCCAGATTTTTTCAAGTGGGACCTCAGGGGGCCGAATTACACTTTTGGCCTGAAAAGACCAAACACTAACTCAACACATGGACATGCTATTTGATAATATTTATGAAGGCCTATACGTCAAAAAGGAAATAATAAAATGTATGTTATAAAGAAATTGAGACATTCCCCCTTTGAAAACAGCTGCAGTGAACATAAAAGAAGAACTGAAGAAGATGTATGAAATTAAAACGAACCTTCATGTGTATCTTGGCATTTTGAGAAAGCTGCTTGCTGTTTTTGGAGGGATGAGGCTAGCTCGTTTAGCTTTTGAGTCCGACGTTGCCCTGTGTATTCGCTGTACTTCTCGGCGTGGGTCTCGTAGTGTCTTTTGATATTGTACTCCTTTGGTACAGCCACTTGTTGTGAACAAATAAGACACAGAGGTTTGCCTCCTACTTCCCAAAAGAAATATTTTTCCTTCCATTTGTCCTGAAAGATGCGACCTTCAGTGTCAACCTTCCGCTTTTTAGACAACATCTTGATAGCAAGCGACTACCGTATTTTCCGGACTATAAGCCGCTACTTTTTTCCCACGCTTTGAACCATGCATCTTATACAAAGATGCGGCTTTTCTATGGATTTTTCTTCAGCCCTCAGTCAGTGCAAAGAAGAGCAAAATAGTATTTTCACACCCTCACTCCGTCATCATGGAAAACACACGAAGAAATTCCTATGATGCAGCTTTTAAGTTGAAAGCCATCAATCTGGCTATCCGTGAAGGAAATAGAGCGGCTGCACGTAAGCTTGGCGTTAATGAATCTATGGTGAGACGTTTTACTGCCGTGTTACAGGCACTGTTCGGAAACAATCAGTTCAGGTATATGAATAAACATTTATGGTACAAAATCTTTCTGTGTAAATATCTTATTTCTCAACCTGGATATCGGCGGCTTATAGTCCGGTGCGGCTTATATGTGACAAAATATAGATTTTTTTTTAAATTTTAGTGGGTGCGGGTTATATTCAGGTGCGCTCTATAGTCCGGAAAATACGGTACTAGTTCATAGCATATCCTGGTCAGTGCACGCACTGTAGCAGCTGAGGCGGACAGCAGCTAAAGACAAACTGACGGATTCCACGAAAATTGAATAAAAATTAAACATTTGATTTAAAACCATTAAGGATGTGACCGGGCCGGATGTGATGACTAATCGGGCCGTTTCCGGCCCGCGGGCCGTAACCATGGCACCCATGGTTTAGAGAATTCAAACAGCTCTTATCATGGCGGCTACATAAATACTTCATCATTTCACATAGTTAGGAACCTTCCTAAGCAGAATAGACTATTTGACTGCACCCCAAGTGTGGATTGCCGTTCAGTCTCCTGTGAAGGGATGAAAGGACAGCATTGTAGGTGTTGAGAAATAGTTTCTCTACTTTTACATAGATGGCCTCCTTCTCTCCTCTTTTGAACCAATGTCTTTCCTGTATCATTATCAAATTTAATGGTGTAAAACAATACTTGACTTGATGAATTTTATATTACATCATGGAGTGGACAAGTTAAAGCAAAGTATGAAATGATCAAATATCTAATATGAGAAGAATCAATTAGGACTTCCTGTGGCAGAAACAATACCCCATAATTCATAACTCAGTTAAAATAATTCAACGTAAAAATAAGTGTAAGAAATGTGAAAGAAATGTTACATTTTAAGATAGATACTGCATAGATTTATAAGTTAAGATAGACTTTATTGATCCAACGCTGGGAGATTTTACTTGTTCGAGAGACTAACAAGATTATTTTCATATTATATAATAATCTACATCAATTAAAGCAAAAAATAAATATTTTGACTGAAATTTTTTCGAAATTATAATTTTTAATATATGAAATAAAACTGATTTTTGCCAAGTTTCACTCAAGTTTTACTCTTTAAAATAATAAACCATCTTCAGAAGTTTTCAGTACGTTATTTTTCTACTTCTTATCATTATCATTATGATTAATTTTTTATTATTAATGTTTCAAGTGAGCCTCTTATCATTTAACAGAAAAATACACCATACAAACAGCATAGAGAATCCAGTGGATTTTCAAAATAAAATACCCCGTGCAAACTGCCAGTCATAAAAACAGACAAAAGTGAAACTAATTAACTACGTAGCATATTTACACACGTAGAAGCATATTTAGAAGCAATGACCAAATCTGAGCAAGTAAACAAAGTCTGGCAGGCTAAATGCTTCTGAAACGCTCCCGGTGAGGTTTGAAGTCGCGTGCAGGACGGACCAAAACAGCGTCGCATCTGCGACTTGACAGAGACGTGTCCGGTGGGTTTTCGGGGGCTTTACATTTGTTATATATGTTCTAATACAAGATTTCAGCATTGAGGTACAATCAGGCTACATTCATGATTTTGTACAGTCACACTAACCAAAAAACTTCTTATTGAATATCATTACAAAGTTCCAGGGCGTCCCAGTAACCATAGTAACTCATGGTGCCAGAGGGGAGGGAGAGACGCTGAATGGAGCCATTTACACAGATATACTCCAGACAAAGTCCAGACTATAGTTGTTATTTCACACATGTAGCACACATGACTGACATGATTCTCTGTATCAGACGAGTTCTCACATGTTGACGAAACTTTACAAACCGAGTCGCAGCACGAAGAGTCCGTGCCAGCTAAGCAGCTAAACTTTAGCACTGATGCTTCGTGTTAAGGTCCCGTCCTGTGTGGGTCATTATAGTGCCATTGGTCACGCAACAATACCACTGGCTGTAGAGTGTAACAATCTGTCAAAAAAATTCAGCTGATGGCCCGCATTTTTTTTTCTCCTTGGATCTAAATTGATCTCATAAGTGGCCTCTGTGAACTCTGGAAAACTTAAAACCATGTAATATAATATAATATATTAGAATATATTAGAATAATATAATATATTGGAATATTATATTACTATTCGCTAACAGTGTCTACCATGTTATCACAGAGTTAGTAGATATTAATGAAGACTTGAGTCTTCATTGATATCTAATATCTAAAGTGAAAAGGCTTCTCTCCGTCCCCTCTGGCACCATGAGTTACTATGGTTTTGGGGACGCTCTAAAACTTTGTAATGATTCTCAATAAGATGATTTGGTTAGTATGACAAAATCACGAATATAGCCTGATTGTACCTCAATGCTGAAATCTTGTATTATAACAAAAGTGTATGTGACAAATCTCAAGCCTCAGTATGGTAGGAAGGTAGGAATGGCAGAAAGGTGCTAGCAAGTAGGGATCGACCAATTATCGGCCTGGCCGATAATATCGGCCGATATTCTGCATTTTTGCGATCATCGGCATCGGCCGTTTTTTTCACCGATAACCGATAAAATTAATTAATGTATTTTAAAACGCGCTCCTTTGGCTCTGATGCAGCCGTCTCTGCCTGAAGTCACCACTCTCTTGGCTGTGTACCAATGTCCCGCCCACAGCCCTCACTGATTGGCTGTCTCACTTGTGCCAAGTAGCCAATCAATCAACACAGAAGCTTCTACATGCAGTGCCACAGACGGAGGAGAAAAAGAGGACTGCTCCGGTGAGCCAGCAGAAAAGGCAGTGTCAGTCGAAGTTTCAAAGCCCTTTAGGATGAAGTTTTAAAAAATACCACAACCTTATGATCAATTTCAGTGATAACATGCAGGCCCAGAGTCGACATTTCACCAACCTACTTGTCTAATCACATCAAGCATACGACTTTGCAATATAGGACTAGCATCACTCACGACAAAAAAGAAAGAAAGAAAGAAAAAACATGTAAGTGAAGATGACCTGAAGTCCCTTAATTAATAAAATAAAAATATGACATAGGTAGGCTGCAGCAAGTATAAGGGAGGAAAACCTGCAGTTTGGCTCTTAAACTTAAACTTTTCACAACTTAGGGGTAGGCTATTTAATGATGGCCCACCGCTACATTATAATTACCGCGACCGCTTTAGAGCTGGGGCCAGACGCACAATAATAATAATAGGAGACCCTTACGGTTATCATTTCTTTGTGGGAATAATTAATCTCCTAACGTGTCTCAGCCCGTGGGGCGGCTCCCGGTTTATCAATAAACAACACCCGAGGTGATTATAGCCTATAAGTTTAACACCACACGCTAACGTGTCCTTGTTTGTTTTCAGTTGCCTCTCCCTCAGCGCTCATGCTCTCACTACACTATGACCACACAGAATAGATGTTAAATATTCGTCTGTTTGCCGGTCACTCGTAAAGTCCAGGGAAATGATGGGCCATTTCAATGAGTCAAGCAGCGAGCACACGTCGAGTTTTTTTCAATCAATAAATTTACCGTCGCGTCTACAACTCACGTGTGTAAAGTAGCCTTTATTGTTTGCATTTACAATTGCCAAGTGCCTTATTCTTATTTATGTAATATGACATACAGTTCTAAGCACAAGAGTGTACATTTAATGTTCTGAGATTCCGAATATGATTTCGTTTCTCTAAATAAATAAATATAATAATACATAAGGAACTATAAGTGAAAAACTCTGGTGTTAAGGCTATTTTTTACATTTATTACTGCAAATAAATATCGGTTCTACATATCGGCTATCGGTTTCGCTTGGTTATTAATAATCGGTATCGGCCCTGAAAAATCCATATCGGTCGATCCCTACTAGCAAGACGTTTATAGTAAAACACGAAACAAGCTCTGCAAAAAAAAGTACCAGTTTCATTTTATAGATTGAAAATTACATTAAAAAGAGAACTGGCAATAGACAGCTGTTCAAAAGCATCCTGCTGATAAATAAAGTATTTAAAGTTCATGGCTGCATTAAAGAACAGACACAAGGCTTTCAGTGTGGCCTGAAGGCAAGACTACTAGGCCGGTCATGTTTTGTTTACATCAAAGCCAGACTTTAAGTAAATCGGAGGCTAAGAAAGAGGCTTTGTTTATCGCTTGTGGATAGTGCCTGGTACTGCCGTGTAGCACTGGGCAGCCGCCAACTACAATGAAGCAGAAAGGTAGGAGAGGCAGGATTCACAAAATAGATTATGAGACAGAATGTACAACAATGTCACATTTTCCAAAGCATGAACTCTTTATATGTGTGTTTATATATGTATGTATGTATCTATGTGTGTGTGTATGTGTGTGTGTGTAAGGTGTTTCTAATGACCAGTTAGCCATTTAAAATGATGAACTTGGATTTGCAAACACAACATGTAATTGGAACATAGGAGTGACGGTTGCTGATAATGGACCTCTGTACACCTATGTAGATATTCCAGCTACAATAGTCATTTACACTGTTTATGTCTACAATGTATTTCTGATCATTTTATATATATATATATATATATATATATATACTTTTTATTTTGAGTTATGAATTTTGAAAAGAAAAAAAAGAAAAAAGTAAAAAAAAAAAAAAAAAAAAGAACATAACATACTCATGGGTGTAACATTATTAGATCACAGCTCATTCTTCTCCATACATTGAAGTACAGTGTCATACTACTTTTTCCCAACGTTCAACACATTTCTCCAATTCAAGTCTTAAAACAAAAGTCAGTCTCTCAATACAATAGATTTCTTTCACAATCCCACTCCACTGGTGCAATGTTGGGGGATCAGTTTGGAACCATCTTCGGCTTATAGCCTTCCTACTACATGCCAAAAGTATTTTTAGCAGGTATTTGTGTTTGTGTGGGACTGTTTCTGGTATTTTACACAGATACAGGGTAGTAAAAGAGTAGTCTAATTTCACTCCCATTATCTTACATATTTCATTAGTTACTTCCCTCCAATATGGTTGAATTTTTGGACATGCCCAAAAGATACGAAAATTATTGGCCATAGCGGTTCCACATTGCCTCCAACAAAGACCCAGACTCTGAGAATCTGTCCGCAATGCTGTTATTTTGGGAGTGATAAAAAACCTTACAACATTCTTCCAACCAAACTCTCTTAACGATCTTGAGTTTGGAGTGGTTGCTTGTGTCTCACATATCTCCATCCAAGTCTCATCTGATATTTGGGTACCAGACTCCTTTTCCCATTTTTGTTTGATGGATATCGTAGAATGATTTTTAGAGGTTTGCATACTTCCATATATTCGGGAGATCAGCTTGTTAATGTTGTTTTTTTCATAAGCTTCATGGAGTATAGAGATCAAATTATATTCTTTTCCCGTTTTGGTTTGTGATATTTTATTAAAGTAGTCTCTGGCTTGTAGGTATCTATAAAAGTCCCGTTTTTCCAATCCAAATGAGTCAGAAATTGCCTTATAACTCTGAAATTTACCATTTGAAGTGAGTGAACAAAAAGACGTGAGGCCTCTCCTAACCCACTGTTAAAGCTCCTGTCCAGTCTTGCAGGTTCAAATTCTGGATCATATGCTACCCAATTCAAGACCCTGGCCTGTTTCTCCAGCTGCAATTTCCTCAACACCTTAAACCACAGTTTAACAGTAAATAGGGTCCATTGATTCAAGCTGTTATAATTCTTTTCAGCTTGGCTTTTGTTTCCTGATATTGATTGTATTGGAATATCTGTCTGTGTAATTTCCAAAGACTTCCATTTAGATTCATAATTTGGTGTACACCAGTATACCAAGGGTTTCAATTGTGCAGCATAATAGTAGTCCTGTAAGCATGGTAGAGCTCTCCCTCCCCTCTCCTTTTTCAATTGCAGTGTCTTGAACTGTACCCTAGGTCTTTTACCGTTCCAAATAAACCTTGAAATCCACCCGTTCCATTCATCAAATTGTTTGGGCGGTATCTCCAGAGGCAATGACTGGAAGAGAAAGAAACCGTGGCAACACATTCATTTTGATTATTTCTATTCTATTACTCATATCCAGCGGGAGCATCGTCCATCTAGAGCTGTCTGATTTTACCTCTTTGTTGATGAGGCCATAATTAATTTCAAATAACTTCGACATATCTTTTGTTAGATTTATTCCTAGATATTTTATTGTGGGAGAGTCCCTTTTTTTTTTTTTTCCAAGCATGTGTTTATTAGTTTTGTTTGCAATTTACAGTAAATCAAACAGGACATTCTTCCAAGCAAGAAACAAAGCAAACTTTTTCTCCCTATTTTCCTTCCCTTCCCTTCTTCCCCTCACTAAATAATTAAAACATTAAAACTATAAAAATAAAATGAAAATAAAGCAAAAATGATGGAATAATAATAATAAATAAATAAATAAAAGTAAACAAATACTGATAACAGTTATATGATAAATTTCAAGGGTGTTTCCCAGGACACCATATCACACAATCTACTCCCTCAGAGCCTCCTCCTGTTGAAGCAAATTACCAACATTAACATCATGTCTTAAAAAGCTTATAAAAGGTCTCCAGATGTCATCAAAAACATGATGTTTCCGTTTAATAATGTACGTTATCTTTTCCAATGCCATGTTTGATGCCATCTCTTTAATCCATCTTCCAATTCTGGGTGCAT
The DNA here is from genome assembly GCA_015710095.1 of Argyrosomus japonicus. Lineage (NCBI taxonomy): Eukaryota > Metazoa > Chordata > Actinopteri > Sciaenidae > Argyrosomus > Argyrosomus japonicus. The sequence goes on along the minus strand of JADEYK010001538.1, from coordinate 93,304 downwards.
CAACGTTTTTCCAATTAAGAGAAATTATACGTTTAGCTTGTAATATACACATATCTACTAATCTAGATTCTTTACTTTGTAAATATGGGATAGTTGGATATATGCCCAGAAGGAAAAGCTTAGGATCCAGTGGTAACTTCTTAGTTAATATTTTATCGATCATGTTAATAATATCTTGCCAGAAGGATTTCACTTTCACACATTCCCATATACAGTGGTACAACGTTCCTCTTGCTTCATTACACTTAACACATGTATCAGGGATGTTATTATTAAACATGTGTAATTTGACTGGTGTTATGTATGTACGCATCAGCTATTTATATTGAATAAGTTTCAGATTACTATTAATTGTTTGTTTCTGAGCTTTCCTGCATGCCTCTTTCCAGTCTTGTAGTGATATTTCATCACCTATATCATCCATCCACAATCTCAATTTATGTTTTGAAGATTCATCAGACCCGGATATGAATAAATTGTACAGGGATGAAATTAAACCTTTATCATAGCAATGTCCTATAATTGCTTTCTCTAAAGAAGAAGTAATAGGTATGTCCAATGAATGATTTTGAGAGGACGATATGAAATTCCTAATTTGAAGGTATTTAAAGAAATGTGTTTTGGGGATGTTAAATTTGGTTGATATTTCTGTATATATATCCCATATTCGAAATCCTGGATCGTTACTGCCTGGTTTGAAATTGCCATTACCCCAAATAGGACTAAAACGTGACCAAGACGGATTGATGTTCAAATATTTACAAGTATCAAACCAAATATCAATCATATTTAATACAATAGGGTTGTCTGTATTTTTCCTCAGACTTTTCCGATCCGCTGAATACAAAAATAAATTCAGTGGTAAGCTAGGTCTCACCGAGCAGGATTCCAAGTCTACCCAAGCAGGGGTATTTTCAGAGGAGAAGTAAAACATAATGGAACGTAGTTGAGTTGCCCAGTAGTACCACTGGATGTTTGGACACTTAAGACCTCCTCGATCATATGGTAGATATATTAAAGATAAACGTAATCTTGGACGTTTGTTTTGTCAAATAAAGTTGGTAAACAATTTTCTAATTCTAGTAAACAAGGAGGAGGGAGGGGGCAGAGGAATATTTTGAAATAAATAAAGGAATTTAGGCAGAATGTTCATTTTTAGGATATTTATCCTGCCAATCATTGAAATTGGTAATGATGTCCAGCGCTCTAGAGACGAAGTTGTAATTTCCTGCAGTGATTCATAGTTCATTTGAGAAATTTTGTTTACCTCAGGAAGGATTTTTATACCCAAATAAGTGAAATTATCTGTGGAGTTAAAAGGAGAGACATGAACATTATCATTTACCCTATCTGATTCATTAAGTAACATTATAGAAGATTTTGAGTAGTTTATTTTGTATCCAGATATTTTCCCAAAGTTATCAATAAGACCTACAAGCGCTGGAATGGAACTATTCAAATTTTTAAGGAACAAAATAACGTCTTCGACAAAAAGTGCTATCTTATGTTCCACCTGACCCTCCAAAATTCCATAAATATCTGTTCGCATCCTAATCGCTATGGCAAGTGGTTCTATTGCAAGAATAAACAGTAATGGGGATAGAGGGCTTCCCTGTGGGCAGCTTCTAGAAATATTCAAGGGTTTAGAGACCACATTATTGGTTAAGACTTCTGCAGTGAGTTCTGTACAAAGCAATCTGACCCATTTGCAAAATCTATCTCCAAATCCAAAGCGAGTAAGCACTTCGAACAGATAAGGCCATTCGACCCGGTCGAAGGCCTTCTCCGCGTCAAGTGAAAGCAAGGCTGTGTTCTTCGCCGCTCTTTGGCTGTGTAGAATATTCAGTACCCGCCTGACATTGTGAAACCCTTGTCTGCCTTGGATAAATCCATTTTGATCTCCTCCCACCAGCCGCGGAAGCTGGCCATCTAATCTCCCTGCAAGAATTTTGCATAGTATTTTTTAGGGATCGACCGATATGGATTTTTCAGGGCCGATACCGATACCGATTATTAATAACCAAGCGAAACCGATAGCCGATATGTAGAACCGATATTTATTTGCAGTAATAAATGTAAAAAATGCCCTTAACTTTTTGTAAAGTTAAGGCCATTGGTGGCTGGAACCTTGGCTCACTACATTCATTTTATAGATTTAATAGTTACTTTTCAGATTAAAATTTTACATAAAACAGCATAATGAGTAAATAAAGACACAACTTTCAGTTTTTCAATTATAGTTCCTTATGTATTATTATATTTATTTATTTAGAGAAATGAAGTCATATTTGGAATCTCAGAACATTAAATGTACACTCTTGTGCTTAGAACTGTATGTCATATTACATAAATAAGAATAAGGCACTTGGCAATTGTAAATGCAAACAATAAAGGCTACTTTACACACGTGAGTTGTAGACGCGACGGTAAATTTATTGATTGAAAAAAACTCGACGTGTGCTCGCTGCTTGACTCATTGGAATGGCCCATCATTTCCCTGGACTTTACGAGTGACCGGCAAACAGACGAACATTTAACATCTATTCTGTGTGGTCATAGTGTAGTGAGAGCATGAGCGCTGAGGGAGAGGCAACTGAAAACAAACAAGGACACGTTAGCGTGTGGTGTTAAACTTATAGGCTATAATCACCTCGGGTGTTGTTTATTGATAAACCGGGAGCCGCCCCACGGGCTGAGACACGTTAGAGGATTAATTATTCCCACAAAGTAATGATAACCGTAAGGGTCTCCTATTATTATTATTGTGCGTCTGGCCCCAGCTCTAAAGCGGTCGCGGCAATTATAATGTAGCGGTGGGCCATCATTAAATAGCCTACCCCGTGTTGAAGTTGTGAAAAGTTTAATCTCAAGAGCCAAACTGCAGGTTTTCCTCCCTTATACTTGCTACAGGCAGTGGCACTGCATGTAGAAGCTTCTGTGTTGATTGATTGGCTACTTGGCACAAGTGAGACAGCCAATCAGTGAGGGCTGTGGGCGGGACATTGGTACACAGCCAAGAGAGTGGTGACTTCAGGCAGAGACGGCTGCATCAGAGCCAAAGGAGTGCGTTTTAAAATACATTAATTAATTTTATCGGTTATCGGTGAAAAAAACGGCCGATGCCGATGATCGCAAAAATGCAGAATATCGGCCGATATTATCGGCCAGGCCGATAATTGGTCGATCCCTAGTATTTTTGTATCTGAATTTAGGAGGCTAATTGGCCGCATATTTTCACACTTTGTATTTGGTTTTCCGGGTTTTGGGAGCAATGTAATTAGGGCAACCCTCATGGATGTGGGGAGGAGACCATTCCTGAAGGATTCCTGAAACATCTCCAATAAGGGTGTCAGTAATTTGGACTGAAATGTTTTGTATAGATCTATGGGAATACCGTCAAGGCCTGCTGCTTTTCCAGCCTGCATAGAGCCTATTGCATCTGCTATCTCCTGTTTTGTTATTACTTCATCTAATGTTTTACTCTCCTCTTCAGAAAGTTTGGGAATATTGAGGTCATTCAAAAATTTTGTCTGCTCATCCAAGTCGAAAGAGCATTCAGAGCTATACAGTCTCTCATAGAAGACCCTGAAAGTCTCACTAATTTCTTCAGGATTCACAATATTTTTTCCATTTGTAGCTTCTATATAATTAATTGACCTTTCTGTTTGTTGTTGTTGTTTAATGCGCCATGCTAATATCTTCCCAGATTTTTCCCCTTGTTCATAGTACGATTGTTTGAGTTTCAATAAGTTGGCAGCTACTTTGTTAGCTGATAATTCATTATACTGAGATCTGAGAGCAAGAAGTTCTGTATGCTTTTCTGGTGAGCTAGATTTATTTTGATAGATATCAGTTTCAAGTTTTTTAATTTTCTCTTCTAGCGTCCTCATTTCAAGTTGTGCTCTCTTTTTTTTGAACTTATGAAACAGATAATCTGACCCCTAATGAAGGCTTTGAATGCCTCCCACCTAATACTAGCCGAAGTTTCAGAAGTGTTACATTCAAAATACAGGTCAATTTGTTTTGCTATGAAAACTACAAATACAGGGTCCATAAGCCACTCTGGTTGGAAGCGCCATTTAGGGGGTTCTCTTACAAGCTTGACATCTTCATATATCAAGGATACTGCTGCATAGTGGTGCAACGGATCATCATTGATCCGTGATCCGTTCGGATCAATATCTTCGGTTCGGCACACACGTGATCCGCGGATTGATTTATGAAAAAAAAAAAAAGTTGTGCGTATGTTCAGTCCACACACAGCGTGGTCAGGGCGAGCGGAGGAACGGAGGAGCTTGAACGCCCCGCGTCATTTAAATCCCCTGTATGGGAGCATTTTGGCTTCCCTGTCAAATATAATGATGAAGGAAAGAGGTTAGTGGATAAAACCGTGACGGTGTGTAGGCACTGTGGCACAAGAAGGCCATATGACAGTGGAAACACATCAAGCATGGCCACGCATTTGAAGCGACATAACCCCGGTGTTTCACTGACAGGAGTGAAAACAAAGGCTGCTCAACAACCGCTTATCACCGCGGCATTTAAGCAGCCCCTTGTTGCACAATCAGACCATCACAAAGCCATCACAAACGCTATCGGTGTGTTTATAGGTGCAGACATGTTTTTTATTAATGGTCATTGGTCCATGTTTAAAGGAAGGAGATATGCCTTTTTATGTTGCACTTTAAGTTGTTTTTATATATTTTAATTTAATAATTTAAAAGTATTAATAAACAAAAAGACAAAACTTATGTTTATTTGTCTTGTCTTTTTTTTTTTTTTTTTTGCTGATCCGAAAAATGATCCGATCCGTGACTCTGATCCGAGAAACGATCCGAACCGTGAATTTTTTGATCTGTTGCACCCCTACTGCTGCATGATCAGAGGGAGAGTCCCATTTAAAGTTGTACGCCCTTTTTATATCTGGATGGGGAGTATAATTAAATGTAAGGGTTTGAGTTTTTTGAGTATTTAGCTTATATCCAGAGTATGAATTGTATGTTTTTAATAGAGACATCAATCTGGGGATGCTTGAGTCAGGGCTTGTGATAAAGAGCAGGACATCATCTGCAAACATACAAGTTTTATGTTCTTCTCCTCTAATCAATCAATCAATCAATCAAATTTTATTTGTATAGCCCAAAGTCGCAAAATACATTTTGCCTCGGAGGGCTTCACAATCTGTACAGGGAGTGACACCCTCTGTCCTTAGACCCTCGGTTCGAGTGAGGAAAAACTTGCCCACAAAAAACCCTTTTAACAGGGAAAAAAAAGTGGAAGAAACCTCAGGAAGAGCCACAGAGGAGGGATCCCTCTCCCAGGACGGACAGACGTGCAATAGATGTCACGTGTACAGTCAACAAGTCAACAGAAACATTTTGTGTAATTACAATGAAAAATGACAATGGATTACAATGAATGATAAAATGATTACAGTAGCAGTGGAACCTGTGATAGAGATAGAGAGACACAGATGCACAGCAGCAGCAAATCATTAACTAAGTTACTATAAACTGTAATGGAGATCTGGTAACATTAATGACAGTAATAATATATGTAGTGGACGTCATGCAGGACCACAGCAGCAGTCACGATCCACGAGAACCTGCTGGACGAGAGAGCACAGAAACTCCGGGGAAGAAGTTTAGTTAGTAAGATGCATTAATGTACATGTATGACAGACATGTATGTTTACAGATGGTGGTGGTGATGGTGGGTGAGAGAGAGAGAGAGAGAGAGAGAGAGAGAGAGAGGGTTTTCAGTAAAGGGAGATGTGACTGCATCTTCAACCAATACCATGCCCGGCTAGGCATAACCCTGAAAGGAGGAGTCCCCCGGCAGTATAGTCCTATAGCAGCATAACTAAGGGATGACCTGAGCCAGCCCTAACTATAAGCTCTATCAAAAAGGAAAGTCTTAAGTTTACTCTTAAAAGTGTTGACCGTGTCTGCCTCCCGAACCCAAAATGGTAGTTTGTTCCACAGAAGAGGAGCTTGATAGCTGAAAGCTCTGGCTCCCAATCTACTTTTGGAAACTATAGGAACTACAAGGAACCCAGCATTCTGAGAGCGCAGTGTTCTAGAGGGGTAGTAAGGTACTATGAGCTCTTTTAGATATGATGGTGCCTGACCATGAAGAGCTTTGTATGTAAGGAGAAGAATTTTAAATTCTATTCTAGATTTAACAGGTAGCCAATGCAAGGAAGCCAAAATGGGAGAGATGTGATCTCTGATCTTGGTTCCTGTCAGAACACGTGCAGCAGCATTCTGAATTAGCTGCAAAGTCCTAAGAGACTTATTGGAGCAGCCTGATAACAATGAGTTACAATAGTCCAGCCTAGAAGTAACAAATGCATGGACTAGTTTTTCTGCATCTGCTTGAGATACAATGCGTCTGATTTTGGCAATGTTGCGTAAATGGAAGAATGCAGTCCTTGAAATTTGTTTTATGTGGACATTAAAGGACAAATCCTGATCAAAAACAACTCCAAGATTCTTTACGGTGGAGCTGGAGGCCAGGGTGATCCCATCTAAAGTAACTAAGTCTCTAGAGAGAGAGTCTCTGATGTTTTTGGGTCCAATTACAAGAACTTCAGTTTTGTCTGAATTTAACATCAGAAAATTGAAGGTCATCCAACTTTTTATATCTTTAAGGCATGCTTGGAGTTTAGTTAATTGATTGGTTTCATCAGGCTTGATCGATAAATATAATTGGGTGTCGTCAGCATAACAATGAAAATTAACGGAGTGATTCCTAATAATGTTCCCTAGAGGAAGCATATATAAACTGAATAGAAGTGGTCCGAGTACAGAACCTTGTGGGACTCCATGACAAACTTTGGTATGCATGGAGGATTCATCATTGACAAGAACAAACTGAGAACGATCTAAAAAATAAGACTTAAACCAGCTTAGGGCGGTTCCTTTGATGCCAATCGTTATCCCCTTTATCTCAGAGTCCTCCCTAATTGCTTGGGCCAAGGGTTCAATAAATAAGGCAAACAAGGTCGGACTCAGGGGACATCCCTGGTGTGTCCCTCTTTCTAAACGGATAGTTTGTGACAGGTGTCCATTTACCCTTATCCTGGCTGTTGGAGATGAGTATAACGCTTTAATACATGTAATGAAGCAGTCTTTAAAACCAAACTTGCAAGCACCCTATACAAATATTCCCAACCTACTGAATTGAAAGCCTTTTCGGCATCTAGGCTGACAAACATTGCACCAATATTGGCTGAAGTAATATGACTCATCACTTGTAATGTTCTCCTTAAATTATCCTGTGTCTGTCTATTTAGTACAAAGCCTGTTTGGTCCAAATCTGTTAGCTCCGGGATAATAGTTTCCAGTCTTTTAGATAGGACTGAAGCAAATAATTTATAGTCTGCATTGAGAACTAATATTGGTCTATATGAGCTTCACTCCTTTTTGTCTTTACCTTCTTTTGGGATGACAGAAATGACTGCTTCCTTCCATGACTGCGGGGCTTCTCCTGTTCTTAATGTATGATTAAAGCAGTTAAGCAGCATGGGTGTTATTTGAGGTCTAAATGTTTTGTACCATTTGGACGAATATCCATCTGCGCCTGGAGCTTTATTAGCTTTCAATCTTGAGATGGCTTTATTCAGTTCTTCTGTCTTTATCTCAGCCATAATTTCTTTGTTCTGTTTTTCTCCTATGGATGGTAGGTCTAGTGAACTTAGAAACTTCTCTATTATTGTAATATCGGTTCTGGTTGGTTGAGTATACAGGTCCTTATAATATAGTTCAAACGACTGTTGAATGTCTTCTAGATTACTGCACATATTTTGTGTCATAGGGTTCCTAATTTTATATATTGTATTCTTTCCCTGTTGTTTTCGTATCCTCCAGGAAAGGAGTTTCATTGCCCTCGATCCTGTCTCATAGTACTTTTGTTTGGTAAATTTAAGTTGTTTTTCAATTTCCTCATTATATATACCATTTATGTCTTGTTTGATTTTATTTATTCTAATTAATATTTGAGGGTTTTTTTGTTCTGTATGTCTAATCTCTAATGACTTAATTTCCTCTTGTAATTCGATAGGTCTTTTCTGTTTTTCCTTTTTCCGTGAGGCCGTAAGGGCAATTATTTTACCACGAATTACTGCCTTTGCTGCATCCCACAAAGTATTGGGAGACACTTCTCCATTATCATTATTCTGCAAGTATGTTTCAAATTCCTGCTGGATCTGTTTCTGTACTGCTTTGTCATTTAAAATGCTTGTGTTAAGTCTCCAAAGTGTATTTTTCCGTTGGTTGTTTAGGTATAGGGTTAAATATACGCCTGAATGATCAGATAAGTTTCTAATCCCTATCTCACAATCCCTGACTCTTTGCCAGTCTGATTTATACATAAATAAATAATCAATCCGTGAGTAGAGAAAGTGGCAAGGGGAGTAATACGTAAATTGATTTTCTGCGGGATGGGACTCTCTCCACACATCAATCAGGCCCAGTTCTATAAGCTTCCGCTGGACCAAAATAGCATTTGGGCTTTTCTTTTGGCGTTGGTTAGATGTATCTAATTTAGGTTGAAGATAGATATTAAAGTCACCACCAAGAATTAGGGTTCCCTGTGTTTCCTTTACTATCAATTCAAATATTAAAAAAAAAAAAAATGCTAAAAAAAATGATGGTTACTGCCTGGGTGGGTGTACACATTAAATAACTTTACTGCTTCATTATCTAGTTTGCCTTTTACTAAAACAAATCTTTTCCTGCTTCATTTTGGTGATAATTTTACTCCTTTTTATCGGATTTTGTAGCCCATTGACGTTTAATTGTGACTACTTTATACTCCTGACGATGCATATCTTTTTCCAAACTGTGTAAACTTGTGTAACATTACCCATGACATCAAGAACAACGAACAGTGAACAATTAACTAGAAAAATAAATAAAACTTCAAGATGAGAGGAAATCCTTGCGTCCATCAAGGGCCTCTCGTCTGTGTCAGAGAAGGTACTCTACACCGGTAACATTCAAAGCAGCTCCCAAATAACCGGTAAAAAGTTCAAATTCTGGCCAGCTCTGAGAAAAACGATAGTCAGTGTCTTAGTAGTTTACCCTCAGACGTTTCACTCTGCAGCGTCAGATGTTCCCGGAGAGGCGCGCTGAAAGCTCCGTAGTTTCTCCCTTATCCGTCCGCGATCCACCTCCCGTCTGGAACGATTTGCATCCGCCTTCTCCCACGTTGCTGATCTCCGTTGTTTCAATGCAATAGAGCCTGGCTCCTTCTCATTTTCCAGAGAGATTCCTCTCTTCTTCAGGTCTTTTGCAACCCCCGCCGCACTCTCATAGATTTGGGTGCCGCTGTCAAAAAATACCTTCAACTTAGCTGGATGTGGCGTTTGGAAGCGGATACCCTTGGCTTTGAGCTCTCTCAATATGCCCGCATATGCCTAGTAGGTCAGAACTGTGTAACATTGGGGTACAGTTTGGACTCCGCACACCCCCAAAACCGGACTTTATTCCGCCGGAGTTGCTACGGACCCCGGAGTTCATGACCATCCCCCCCCTGCTGCCAAGGCGACGGAGGGGACGCCGTAAACAAAAGAGAGGCAAGACAGCCGGAGTGCGTGCTAGACTACAAGCTAACCCACACAGACCGGCGCTCCCCAGTCTCTTTCTCACCAACGCCAGGTCTCTCGCCAACAAAATCGACGAGGTGCGTCTACGGATTGTCTCTCGGCGGATGGACAGCTGTGTCATCGCTGTCAGAGAGACCTGGTTGGAGGACAACATCCCGGACGCAGCGGTGGAGTTAACGGGGCGCGCTCTGTTCCGGGCGGACAGGACTGTGGCTTCAGGTAAGAGTAGAGGCGGTGGTGTGGCGCTGTATGTACACAATGCCTGGTGTACAGCCACACACACCGTCGGGACATTCTGCTCTCCTGACTTGGAATATCTGGCGGTGAAATGCAGACCCTTCAAGCTGGCGAGAGAACTCTCGTCTATTGTGATCATAGCCGTCTACATACCACAGCGGGCTAACGCGAAGTCAGCACTGAAGGAGTTGTACTGCCTGATCAGCGGGCAGATGAACGCCAACCCAGAGGCGGCTGTGATTGTGGCGGGAGACTTTAACCATGTTGAACTGAAGGCTGTGTTTCCCAAATTCTACAGATTCATAAACTTTTCAACAAGAGACAATAACACTCTGGACCAAGTGTATTGCAACATTCCCGGAGCTTACAAGGCTGCAGCAGCTCCACACCTGGGCATGTCTGACCACATCTCTGTGGAGCTAATCCCTGCCTACAAGCCTCTGGCCTGCAGAACAAGACCAACCATCAGGGCAGTACAGGTCTGGACTGAGGAGGCTTCCTCTGCCCTTCAGGACTGCTTCGAGCACACAGACTGGAGTGTATTTGGGGAAGGGGCAGACTTGGAGGAGTACACGTCCTCTGTACTGTCCTACATCCAGTTCTGCACTGACGCTGTCCTCCCTGTAAAGACCATCAGAGAGTTTCCCAACCAGAAACCATGGTTGGACTGCACAGTACGGTCCCTGCTGAGAGCCCGAGATACCGCCTACAGGTCTGGAGACAGGCTGGCTTACAGCAGGGCTCGATCAGAACTGCGTCGTGGAATAAATCAGGCCAAGCTCCGGTACAAGCAGCGCATTGAAGAACACTTCAATGACAACAACCCCCGGAACATGTGGAGAGGCATCAGGACCATGACAGACTACAAACGTAGCAGTCAGCTGGCCAGCCGCGACCCCACCCTGCCTGACACCTTGAACAGCTTCTTTGCCCGCTTCGACACGTCGAGCTGCAGAGAGGCCACACATCTCCCCCGGCTAGAGGAGCAGCACCAGCCCCTTGTCCTGCAGCAGCACCAGGTGACCTCCACCCTGAGAAGGATCAACACCCGCAAAGCCACAGGACCGGATAAGGTGTCAGGCCAGGCTCTGAGAACGTGCGCTGACCAGCTGGCAGGAGTGTTTCTGGACATATTCAACCTGTCCCTGCAGCTGGCTACGGTTCCTCAGTGCCTCAAGTCCTCCATCATCACACTGGTACCCAAGAAGACATCCATCACCTGCCTGAACGACTACCGGCCAATCGCTCTGACACCGGTAATCATGAAGTGCTTCGAGCGGATTCTTCTGAGGCACATCAGAGACATCATCCCAGCGGACCTGGACAGCCTTCAGTTCGCCTACAGAGGGAACCGGTCAACAGAGGATGCTGTCTCCATCACCCTGCACACTGCCCTGACCCACCTTCAACATCCCAACACCTACGCCAGGATGCTGTTCATAGACTTCAGCTCGGCTTTTAACACCGTCGTTCCTGACCAGCTGGCGCTGAAGCTATGTGAGGTGGGCCTGCCTGTGTCTCTGTGCCACTGGATCAGAGACTTTCTCACTAACCGGCCTCAGGTGGTGAGAATAGGGGACATGACATCATCCCCTCTGGTCCTCAACACAGGCACGCCGCGGGGCTGTGTGCTCAGCCCAGCCCTCTTCACCCTGTTCACACACGACTGCACTGCCACCCACCCCACCAACTCAGTCGTGAAGTTCGCAGATGACACAACAGTAGTGGTTCTCATCTTGGACAACAACGAGACCCACTACAGAGAGGAGATCCAGCTAACAACCTGGTGCTGAACAATGGGAAGACCAAGGAGGTCATTGTGGACTTCAGGAGGTCCAGGAAGACGGATCACGCCCCCCTTCTCATAGGCGGAGAAGTGGTGGAGCGTGTGGACAACATCAAGTTCCTGGGCCTCCACATCTCATCTGACCTTTCTTGGTCCACGAACACCTCTCACCTGGTGAAGAAGGCACAACAAAGACTCTTCTTCCTCAGGAAGCTGAAACGTGCTGGACTCTCCTCTCGGCTGCTCGTGAACTTTTACAGGGCCACCATCGAAAGCATCCTCTGCCTCGGTGTGACAGTGTGGTATGGCAGCTGCACAGCACTGGAGAGGAAACAACTGGCACGGGTGGTGAGAACTGCTAAGGGCATTGTGGGCTGCCCCCTTCCAGACCTGGACTCCATATATGCAGGCCGGGTCACAAAGAGGGCCAGATCCATCGCCACAGACCCCAGCCACCCGGGCCACAGACTGTTTGTACCGCTTCCATCAGGCAAGCGGTACAGAAACATACGGACTACAACCAACAGACTGAGGGACAGCTTCTTCCCCAGAGCTGTCAGAGCCATCACCCCCCTGCAGTCTACCTCACACACCTCACCAGCCCCCAGACACTCACACACAGACACCTCCCGTCACCTCCCTCCTGACAGCAATACACACACACCCATCCCCCCCTGAAGCCACACAAGAGCGCTCACATTCTCACCCCCCCCCCCCCCCCCCCCCCGGTTACTATACACTCATGCATACATACTGTATAATATTAGTAATTTATATATAAATATATATATATATATATATATATATATATATATATATATATATATATATATATATATAACTATAATTAGTAATTTCTCAGAGTATTTTATTCTCAGAATATTTTATTCAGAGTATTTTATCGTATTCTATTGTATTTTATAGTATTTTATTGTATTCTATTGTTTTTTATTGTATTTTCGCTGCTTTTTTCCTTTGCACACGGGAGCTGCAATGTCAATTTCACTGAACTTGTTCAGCGACAATAAAGACATCTTGAATCTTGAATCTTGAATCTTTTTTCAGGATCTCGGGAGGATAATCTTGGTCGAAGTAGATCCTCTTCCCCCCATATCGTCTTTGACGTCTTTTTTTCTCCACGCTTTGTGCAGCACCTGCTCTTTCACTCTGAACTTGAGGAAGCAAATCACCAGTGATCTTGGCGGTGCGCCTTGGGGAAGCTTCGGGGCGAGTTCCCAGTGGCAGTGCTGTATGCCGATTTCTGTTTTTATTAGCTTAGTCCAGTGTTTCCTCCTCCACCACACCTGATTCAAATGATCAGCTCGTCATCAAGCTCTGCAGTGGCCTGATAACGAGCCACTCATTTGAATCAGGTGTGTTGGCGCAGGAAACATCTAAAACATGCAGGGCAGTGGTCCCTGAGGACCGGAATTGAGAAACACTGGCTTAGTCACAAATGCTGACAGATTGGACTCCTCAGACTCCTCCAGTACTCCGAGTACTGTGGTTGTTTCGGCGTGAGCGTGCTTCTAATTCGGTTATTTTAGCCTGCAAAGCCTCTTGGGTCTCTAACGCCTGGATGAGAGCCTCGTTCGCGGCCTCATCCCATTCTTCGATGTCAGATATGCGTTGTTCTGCCCCCGCAACTCTGGCTACAGTAGCCTGTAGCTCACTCGTAACTTCTTCAAGTTTCTGGTTGATTTCTCCTCTAAACTCGTTCAGTTCATTCTTCATGTCATTACGAAAAGAAAGTCGGAATTCACTCATTTCACTTTTTAGATCTGACCTGACTGCCCGAATCTCGTTGTAGATGGCCTGCATGTCCAGGTTAGCTACTACTTTATCAGCGCCGCCATTGTCCTCGTTGCCTTCCTCTTCTTCATGTGTTTCATCGGCTGTCGCTGCTTTTTCACGTTTTGAGCTTGGTTTAGTTTTAGTCTTTTTTTGCTTCTCCCCTTCCATGGTAAATATCAATACGTTTTTTTTAATATCAGTAGTGTTTTTCTAAGGGGATTATATCATACCGGGTGGGAGCGAGATTTTCAAGCAGCCATTAGGTTCAACGCCACCGGAAGCCCACCGTATTTCTGATAAATTTGATGTTATTTTAATGGACAAAAAAAATTGCTTTTCTTTTGAAAACATGGAATTTTATATTTAATTATATACACATTTATATATATATAAGTATTGAACACGTCACCATTTTTCTCAGTAAACATATTTCTAAGGTGCTAATGACATGAAATTTTCCCCAGGTGTTGGTAACAACCCAAGTAATCCATCCATACAAAGAAACCAAAACAAATAAGTTCAGAAATTAAGTTATGTGTAATAATGTGAAATAACACAGGGAAAAAGTATTGAACACGCTTACTGATATTTATTTAATACTTTGTACAAAAGCCTTTGTTGGTAATGACAGCTTCAAGACGTCTCCTAGTCGCATGCATTGCTCAGGTGTGATTTTGGCCCATTCTTCCACACAGTCTTCAAATCTTGAAGGTTCCGTGGGCCTCTTCTATGAACTCTGATCTTTAGTTCTTTCCATAGATTTTCAATTGGATTCAAGTCAGGTGATTGGCTGGGCCATTCTAGCAGCTTTATTTTCTTTCTCTGAAGCCAATTGAGAGTTTCCTTGGCTCTGTGTTTGGGATCATTGTCTTGCTGAAATGTCCACCCTCGTTTCATGTTCATCATTCTGGTATATGGCAGCAGATTTTTATCAAGAATGTCTCAGTAGAAGGGGCTTCCGGTGATGCAAGCAGGCGAGTAACCACGTTTTGCTGGAGCTCCGGCACACCCGTTTATTTTTCGATATTAATCATTTATTTTTAACAACCTAACTACGATAATACGGAGTATCAACTCCGTGTAATGTCTTTGGAGCACTTGTGGGGCAATTCGACCGGTAAAATGCCTCCGAAACAGGCTAAGAAGACCACCACGGAGAAGCAGCTGCCCGGCCAAAATGGCGATAACGCAGACAACACACCTGAATTAGACCCAGCGGTTGCAAAAGTCATGGATGTAATGACAGCTAATATCACCAGCGTGATTGATGATAAACTGGACCGTATGCTGCACAGTATTATAATATATATATAATATTATAATAACATATCGCAGCGTCTTAACGAAATTGGTGACCGGTTCAATGAAGCCGAGGGAAGGATATTAGCGGTGGAAAATACTGCGACCGAGACAGAGAAGCAAGTCACTATCTTAACGAAGTCAGTTAAGGAGCTAACGGAGCGTCTTCAGGACCAGGAAAACCGTGGCCGCCGGAAAAATCTGAGGATCCTGGGATTATCTGAGAAAGTGGAGGGCAGCGACACGGTGAAGTTTATGGAGCAGTGGATCCCCCGTGTCCTGGACATCGAGACCAAAGCAGATCGGATAAAGCTGGAGCGGGCTCACCGTATACCCGGCCCTGCCGCATCGAGGCTGCCCTGTGCGATGATCGTCAGATTCCACAACTTTTCCGACCGTCAGAGAGTTATGGAGGCTGCACGACGTAAGAAGGAGGTTCTCTTCGAGGGAGTTAAAATATATTTCTTCCAAGACTTTGCTGCAGAGACGCTGAAACGGAGACGGGAATTCGTGGCTGTTAAAAGGGAGCTGCAGAACATCCCCGGGGCGCGCTACGCCATGCTGTATCCAGCTTCACTCAGGGTCACGGTGAACGACTCCACGAAAACATTCCGCACTCCGGGCAAGGTGTCTGCATATATTGACTCTCTGAAACTGTCATAGATGCATTTATTGGGGTGAGTGTTTTCATCGCCAGATTCAACTCCTCTGAGTGGGGCAGTTTGCTTTTTGCCCTTATAATGTGAATGCTCCTAAGTTTTCTAGAAGAGATGGGACACTTGTGTTATTACATTTAACTTGTGCAGTACGGAGCCTGATGTCCTATCTCACTAGGCAGTATTATTTAAGGTTGTTACATATGTTACTATAACAATTCTTGTTCATTCCGTTTGTAACTGTTTTCTTTAAGAGGGTGTGCCACCTCTGAGCTGATATGTTTGCGTCTTGTGAAGGATTCAGGGTCCATCAACCCCAGAGATCCTCTGTGGGTTTTAGTTTTTTTTTTAACTTTCTTTTGTTTTTTCTCTCCCAGGACCTAGTAAAGGTAGTTGTATATAGTTTTTACAGGGGTTTGGTCGTGGTCTCATATTGTTTTGAATCTGTATTGAATGTTAAAAAGTATTACTTATGGAACAGCTTTTACCCCATTTGGGATAATGGCTAAAGTGATGAATAAGAGAGACAGTATCCACATAATCCACGGTAATAGACATGTTAATAACTATATCAATGGAGCTGATATAAAATTTTGTTCTTGGAATGTGCGAGGAGTACACCACCCAGTTAAAAGAAAGAAAATTCTAACATCTCTGAAAAAGGAAGGAGTTAAGATTGCTTTTTTACAGGAAACTCACCTCAAGGACGCAGAACATATCAAACTAAAGCGTGAATGGGTGGGACAGGTCTTCTTCTCATCCTTTACCTCCAATAGTCGAGGGGTATGCATCTTAATTCATAAATCATTACCATTTAAGGCTGAAAAATGTATCCAAGACGTTGGAGGACGGTACATTATTGTTAAAGGTATATTATTTGGTAAGAGCATTACTCTAATGAATATGTACTATCCCCCTAACCACCCAACAGAGCTAATAACAAAGGCTATCACAGAGTTTGCAGAGGTGGAATGTGAACAGGCAATAATAGGGGGAGACTTTAACTGCCTCTTGGACCCTCAAATGGATAAATCATCTTTGGAGGAACGGCCCCTCACCAAAAGGGCCAGGGCAGTACTGGAATTATGTGAGGAGATGGGATACTTAGATGTTTGGAGGACCACGCACCCAGGAGAGAAGGATTTTACCTTTTACTCAAATGTCCATAAAAGTAACTCAAGAATAGATAAATTCTTCATTCCTAAATCTAATCTGAGTCTGGTAACCTCTTGCTCTATCGGAAATATTACAATCTCGGACCATAGCCCTATATTCCTCCAGCTCCTCCTCGAGGTGAGTGTTCCTCCTACTAAGATGTGGAGATTTAATTCTTCATTACTTGATGATCCAAACTTCATCTCTTATTTTACCTCTGAACTGAAGATATTTTATAAAATTAACGACACGCCCGATGTATCTCCCTCTACTCTTTGGGAGACAAGCAAAGCATACTCTAGAGGCTTAATAATATCTTACGTGAAAACTAAAAGACGTGAAGCGCTCCAGCGTCAGAGGGAGTTAGAAACTAAGTTGTCAGAGGCTGAAAGAACATACGCTAATAATCCCTCGGATGTCAATTTTGAAACAATGTTGGCTGTCAAAGCCTCTTTAAATACCTTGCTCACCCATAAAGCTGAACAGAGTGTCAGACTGGCAAGACAGAGGCTGTATGAATTCGGAAATAGACCAAATAAATATCTGGCTAGGTTGGTTAATAAGAAATCTGACTCACATTGTATTTCAGCTGTTAGATAGATAGTGGAGGTAAATGAAGAACAGATTTAGAAAATATTAACAAAGTATTCAAGGCATACCTTTAGTCAATTATATGAGAGTAGCCAGCCTGTGCCAGATCAGAAGTTCTCTGAATTATTCTTGTCTAACCTGGCCCGACCTGAGTTTACAGAGCTGCAGAGAGAAACACTCAATGGACCAATAACAGAGCGGGAGGTTAAGGTTGCTCTAAACGCTCTTCGAGCAGGCAAAGCACCAGGCCTGGACGGGTTTGGTTGTGAGTTTTATAAAGAATTTAATTCATTACTTATACAACCCCTGCTTAATATGTTTCATGATTCATTGAAAAATAGATCTCTTCCAAGGTCATTAACGGAGGCCAATATTAGCCTTATACTGAAGAAAGGAAAGGCTGATGACGAATGTGCATCTTATAGGCCTATAAGTTTGTTAAATACAGATCTTAAGTTGTTGTCTAAGACCCTTGCTCTGCGTCTGGAAACAGTCTTGCCTTGTATTATTAATAATGACCAAACAGGATTTATTACTGGTAGAAATTCATGTAGTAATGTGAGAAGGCTTCTCAATGTTATCCAGCTATCCCAATCTAGGAAACTTGACTGTATACAGGGGTAGACAATAAGGGAAATTTGCCACTGGCCCTCCGGCTTTTGAAGATCACTGGCCCCACCATTGTAACCACTGGCTCAGGAATTGAACATATCTAACATTTCCCGCCTGTATTCATCAAAAATATAAAAGACTAGCTACTATAATTTCTATAAAGCAAGTGTTTATCATTAGATAATTAAAATAATTGTATCATAATAATTCCAAGTTATTAATAATAATATAATGCATAATACCGATATAATACCCATAACCGATAACTTTCAGCTCCTAAAGGCTGATACCATTAACCGATATGTAAAACTTTAGACTTTTTGGGCGGATCCGCCCAATCCGTCCTCAGAGGGTTAGACACTGAAACATATGTGCCAGCTTTGCACACGATGCACTCAGCCTCCCACTTGTCCCCGACCGGGACGGTACGTAGTAAAAAAAAATTTGCATTCACGGTGTGACGGAAATTCCCGGTTCCCACGTTTGCTAGTCGTTCTTTCGGCCTTTTTAAGTTCATGTTTCTATTGTTTATGTTTAACATGTGGAAAAATACTGTGGATATCAATTCAAGTCAGCAACTACCAAAATTATGACAGAGTTAACGAGTTCTTTTCCGACATGAGGGGGTATTCTTGAATTTTCCCAGTCAGAAAGAGTTTTTCTGATTATGACAACGTCACTTGAACGCAGCATTCACTGCAGGCCATTCAGGTCTCATAGTGGGAGAGCACAGCGCCGGCTGTCTTTGATCGGGATCACGTAACACTATGTGTTAGCGGTAATAACCAAGACAATTTCACAGAAGTCATTGCAAAACACAGTACCACAGGGATTTAATGTGAAATTAGATTTTTTTTTTTTTTTACCAAACATATTTTTTTTAAAGGCATATTTTTCACTGGCCCCACCGGGCTAGTGCTTTGAGCGTTCTGGTGGCCCGGACGGTTTTAAAAGTACGTCCGGGCCACCGGGCCATTTATATTGTCGACCCCTGGTATAGTTGTTAGTCTGGACGCAGTGAAGGCTTTCGATCGGGTCAAATGGCCATATCTCTTTTCTACTCTGGAGACACTAGGCCTAGGTGAAGCATTTCTTAGCTGGGTAAAGCTACTATACGACAACCCATTGTCAGCTGTATTAACTAGTGCTGGGCGGTATACCGGTTCATACCGAATACCGGTGTTTTTTTTTTTTATGATATGAATTTTTCATATACCCCAATACCGGTGAGCGTGTAGCATAGGAACGTTTGGGAACACAGAGCGGCGGAACGTCGCGCCGCCGGACATTGTTTTAGAGGGGGCTGTTTAGCAGCTGCACCAAACAAGCAGCATGTGAGAGAGCACAGCCTGTGTTGAGCGTACGGATGTCATTGAGCGGTGAAAAAATGGATAAACACGGCGAAAGTTCTGAAACTGAAGTTTCAGAACAAGCAAGCAATGAAACAGAAGAACTTGTGCCGAAAAGAGGAGCCGTCCTTCACATCATTAATACTAGTGTGGACATTAATGTTTTTCTACAATATTCACTCCTCATGACAGTAAAATATGTCATTCCAAGCCAATTTACTGCAGTAATTATTCTCTAAATTATTAGAAAATGAGGTTAACACCCAGTCTGCTTGAAAAAAAAAATACCGTCACATACCGTGTAACCGATATAATTTTGAAAAATACCGTGATATAAATTTTTGGTCATACCGCCCAGCACTAGTATTAACCAATGGCAAGAGATCGCCTTATTTCCGGCTAGGCCAGGGTACTTGACAGGGTTGCCCTCTGTCCCCATTATTATTCGCAATTGCTATCGAGCCTTTGGCAGAGGCTATCAGGTGAACCCCTTCTATCTCAGGTATCTCAGTTGGTGAAAAGACTCATAAAATATCTCTGTATGCTGACGATGTTCTCCTGTTTCTTACTAAGCCAGAAGTCTCAATAGCAGCAGTGCTAGACCTGATCGATTGCTTCAGTCAATTCTCAGGTTACAAGATAAATTTCTCGAAATCAGAAGCACTTCCTTTAGGTGGTCTCCGCAACACAAATATATCACCCCCTTTATCTTGCCCATTCAGATGGACACCACAGGGCTTTACATATCTAGGTATTGCGGTAACTCCATTCCTTCACCAATTATATGCGGCCAATTTTACACCTTTATTTAAACGTATATATGAGGACCTTGAAAGATGGACTTCCTTACCACTATCCATGTTAGGCAGGATTTTATTAATTAAGATGAATACTTTACCTAAACTTCTGTATGTATTTCAGATGCTCCCAATCCTGCTCCCTAAAAAAGTGATCAAAGAATTGAACGGTCGATTTAGTGCATTTATATGGAACAGAAAAAGACCCCATATGAGCTTAGCCAGACTTATGAAGCCTAAAGAAAAAGGCAGCCTGTCAGTCCCTGACATTAGGTTGTACCAGCTGGCCTCACAGCTGCGTTACATTGCTGACTGGATCAAAAATGATAGTGAATCTACATGGCTGGACTTGGAGTCCTCACAGGTTGGTTATCCCTTGTGTGGTCTCTTGTTTGCATCTGAACAAAAAAAGATAAAAAATTGGTGACAATATGATCATAAAAGCAACTATCAAGGCCTGGAAGGATATAAGGAAACTGGAAGGTCTTGAGGGACAGCTGTCTTCCCTTTCACCGATATGGGGCAACATAGATTTTTGTCCTGGCACTAAAGACAGGGGCTTTGAGGTATGGAGAAGTAAAGGCATCCTTACTATTGGGCACTTATATGAAAAGAATGAAATGCTATCATTCAGTCAAGTGTGTAAAAAGTACGACCTCTTAGGAAATGAGTTTTTTAGGTATCTTCAGATACAGAGTTTTTTTAAACAGCCAAAAAGATACAGGGATTTGTTACCAACTGTCCCCATTGGAAAAGATAGTCGGCAATAGCTGGCAAGAAAAAAGGTATTCTGGGTCTTGGATATCAGGCACTCATTAAATTTGACAAAGGTAAACCTGCTTTCACGAGCAGAGACTGGAATAATGATCTAAATGTGGATGTTGACGAGGCGGTATGGGAACGGATATGGGAATCAGCAAACAATATCTCGGTCTGTAATAGGACAAGAGAAACCCAATTTAGACTTCTTCACCGTTTACAGATCACTCCCCAGTTTAGACACAAACTGGATAACAGTAAATCAGAATTGTGCACTAAGTGTAATGTCGAGGTTGGGAGTTTTATTCATTGTGTCTGGACTTGTAGACATATTGATAAATACTGGCAAGATGTAGAAAATCGACTACATTTAATTTTTGACATTAAACCTAAAAAAGACCCGGTGTGTCTACTGTTTGGACTGGCGGACACACAACTTAAAAGTGCACATTCCAAAAGACTCTTCTCTATTCTTACTTTTTGTGCAAGGAAGAACATATTGCTTAAGTGGATAGACTGTAAATCCCCCACTATAGCTGGATGGCAAAAGGTTATTTTTGACATGTTACCCATGGAATACTTAACATACAGGTCCAGTGGTATGACTCAGGTTTTCTACAGGATCTGGTCCCCATTCCTGACTTATATTGGTACAAGACTAGCTGCGATTGTGTTGAAGGGCCTGGTGGACCATAAGTGAGAAAATACAGTATGGATCAACTCATAGCGGGCTACCTGAGTTACTATGCACTTGATGTTTGTGATGCTGCTGTAGTGGAATGTAAAAAATGGATGCTGTCTTTGGGGGGTACTCCCCCCACTCTTATTTCTGTATATCATATACGATTCTTTTGCTTATGAATGACTTGGCTCCATCCCCTGTTGTTCTTGTTGTTTTCGTCTGACAGCACTGTTTGTTTGTTTTTGTGGCTGTCTATGTCTGTATGTGTTTATATAATATATTATGTATATTTGGCTACTCATACTGGCATGTTGTATGTGTGAAGGAACTGAAACTGTACTACTTTATTTTTGCTACATATGGCATAACCTTCCACTCTTGTCTCCCTAGCCTGCGCTCTATATTTGTATGTTGTTTTTGTTGTAGAAAACTCAATAAAGATATTGAAGATAAAAAAAAAAAAGAATGTCTCAGTACATTTTTCTATTCATCCTACCTTCAGTTATTTGACGTTTGCCAGTACTATATGCAGATAAACAGCCCCACACCATGATGTTCCCACCTTCAAACTTCACTGTTGGTATGGTGTTTTTGGGGTGATGTGCAGTGCATTTTGTCCTCCAAACATGGTGTGTAATATGGCATCCAAAGAGTTCAATTTTGCTCTCATCTGACCAGACTATGTTCTCCCAGTAGTGATGTGTCGTTCGTGAACGATTCGTTCAATATGAACTAATCTTTTATATGACTCGGGAGTAACGAGTCGTCCCAGTGAGTGATTCGTTCATTTTCATGCAGTACCTTCCCTCGCCACATGGCAGGCAGCTGCATAAGCTCAGTCAGCAGGACAGGAAACAGAAATGATTAGTTCACGACTCACTCAACTGTGCGTCTGTCCTCAGGTCCTCGTTCATTTGTCACGTGACAGCCAGGCTGTCGGGCTGTGTGACGAGCAGTAAGCACAACAGTTCGTTCATACGGATCGTTCATACGGATCGGTCTCTCGTTCATTTGTCACGTGACAGCTGTAGCTCAGCTACGGGGCTGTGGACTGAGAAACGAACAAGGAAATGAATGATGTCTGATTTGTGACGTTCATTCATTTGTCACGTGACACCCGACATACATTATTTATTCATGAAATCATAATTAATTAGTGGTCTTCGGTTCTTGTAGATGTGTATAGTGTTATTGTGTATATAATGTAAAGTGTGTTTATAAATAAATACTTTTGAAAATTATATCAACATATTGATTGTGTGTTATACTCTGCCATAAAATAATAAAATATAATAATAATAACAACAAATGCAATAATAATAATAATAATAATAATAATGTCACGTTGTAAACATTTTAAGTAACTTTTTAATTGTTACTTTTTGTCTTACTTAATTGTCTTACTAATTGTCAAAATGAATGTGAGTTTTACATTCACTTGTCCTCTACCAGGTGTCACGTGACACGCAGCTCACCTGAACGGGTCGTTCTCGTTCTCGTTCATCTGGCTCGTTCATTTGTCACGTGACAGGCAGCTCACCTGAACGGGTCGTTCTCGTTCTCGTTCATCTGGCTCGTTCATTTGTCACGTGACAGGCAGCTCACGCTGAACGGGTCGTTCTCGTTCTCGTTCATCTGGCTCGTTCATTTGTCACGTGACAGGCAGCTCACGCTGAACGGGTCGTTCTCGTTCTCGTTCATCTGGCTCGTTCATTTGTCACGTGACAGGCAGCTCACCTGAACGGGTCGTTCTCGTTCTCGTTCATCTGGCTCGTTCATTTGTCACGTGACAGGCAGCTCACGCTGAACGGGTCGTTCTCGTTCTCGTTCATCTGGCTCGTTCATTTGTCACGTGACAGGCAGCTCACGCTGAACGGGTCGTTCTCGTTTTCATTCATCTGGATCGTTCATTTGTCACGTGACTGGCAGGTCAGGCTGTGTGACGAGCAGTACGTTCGTTCTCGGATCGGTCTCTCGTTCATTAGTCACTGTCGTGCTGTTAAACAACAGTGGCAGGGAGGATACAGGACATAAGTCACTTTATTGTGGTGTGTATTTGCTTTCCTAGGTTTTCATATGGTTTTAATTGCTTGTGGCATTTTGTTTATTATGCTTTGTCAGCTGAAGCAAACCATGTTGCCTTCAGTGTTAAGTGTTTGAGAACCGCGGTCTTTTTTACAACGCCCACAAGAGGGCTACAGCGCCACCTGCTGTAAAAATGAACGAAATGACTCAAAAAAAGATTCGTTCAATTTACTGTCCGAGAGTAAAAGATCCGAGTCAGTAAAAAGAGTCGAACTTCCCAACACTATCTCCCAGTATTTCACAGGCTTGTTGTGCAGCAAACTTTAAACGAGCTTCAACATGCCTTTTCTTCAGCAATGGAGTCTTGCATGGTGAGCGTGCATACAGGCTATGGCAGTTGAGTGCATCATTTCTGAAGCTCTCCACAAGTGAACCTTGGCTCTTGGACAACTCTACTGATAATTCTTTTCACTCCTCTGTCAGAAATCTTGCGAGGAGCACTTGATCGTGGCCAGTTTACGGTCAAATGATGTTCTTTCCACTTCTGGATTATGGCCCCAACAGTGCTCACTGGAACATTCAGAAGTTTAAAAATCCTTCTGTAACCAATGCCATCAGTATGTATTGCAGGGTTGCAAAGGTCTTGAGAGAGCTCTTTGCTTTTACCCATCATGAGATGTTCCTTGTGTGACACCTTGGTAATGAGACAAATTTTTATAGGCCATCAGTTTGGAATATATATATATGTGTGTGTGTGTGTGTGTGTGTGTGTGTGTGTGTGTATATATATATATATATATATATACTAGTTCTAACTAACACACAGACTGTCTTCTCTCTCTGCAGGTGTTGATGACTGATACAGCTATGCACGCTGTCCAGTGGATTTTAACTTTAATCTTGTCCTGGTGACAAGATCTTGGACATTTAATTTCTCTCACCACCTTGCTCTTCCAGTCCCTTTACACTCTACAATATAGTCAACCATGCTGGATGCAGCTGAATAACAAGTAGCATGGGGGGAGACTCCAGTTTTTCTAAACTCACATCAATAGACTGCCATGTTTGTGTTAGAATGAGAAACTGAGCGGGGGAAACATAAAAAGCAACTGAGACTGAAGGGGCTGAAGTTTTTTGTGTTGGTGACAAATAAGAAGAGCCATCCTATCAGTAGGTTGGCAGCACCTGAGGTGGCCAGGCCCTGAGGATGACTAGTCTGTTCAGGCGCAATAGCAGCAATGGAGGCTCCAGAAACAGTGGAAGCAGTGCTGGTGCCAGTGGGCAACTAAACAACAGCAGGCCCAACCGGCAGGTCCGGCGCTTGGAGTTCAACCAAGCCATGGAGGACTTCAAGACCATGTTCCCGTCTATGGACTATGAGGTTATTGAGTGTGTGCTGCGCTCAAACAACGGAGCTGTGGATGCCACTATTGACCAACTGCTCCAGATGAGCATTGACGGACAGGGATCAGATGACAGCTCAGACTCTGATGACAGCATCCCACCAGAGGTGAGTGGAAAGGGTCTATAGGCACCCCTGTTGCATCTAATACAAGCCCAGCCTGAATGGCTGTAGTACTGGTAGCCAGTATTGACAATATACCCAAACAGTGATTACCAGTAGGGTCAGTGACATATAAAATTTTCAAGATAATGGGGAAAAATACACTACATGTTTCAGCTGGCAACAAGTTATTTAACCGTAGCTGATGCTGTGAGTAGCTTCTTGTGTCTTAAACAACCATGTCAGCAGACATGTCCTGTGGACGTGGAAAGGATGTTAATCATTTTCAGAAAGGTCAATTTATTGGCCTGCATCAAGCAAAGAAAACAACTAAGGAGATTTCTGAAACTACTAAAATTGGGTTAAGAACTGAAAAAACTCTTGAATGATCCTGATCAGAGATCACTTGTTTGTTGAAATCATATTGGTAGAAATCAACAGTACAACTCACAGCTATGTTTAATAGTGAAAATAAAAACATTTACACATGCACAATGTGAAGGGAACTCATGGGATTGGGACTAAGCAGCTGTGTAGCCATAAGAAAACCACTGATCAGGGAGGATAATCAGAAAAAAAGGCTTTAATTTGCAAAAGAGCATAAAGAACAACTGGCATAAAGACTCTGGAGCAATCTAAGAAGCTCATGTGGTCTGATTAATCCAGATTTACCGTGTTCCAGAGTGATGGGTGCATCAGGGTAAGAAGAGAGGCAGATAAAGTGATGCACCCATCATGCCTAGTGCCTACCATACAAGCCTGCGGGGGCAGTGTTATGATCTGGGGTTGCTGCAGTGGGTCAGGTCTAGGTTCAACAACATTATGTCCCCAAAGAATGAGGTCCACTGACTCTCTGAATATACTGAATCTTTATATCAATCCAAAAGCCATACAATTACATGCCCCAACCATCCTGGGTATTAAATTACCCTTTTTAAGATGCAGTATTCTCATGACTTTTACAATAGCTTTAGCAAATTGAACAATTTGTAATTTTGATTGGTGCCCAAACACATACATAAGAAGCTGCTTTATTCAGCGAGCTCATGAAAAACTTTAAGTACAGGTTGGTGTTATTGTTATATGTTTCAGAGTTCATTCTGTCCTCCTGGTATTGTGTCACAAGCATGATGGCATCATACATTTACCTCAGTTCAGTCACGGGGCTTTGATTTTGAAGACTGATTTGATCTGAACTGAGCATTAAAATATCCTGTATTTTCTGATGGCCTTTCTGTATCCCCCATCAGAAACACTCAGACATGTACATGCTTATTTACACATATAAAGGTTGCCTAGTGTCAGTGTCTGTTTAAGTGATGTTAAAGTCATGTTACTCAACTGCTGTCTAAATATCTAAATTCAGTGGAAAGATATCTCACCTCAATGGTGACATTCAGGCCTTGTACCAAAATAAATGAAAGATTACAGGGTGGTTTAAATTAAATTGGTCTTAAATTTTGTGGGGCTGTGGCTCAGGGGGTAGAGCGGGTGATCTACTAATCAGATGATGATTCGATCCCAGCTCCTCCAGTCTGCATGTCTAAGTGTGATACTGAACCCCAAATTACTCCTGAAGGCTACGCCATCTGTGTGTGAATGTGTATGAATGGTTAGCTCCTAAAACTGATGAGCAATTGGCACCTTGCATGGCAGTCAATACCATCAGTGTGTGTGAATGGGTGAATGAGATATGTAGTGTAAAAGTGCTTTGAGTTGTCAGAAGACTAGAAAGGTGCTATATAAGTACAATCCATTTACCATAATTGTTACCATTTAGAATGAGCCTTTTATACCTACAGAATGTTGTGGGTCCTCTTCTAGGAAGTCTGCCATGTTGAACAGCTGTATTTCTACAGTAGCCCAGAACAGACAACACTGGCTCAAGATAGGGCCTTTCATGTTTTTCATGCATTTTACAGCCCCCATAGTTTCTCCTTCACTTCTAGATACCCTACATGCTCACCCTTTAAAAAATTACAAAACTTTTGTCTGTTTCTTTCTAGATTCTGGAGCGAACACTTGAACCTGATAGTTCAGACGAGGAACCACCTCCAGTCTACTCTCCGCCAGCATATGATATGCACATTTATGACAGGAAATACCCAGAGGCCCCACCAACACCGCCACCAAGGTAAGGAAGAGAGACTGAATATTTTTATAGAAGAAGCTGATGCCTTGATTATGCAATCAATTAAGAACACTTTTTCATTTTACTTACTTACTTATCTTTCATTATATATCGTTTGGGATAGCTAGACGTAATTTGATAATGTACAATAATGCAGTGGGTAGAATTACTTTTGTGTCCTGTTACTCCATGGGCTGTCAAGATTTGAAGCAAAGCCACCAGCAGGTCACCAGCAGGTCAGAAGCTACCGGAACTGGAACCCTCCTTTGCTTGGAAATCTTCCAGATGATTTCCTGCGGATTCTTCCACAGCAGTTAGACAGTATGAAGGTAAACATGTCAGCAAACAGTTGTTAATACTGTGGGTGTGTTGAGTGTTATTGTTGTTGTTGTTTTTTCTAACTCTCAAAAAGAATGAC
Source organism: Argyrosomus japonicus (assembly GCA_015710095.1). NCBI lineage: Eukaryota > Metazoa > Chordata > Actinopteri > Sciaenidae > Argyrosomus > Argyrosomus japonicus. The sequence goes on along the minus strand of JADEYK010001538.1, from coordinate 65,899 downwards.
AATGGGCCTAATTTTTTTAATTTTGAACATCGCTATGAAGAAGTAATGGCAGGAGTGGTCCTGATATTTGTAGCAGTGGTAGTAGAAGTAGTAGTTGTAGTAATTGCTAATAGATTTTTGGTAGCTTTGCTTATGTAGTAGTAGTAGTGGTAGAGGTGGTAGTGGTGGTATCCTAGAAAGCAACTGTTTCTTATGACTAGTTCTGAGAATGTTCCGTATGGCTGCAAGAGGATGTATTGAATGACCCCTTTAGGTAATCTAAAATGAAACCACATGAATTGACATTACAACCTCAACCTCTTCTGTCTTTGCCACAGCAGAGCTCCCAGAGCAGTCTTTCCCAGCCTTCATCAACATCCTCCTCAGTTTCTTCAATAACCCAATGGACTGCCCAGTCTGGTTCTCAGGTTGGAGTCGCAGGGAACAATGGAGGTCCAGGTTTGACGTCTGGAGCTACAGAGCAAGACAAGAAACTGAAGCAGTATCTGGAAGATGAGCGCATCGCCCTCTTTCTGCAGAACGAGGAGTTTATGAGAGAACTGCAGCGCAACCGCGAGTTTCTCATCGCCTTAGAGAGAGGTATGAGTGTCTACATGCCAATCATACACAGATAAATTCCGCTCATAATATCAGCATGAGGTCAGTGTCGAGAGCTGCACACAATGCAGGTGACGCCAGGGGTATTCAATAAGAATTGAAAGAGGCCCAATTAGACAAAATTTCCTCAAGCAAAGGTCTGGAACATCATCATATTTAACATGCGTTATGATTCAGCGCCTTATATATTGAAGTACTTAGTAGTCTAGTAGTTGTAAAAGTAAAGCAAGTCTAATTCAATAAATATATAATATATAATTTCACTTTTTAATGGAGGTATTATAAATTAGTAATGTTCTTTTCTCATTTTAAGTCAAGCAAATGCTTAAAAATCAAAAATTCTATCTTGAAGTGAAGTTGTTTGTTTTTATTTTAGAAAATCTAAATAAATATTTCCTTTTTTCTACTTTTGATTAACTAAATTTCACATCGATTAATCATCATCAATTTTATAATAAACTATCTTAAAATATCTTAACAATTGAGCAACCTTAACACCTCCTCTTTTTTTATTTCCATCCTGAGTTAATATTTCAGTTTTCTTTGTGGCTCAGGATGTAGAGCAGGTCGTCCACTAATCAGAAGATCAGTGGTTCGATCTCAAGTTTCTCGAGTTTCTCGAGTCTGCATTTCGAAATATTCTTCAGCGAGATACTAAACCCCAAATTGCTCCTGAAGGCTGTGCTATCGGTGAGTGTGAATGTGATAAATATTGCAATGCATGCAATTGTGTCTGTGAGTTTCCTGGTCCAGTAAAAGGCTAGAAAAGCTTTGCCAGTTAGAATACAAATGCTCCGTTAAAATTCTCATAACAATTTAACAGTTATAGGTCCAGATCTGGATAGTACATGGTCTGGGTCTGGACCCTGACCGTGGTCGGCCTGTTGGTGGCTTCTGTGGTCGACGATCCAGCCAGTGGTTCCACACTAACGCACTGCAATGCACCAACATCAACAAGGAAATGTTTTCACATTTGTTAGAGCTGAAGTATACACACAATGAATTTAAGTTAGTAATGCTGAATGTAACCATAACTTTTAATTGTTTACAAGATAACTCCAGAAGGCATCTCTTAAAAACCTTTGTTTTTTGTGCTATTATTATCTCATTTTGCCTTGATCCTTAAGTCCAGTGTTTGTGTCTTTCGAACTACTCTTGTCTAAGTAATGAAAACTTATATTTATGATTACAGTCATACAGCAATATCAGCAACCCCAAGTTACTAGCATTAGAGAGAAGGGTAGAGCTAAAAAAAAAAAAAAAAAAAAAAGCAAAGAAACTGTTTTTCCAAACTTTTATGGTCCAAGGTGTCCACGGACTGCATTGCTTGTCTTTTAGTTTAAATTACTGACTTCTGTTTTATGTTTTGGTCTTTGTGTTATGTTCAGTGGATTCATACTGACTTATGAGTGAACATAGTCCCTAAAGCCTTATTTCCACCGGGGACGTAAGCGCCGCGGAACGGCTGTGCCGCGGTTACCAGAGCTGATCGCTGCCACTCTAATCAATGAAACCATCCCCACCGGGCGCGCCGCAGAACATCTCAGCAGCGTCCCAGTAGCGACTCTCTGTGCTGCAGCACTATCATTCCGTAGCACTTCTATTTTTGACACGAGCCGTTGCTAAATCGCGTGAAGCTCAACAGAGCAGATTGCGCCAGACAGGAAATCCGACACAGAATTAACATAACACACTTCCGTCCCCTTTAAAAATAAAACACAATACGCAGTTCATATAGCCTATCACAGCTTCACATCAACATTACGTCATGACCGGTGGCACCAGGTCAGCAGTCAAACGATCAAAGGGTCTCAACATGAACGACGAGAGACTAATTGTCGAAGTGGAACAACACACAATAATTTATGACACAACAGATCCTTTTTATAATCTCTTCCACGTCGGGGGAAGCAAAGTAAGCTGTTTGTTGTTGTTGTTTCCTTTATACACACAGTTTATCACGGGATCTCGCGTACATTCAGGATAATCTCGTGATCTCGCGTGAATACAGCTGGCTTGCAAGGCAGCGCTACGCTGCCGTTACGCGCCCAATGGGGATTGACGCCGGGCAGAGGACGGAGCAAAACCGCGGCGCAGCCGTTCCGCAGCGCTTATGTCCCCGGTGGAAATCCCCAGTAAGAGTCCAAACTGAGAGGAGCCATTTGTAACAGCAGTGACTTAACTAGCCTAGCCTAGTCTTAACACTTAACTGTGTTTACTGACAATGGCTTTCTGAAGTGTTCTCGAGCCTATCTTTTATGCAGTCATGACTGCATATCCCAATCCATTGTCTCACCCTTATTCTTTTCTTTTTCTTCCTTGTTTTTTTCGTTCCAAATTGGCACACAAATGTATGGTATCGCATCAATGCCCATGTCACTACTTTTGAACGTGTAGTTTGGAGACTGGACAGTTGCTGATCGGTTATGTAGTGTTTCAACCGTAATGGCTTCAAGATTACTAATTCAAGAAAATCATGTAGTGTGTCCAAGGCCCTGTTCTGTCTCCAGTCTACAGACAAGATTGACATGGATTTCATAATTTTACATAAACATATTCCCAAAATGTCTTGCATTTACTTAAAATATGATTCTGCATGAAAAAAAAAAAGTCTTGCCTTTGACATTTTAGCCCTGTTACATTTAGCAGTGTTAATAGTTTTGGATTGCTATTGCTGTTTTGTTACCTTAGAATTGCTTTCTTTACTTGAACAAAATTAATTCCATCTGTCTCCGTTTGTCATATTTTACATCCTGATCAAGGCACTTGCTTCCATTGTTTTTTTAGGTACTTTTTCAAGGTTCAGATGTATCTGAACCACATTCAATGTTTTTCAGGTGTTATAAAGAATGGACCTCTTTGAGTTCTAAGTTCTTTAATTGCATTAATCACTTAATCTCAGAAATATTCATAATATTGTTATGAAAATAATAAGAATAATTTTATATTCCTGGGATTAAAAACTCTGAGATGAAAGTAAGACTGACTTTATTCACAGAATCTAACTTTCAGCTCAGAACTTAGACTTCATCAATTCCAAGTTTAAGCTCAGGGCATTTTTTTATTTGCACCCAATTCCCAGTCTTTCACAAGTTGAACAACATAAACAACATAACCAATGATTTTACATTGCAACTGATGAACACAGCATATCACTTTTGACGAAAGTCTGTTTAATCACACGTTTTTGTCAGCAGTAAAAATACTGGCTTCTGAAATCCAGGCTTTGCTGGGACAAATCAGATAAGACAGAATTGGTGATAAGCAAAACTCTTGCCTTGACTGTTCTGGTGCAATGATGCAAAACAGTTTTCCACTCTCAGACACTGATAAAGATGAATTGATGTGGAGGTTTGAAAGTTTGGGCATTATACCATTATATTAGAGCTCATCACATCTTGGTTCCTCACATCAGTGGTCATAACATCTGCTCTCTGTTTTTAGATCGCTTGAAGTATGAGTCAAAGAAATCAAAGTCCAATCATTCATCTAGCATGGAGAATTCCACAGGTAGATATCACTCATCAAGCTTCCTCTGTCAAGCTACTTGCAACTGTGTCTTTGCACACTTCTACTAAATACTGGTCTGTGTGTGTCTGTGCATCCACTGTGATATTTGTTGATTTTTGTGCTATGGACATCATACTATAAACACTTGTGATTCTACAGTTGATGTGTTTGACGTGTGCAAGTAAAGCTATGTACAGTGTGGTAGTGTTACTGTGTCTGTGTGCAGGAGAGCAGTACTCTGCAGCTTCAATGGAGGTCGTCTCAGATGACGCCCTGTTCAGAGACAAACTCAAACACATGGGCAAATGTAAGTTTCCTTATTTATAATATAACTGGTATTTCACAAATAATTGCATTACCCTTTAAGGTCATTGGCTACTGTAGTTCATGTCCTAGGATGTTTTCTCACCTTCAGCAACAAGAAAGAAACTATTTGAAATTGCCAGAACGTTTTCAGAGAAGACAAAGAGGAGAAAGTCAAAAAGGAGGATGCTCCTGAAGCACCATTCGTATCCTTTGCTTAACCTTTCTCACACTATCTAGCAAACGTTTCTTTTTTGATGTAGGTTGGTAAATAAGCCAATTGTTATTTACTTACTATGAGCATATGGCATTTGAAAAGTGGAGATGCTTTATTTCAGCAAAAAAAGCATTTTGCTTTAAGACGTCTGTTGTGTTCCTCTAATGAACAACACCTGACTCTGCCACCCATTTGCTCAATGCAATCCAGATTTTTCTCGTCAGTTGTTCCCTGTTGGCGGAATGCACTACCCATTCCGACCAGAGCAGGGCTGTCCCTCTCTACCTTTTAAAAACCTCCTGAAGACCCAGCTCTTCAGAGAGTACCTCCACTGCTAGCACTACCAAAACTGGACATGCTAAATATATCCCCCTAGTATTGTCACAGTACTTATTGCTGCACTAACATGTCCTAGTCGCGCTTAACCACGATTGTTTCCCTTTTTTGTAAGTCGCTTTGGATAAAAGTGTACGCTAAATGTCTAAATGTAAGACCAAGTGGTTTAGCAGTAACATTCAACTTAACACACTATTGTCCCTCCATCTAACTAAAATGTAGCAGTAAAAGTGTAGCAGTGTCCTTGACCATTATGACTGGTCTCTGTTATTCAGTTGTGCAATGGATTTCAGATTAGAATCAAAATCAGAAAAAGCTTTATTGCCAAGTACGATTTTACACATACAAGGAATTTGTTTTGGTGTTGTTGGTGCATGACAAGCATTATCTAAATATAAACTATTAAAAAAAATGTTTAAAAATATAATAATATAAATAATTATACACAGTATGTTTTTAAGAATAAAAAAGAGCAGTACAGCTGGCAGTGCTGATAAGTACTAGTCAAATGTTCACAATAGTGGGATATTTTAAATATGCAAGTATAAGTATTACAGAACAAGGAAGTCCAAGCTGAGCGTTAATGTAACGCATAGAGTAGTGGATGCTATGTCAATGTGACATGTAGAGGCATAGGTGGAGTGTGAAAGAGTGTCAGGGGAGGCTCCGGGCCTTGTTGATAAGGCTAGCAGCAGACGGGAAAAAACTGTTCTTGTGGCGTGTGGTTTTGGTCCTGATGGACTGCAGCCTCTTACCAGAGCGGAGTGTCTCAAAGAGTTTGTGACCAGGGTGGGAGGGATCAGCCACAATCTTTCCTGCACGCCTCAGAGTCCTGGAGGCTCAGAAGATTGCAGCCTATCACCTTTTCTGCAGACCGAATGACACGCTGCAGTCTGCCCTTGTCCTTGGCAGTGGCAGCAGTGTACCACATGGTGATGGAGGATGAGAGGATGGACTCAATGATGGCTGTGTAGAAGTGCACCATCATTGTCTTTGGCAGGTTGAATTTCTTTAGCTGCAGCAGGAAGTACATCCTCTGCTGTGCTTTCTTGGTGAGGGAGCTGATGTTCAGCTCCCACTTGAGGTCCTGGGAGATGATAGTTCCCAGGAAGCGGAAAGACTCCACAGTGTCAATTGTGGAGTTACAGAGGGTGATGGGGGCAGGTGAGGCTGAGTTCTTCCTGAAATCCACAACCATCTCCACTGTCTTTAGAGCGTTGAGCTCTAAGTTGTTCTGGCTGCACCAGGTCACCAGATGGTCAACCTCCCACCTGTAGGCGGACTCGTCACCATCAGAGATGAGTCCGATAAGGGTGGTGTCGTCCGCGCACTTCAGGAGCTTGACAAACTGATGATTGGAGGTGCAGCTGTTGGTGTACAGGGAGAAGAGCAGAGGAGAAAGAATGCAGCCCTGGGGGGATCCGGTGCTGATGGTCTTTGAGTCAGAGACGTGTTTTCCCTGCTTCACATGCTGCTTCCTGTCAGACAGGAAGTCTGTAATCCACCTGCAGGTGGAGTCAGGCACGCTCAGCTGGGAGAGCTTCTCCTGAAGCAGAGCCGGGATGATGGTGTTGAAGGCAGAGCTGTAATCCACAAACAGGATCCTGACGTAGGTTCCTGCGGAGTCCAGGTGCTGGAGGATGTAGTGGAGGGCCAAGTTGACTGCATCATCTACAGACCTGTTGGCTCTGTAGGCAAACTGCAGGGGGTCCAGGAGGGGGTCTGTGATGTCTTTGAGGTGTGAAAGCACAAGGCGCTCAAAGGACTTCATGACCACAGAGGTCAGGGCGACGGGTCTGAAGTCGTTAAGTCCTGTGGTCCTTGGCTTCTTGGGAACAGGGATGATTGTAGAGGTCTTGAAGCAGGCTGGCACGTGACATGTCTCCAGTGAGGTGTTAAAGATGTCCGTGAACACTGGAGACAGCTGATCAGCGCAGTGCTTCAAGCTGGATGGGGAGACAGAATCCGGTCTAGCAGCTTTCCGGGGGTTCTGTCTCCTGAAGAGTTTGTTGACGTCCCTTTCATGGATGGAAAGAGTTGTCACTGAGGTGGGTGGGGGGGATGGAGGGGGGGACCTTTAAGGTGGGCATTGGTGGAGGTGACGGGAGCTGGAGCTGTTGGGAGGTGTCGTGGGGGATGGTTGCAGGACTGACCCTTTGTCTTTCAAAGCGGCAGTAGAACTCGTTCAGGTCGTTGGCTAGGCGTTGGTCGTTGATGGAGTGGGGGGCTTTAGGCTTGTAGTTGGTGATCTGCCTGAGCCTCTTCCAGACAGACGCAGAGTCGTTGGCTGAGAACTAGTGTTAGAGTTTCTCAGAGTACAGTCGTTTAGCCTCTTTCACTGCCTTGCTAAACTTGTACTTTGCCTCTTTAAATCTGTCCTTATCCCCACTCCTGAAGGCCTCTTCCTTATCCAACCTTAACCTTCTGAGTTTGGCTGTGAACCAGGGTTTGTCATTGTTGTAACTCACCCTGGTGCGTGATGGAACACAGCAGTCCTCACAGAAGCTGATGTATGATGTCACAACCTCTGTGTACTCATCTAGACTGTTTGTAGCAGTCCTGAACTAATCCAAGTCATGAGAGTCTAAACACGCCTGAAGATCCTCCACAGCCTCACTGGTCCACTTCCTTGAAGTCCTCACTACAGGTTTGCAGAGCTTTAGTTTCTGCCTGTATGCAGGAATCAGGTGGACCATGACGTGGTCAGAGTGTCCCAGTGCAGCACGGGGGACGGCGTGATAAGCATCCCTGACTGTGGTGTAACAGTTATCCAGAATGTTCTCCTCTCTGGTCGGACTCTCTCTAGTCCTTTACCAGGTGTGGTTAAATAGGGTTACAGCCAAAGATCTAATTGTTAATGACAGTTAGAGACAGTAGCTCAGTCTATAAGGATTTTGTTTGGGAATGGGAGGGTGGCTGGTCAGTCCAGCCAACAAGTCAGTAGAGAGGCAGTCACCGGCAAGATGCCGTTGAGCAAGGATTCTCCTTTGTGTTTATAAAAAAAGACTAATCAGAGTTAAGATGAGGAGGGCGACCGTGGCTCAGTGGTAGACTGGGTCGTCCAATAACCCCAAAGTTGGCGGTTCGATCCCCGCTCTAGCTGCTCAAAAAAAGATTGCCACGGCCGAGGTGCCCTTGAGCAAGGCACTGTACCCCCCCAACATCTGCTCCCCGGGCGCTGTCAGTTGATGCCCAGCGCTCCAGTGAATCTGGCATCTGTCGATTTGAGTGTGTGACCCTGTGCATGTGTGTGTTCCAACAGGTGCCAGCCTGGATGGGTTAAATGCGGAGAAGTAATTTCACGTTCAACATGATCATTAAAGTATCTAAAATAAAAAAAAAAATTAAAAGAGTTTTCCCCTTGATGACTTTTTACCATTCATTGTGACATTTCTGTCTCTAGTTCTCTCTTACTAGCTCAGCCACAGCGTGCTACACACACACTGCCCTGTTCCTCAAAGGAACCGCACTACTTTTTTAACCGTTTCCTTCAATAAAGTCAGGTAAGGAAAGAATTTTAGGAGGATGGCAAACTGCCAATCCATGGGGATAGGAAAAGGTTGATAATATTAGTCATTAGTCAAATATAAAATTGCATAATTTTGGCATGTTTAATGCATAAAACAATTTTCTTTTAATGTGTGCAATGTGTGTTTGGCTTACATTCAATCATTTAAATTTCATTTAAATCTAGGGTAGGTGAGTCATTTCACAAAACAAACCACATTACTTTATTTTTTATATCATAATATATTCACATTACCTGTTTTGGTATGTCCCTAATGGCCTACAGTGAAAGTGCACTTGGCATATGACTAATAGAAATAGAAAAATCCATACATTTTGGCTTTTATATTTCTTTCTGGTATTTTTTCTAAATTAAGATTATTCATATATTCAATACATTATTTAGTTAGAAAACTAGTCATTTGGAACATTATCATTATTTTAACAATATATACAATTTCTTAATCTCTTCTTCTGTTATTCACCACATACAGTATCTCACAAAAGTAAGTACACCCCTCACATTTCTGCAGATATTTCATTATATCTTTTCATGGGACAACACTGAAGATATGAAACTTTGATACAATGTAAAAAGTAGTCAGTGTACAACTTGTATAACAGTGTAAATTTACTGTCCCCTCAAAATAACTCAACACACAGCCATTAATGTCTAAACCACTGGCAACAAAAGTGAGTACACCCCTAAGTGAAAATATCCAAATTGGGCCCAATTATCCATTTTCCCTCCCCGATGTCATGTGACTCGTGTTACAAGGTCTCAGGTGTGAATGGGGAGCAGGTGTGTTAAATTTGGTGTTATCGCTCTCACACTCTGTCATACTGGTCACTGGAAGTTCAACATTGCACCTCATGGCAAAGAACTCTGAGAATCTGAAAAAAAGAATTGTTGCTCTACATAAACATGGCCTAGGCTATAAGAAGACTGCCAACACCCTAAAACTGAGCTGCAGCACGGTGGTCAAGACCATACAGCGGTTTAACAGGACAGGTTCCACTCAGAACAGGCCTCGCCATGGTCGACCAAAGAAGTTGAGTGCACATGTTCAGCGTCATATCCAGAGGTTGTCTTTGGAAAATAGACGTATAAGTGCTGCCAGCATTGCTGCAGAGGTTGAAGAGGTGGGGGGTCAGCCTGTTAGTGCTCAGACCATACGCCGCATACTGCATCAAATTGGTCTGCATGGCTGTCGTCCCAGAAGGAAGGCTCTTCAAAGGGTGATGCACAAGAAAGCCTGCAAACAGTTTGCTGAAGACAAGCAGACTAAGGACATGGATTACTGGAACGATCCCGTCCTTGTTCCTCTCCAATGTCCGCTCCTTGGATAACAAGATGGACCTGCTTCGACTGAGGCTGAGGGCTTCCCGTGAGATGAGGAACTGTGCGGTGCTTTGTCTTACGGAAACCTGGCTGAACGACAACATGCCGGATCCAGCCTTCCAGATCGACGGCCGGCTTCTCTTCCGGGCGGACCGTAACCAGCAGTCGAGGAAAGCCCGCGGGAGCGGATTATGTGTCTATGTGAACAAAGGTTGGTGTACGAACTGTGCTTTGGTGAACAGCCACTGCTCCGAGGCAATAGAGTTTATGACTAAAGTGCCGGCCACACTATTTGCCTCGTGAGTTTACGGCGGTGTTTGTTATGGCTGTTTACATCCCGCCAGGTGCTAAGGCTAACGAAGCGCTTAAGGAGCTTCACGATAACATCAGCTCGCTCCAGCACAAGCACCCGGAGGCTCTGCCTAAGTTCCACCAGCATGTCACCATACCGACACGGGGAAATAACACACTGGACCGTGTTTACACCAATAAAAAAGACGCGTATAGAGCCGTCCCCCACCCCCACCTGGGCTTCTCCGACCACATCTCCATCATGATGGTCCCAGCCTATCGTCCTCTGCTCAGACGCCACACGCCAACACAGAGGATCATCACCGTGTGGCCCAGTGATGCTGTCCTCGCACTGCAGGACTGTTTCCAGCGCACAGACTGGCAGATCTTCAGGGAGGCAGCTGCCTGTGAGGGAGAGGTAGACCTGGAGGAATATACATCAGCTGTCCTCGGCTACATCAGCAAGTGTGCAGAGAATGTCACCACCACCAGGACAGTAACAGACTACCCGAACCAGAAACCCTGGCTGAATGGGGAGCTCAGGTCTCTGCTGAAAGCCAGGGATGCTGCGTTCAGGTCAGGTGACAGACTGGCACTCAGAGCAGCTAGGAGACAGCTGACTGCAGGAGTAAAGAGGGCCACGGCCGCATATGCCCAGAGGATCCAGGGACACTTCACGTCCAACGATCCACGGAGTATGTGGAGGGGCATAAAGTGCATCACAGACTATAAAACCAGAGATGCACAATGCCCCAGGGACCCCTCTCTGCCCGACGCTCTCAACAGTTTCTACACCCACTTTGACGACCAGAACACCTCCCCCAGCACCAGACTCACCCCACCACCAGGAGAAGAGCCCCTCAGCGTGACCCCAGCAGAAGTGAGGAGGACCCTCCAGAGGATTAACCCACGCAAAGCTGCTGGTCCCGATAACATCTCCGGGCGGCTGCTGAGGAGCTGCGCACACCAGCTGACGGAGGTGCTGACAGACATCTTCAATACCTCCCTCCAACAGGCGGCGGTCCCTACCTGCCTGAAGACCGCCACGATCATCCCTATCCCCAAAACCTCCACAGTGACAGGCCTGAATGACTATCGGCCGGTAGCCCTCACCCCGATAGTCATGAAGTGCTTCGAGAGACTGGTTATGGCCCACATCAAAGACTGCATCGACGTCACTGTGGACCCGCATCAGTATGCATACAGGAAGAATCGATCCACAGAGGACGCCATCTCTTCTGTGGTCCACACAGCCCTCACCCACTTAGAGAACAAGGACTCTTATGTTCGCCTGCTCTTTGTGGATTTCACATCTGCATTCAATACCATCAGACCACAGACTATGGTTCAGAAACTGACCACACTCGGACTGAGCTCCACCCTCTGCAACTGGGTCCTGGACTTTTTAACAGACATGACATCTCCTCCTCCTCCATCACCCTCAGCACAGGCTCCCCCCAGGGCTGTGTGCTGAGCCCCCTTCTGTACACTCTGCTCACACACGACTGCTCAGCGAGACATCCAAGGTGTCTGATCGTGAAGTTCGCGGATGACACAGCTGTGGTTGGACGCATCGCTAACAACAATGAGTCCGACTACAGGCAGGAGGTGGAACACCTGGAGGGTTGGTGCAGAGAAAACAACCTCTGCATCAACGTGAAGAAGACCAAGGAGATGATCGTGGACTTCAGAAGGGGCAGACACCTCCCCTGCACATCGGAGGGACAGCGGTGGAAGTGGTCTCCAGCTTCAGGTACCTGGGCGTACTCATCTCTGACAACCTCACCTGGAGCACCAACACTTCCTGTCTGGTTAGGAAGGCACACCAGCGCCTCAACTTCCTCAGGAGGCTGAGGCGCGCTGGACTGGGGAGCTCAGTCCTGACCTCCCTCTACAGATGTGTGGTGGAAAGCGTCATGTGCTCCTGCATCACCGTGTGGCACGGCAACTGCTCTACGGCAGAGAAGAAGGCTCTGCAGAGGGTTGTAAAAGCTGCACAGAGGACTGTGGGACACAGCCTATCCACCACCACGGACATTTACACCTCCAGATTCCAGGAAAAGGGCCTCCTGCATCATGAAGGACCCCACCCACCCAGCAGTCATTGGGCTGCTCCGGGACCAGGGAAACTAATTTCGTTCCATCCCATGTTTAACATGTGTTGAAATGACAAATAAAACTCCTTGAATCCTTGAATCCTTGAAACATGTCCTGTGGTCTGATGAGACCAAGATAAACTTATTTGGTTCAGATGGTGTCAAGCGTGTGTGGCAGCAACCAGGTGAGGAGTACAAAGACAAGTGTGTCTTGCCTACAGTCAAGCATGGTGGTGGGAGTGTCATGGTCTGGGGCTGCATGAGTGCTGCCGGCACTGGGGAGCTACGGTTTATTGAGGGAACCATGAATGTCAACATGTACTGTGACATACTGAAGCAGAGCATGATCCCCTACCTTCGGAAACTGGGCCACAGGGCAGTATTCCAACATGATAACGACCCCAAACACACCTCCAAGACGACCACTGCCTTGCTAAAGAAGCTAAGGGTAAAGGTGATGGACTGGCAAAGCATGTCTCCAGACCTAAACCCTATTAAGAATCTGTGGGGCATCCTCAAACGGAAGGTGGAGGAGTGCAAGGTCTCTAATATCCACCAGCTCCGTGATGTCGTCATGGAGGAGTGGAAGAGGATTCCAGTGGCAACCTGTGAAGCTCTGGTGAACTCCATGCCCAAGAGGGTTAAGGCAGTGCTGGAAAATAATGGTGGCCACACAAAATATCGACACTTTGGGCCCAATTTGGACATTTTCACTTAGGGGTGTACTCACTTTTGTTGCCAGCGGTTTAGACATTAATGGCTGTGTGTTGAGTTATTTTGAGGGGATAGTAAATTTACACTGTTATACAAGCTGTACACTGACTACTTTACATTGTATCAAAGTTTCATATCTTCAGTGTTGTCCCATGAAAGATATAAAGATATGATGAAATATCTGCAGAAATGTGAGGGGTGTACTTACTTTTGTGAGATACTGTATGTAGCAGAAGCCATATTCAGGAAAAATAAATGTATGAAAGAACACAAAAGTGCTCACTGTATACAGATATCCCGGATTTTCAACATTCACTACAAAATTATCCTGGTTTTCACCACTTTTAAAACACTATTACTAATGCTAATATCCAGATGAAAACATCTATGATGTAGCATTCATCTGGCTTGATCATTATTATTAATATAGTTGGGTATCATTGTCATAACAATGAAAGTTAATGGAGCAATTCCTAATGATGTTCCCAAAAGGAAGCATATATAAGCTCTCAAGCACAGAACATTGTGGAACAATGTGTTGGTGTGCATGGAGGATTCATCATTGACATGAACAAACTGAGATTGATCTGAAAAATAAGACTTAAACCAGTTCCTTTAATGCCAATTAGATGTTCCTGCTCTGTTGTAGAATTTGATGGTCAGTGGTGTCAAATGCAGCATTAAGATCTAACAAGACAAGTACAGAGACAAGTCCTTTATCTGATGCCATTAGAAGGTCATTTGTAACTTTGACTAGTGCGGTGTCTGTGTTATGATGCACTCTAAATCCTGACTGTTCTCCTCAAACTGTTGTCTGGGGAAAGTCATATAAGTGATTGGCTAGAGCTTTCTTAAGTATCTTAGACAGAAAGGGAAGGGTTGATATCCGTCTGTAAAATCTGGATCAAGAGTGGGCTTTTTAAGAAGAGGTTTAATTACAGCTAATTTAAATGATTGGTACATATCCTGATAACAAAGACAGATTAAACACAGAAGTGCTAAGTGAAAGTAAAACCTCTTTGAGCAGCCTAGTTCAAATCAAATCAAATCAAATTTTATTTGTATAGCCCAAATTCACAAAACACATTTTGCCTCGGAGGGCTTTACAATCTGTACAGGGAGTGACACCCTCTGTCCTTAGACCCTCGGTTCGAGTGAGGAAAAACTTGCCCACAAAAAACCCTTTTAACAGGGAAAAAAGGTGGAAGAAACCTCAGGGAGAGCCACAGAGGAGGGATCCCTCTCCCAGGATGAACAATAGATAGACGTGCAATAGATGTCACGTGTACAGAACAAATCAACACAAACATATTGTACAATTACAATGAATGATAAAATGACAATGAATTACAATGAATGATAAAATGATTACAGTAGCAGTGGAACCTGTGATAGAGATAGAGAGACACAGATGCACAGCAGCAGCAAGTCATTAATTAACTATAACCTAACTATAAACTGTAATGGAGATGGTAACAATAATGACAGTAATAATATATGTAGTGGACGTCGTGCAGGACCACAGCAGCAGCCATGATCCATGAAAACCTGCTGGACGAGAGAGCACAGAAACTCCAGGGAAGAAGTTTAGTTAGTAACATGCATTAACATGCATTAATGAGACATGTATGTTTACAGATGGTGAGAGAGAGAGAGAGAGAGAGAGAGAGAGAAGGTTTGAGTAGAGTTTTCAGTAAGGGGAGATGTGACTACATAGATAGAACAGGATTCCTTCCTTCCTTTAGCCCCTCACAAATAGATCATCTTGTTGATAGTACTGTAGGCTTATTACGAACAACTCTCGACTCTATTGCACCTCTGAAAAAGAAGATAATTAAACAAAGGAGGTTAGCACCATGGTATAACCAGCCGACTTGCAAATTAAAGCAAGAGGCACGTAAATCTGAACGCAAATGGCGTGCCACTAAACTGGAAGAATCTCGTTTAGTCTGGCAAGATAATCTTAAAACATACAGGAAGGCTCTCCGTAATGCCAGAACAGCCTATTACTCTTCATTAATAGAGGAAAATAAGAACAACCCCAGGTTTCTCTTCAGCACTGTAGCCAGGCTAACAGAGAGCCACAGCTCTATTGGGCCATCTATTCCTTTAGATCTAAGTAGTAATGACTTCATGAGCAGTGGCGGCTGGCCAATAGAGGGCGGTAGGGTGCCACCCTCCTAAGCCACAAAATGGAAAAAAAATAAATAAAAAATCATTCATATTTTCAATATTTGTCTGTTTAAATAATGGAATACATCCATTAATATGTGCAAAATATGATAGAAAATCAACTGCGCAGCAATATACTGTCCCTTGTCTGCATGTCTCAGCACCTCTGGGGCGCTGGAGAAATCGCCCCGAGGAGGCGGGCCTATGTAGCAGTTAAACCAATCGCTAATTTAAGGTATGAACGTTTGACATACGATTTAGCCAATCAACGTCCTCAAATCTATTCCAGAAAGGGCGATTATTTTATTGCCCCAAGCCAGCTACAGCTAAAATCGGGGCCGCTACGTACAAGCGCTATTCTACATGACAATGGCGTACGTAACAGTACTTCTCCAAGACCCAACCCTCTCTACGGTAAAATCACTCCTTCAGCATCCGTTTGAGAGGAGGACTTTGCCGGACAAACTACGTGTGAAAGAGCTGGGCCCAGATCAACCTGACCATGATATCAGACAGCAAGCTAGCGAAAAAGGGAAGCTAATATTACTGTATATGTAAGGTTTGAGTTAAACCACTTGATATACATTTCTATATTATACATAATTTATACAGTGTAAGAGTTCATTTAAACATTAATCTATATAATTTGATGTTATTGTATATTGTCCACTTTCCGCTCTGTTCTGACAGTATGCCTCTTGTGTTGCCTATTAACTAGTAACAGCACTGTTTCATGTGCTCAACAACACAGCTGATCACCTCTGTCACAGGGGGCACAGGTGTAAAAGTCAACAGTCTTTCCAACATGTTATGCTTTGTTAGAAATTGATACGTCAATTGTTTACAAGTTCTGTTTTACATGTAAAGCTTGTGATTGTGCAGTGTTTGTTTTTGTATTTTACCTCTAGTTACCACTTCTTTATTGGATATGATTAATCTGTTTATTATCAGGATATTTACCACAGTCCTTTAAAGTAGCTGTAATTAAACCTCTTCTTAAAAAGCCCACTCTAGATCCAGAGGTTTTAGGCGACTACAGACCGATATCAAACCTTCTCTTTCTCTCTAAGATACTTGAGAAAGCTGTAGCCAATCAGTTGTGTGACTTTCTCCATAAGAACAGTTTGAGGATTTTCAGTCAGGATTTAGAGTGCATCATAGCTCAGAGACCGCACTAGTCAAAGTTACAAATGACCTTCTAATGGCATCAGACAAAGGACTCATCTCTGTACTTGTCCTGTTAGATCTTAGTGCCGCATTTGACACCACTGACCATCAAATTCTTTTACAGAGACTGGAACATCAAATTGGCATCAAAGGAACCGCCCTAAGCTGGTTCAAGTCTTATTTTTTAGATCGTTCTCAGTTTGTTCTTGTCAATGATGAATCCTCCATGCATACCAAAGTTTGTCACAGAGTTCCACAAGGCTCTGTGCTAGGACCACTTCTATTCAGTTTATATATGCTTCCTTTAGGGAACATTATTAGGAATCACTCCATTATATTTCATTGTTATGCCGATGACACCCAATTATATTTATCGATCAAGCCTGATGAAACCAACCAGTTCGCTAAACTTCAAGCAAGGATACAAAAAAAATTGGATGACCTACAATTTCCTGATGTTAAATTCAGACAAAACTGAAGTTCTTGTAATTGGACCCAAACACCTCAGAAACTCTCTTTCTAGAGACTTAGTTACTTTAGGGGATCACCCTGGCTTCCAGCTCCACCGTAAAGAATCTTGGAGTTGTTTCTGATCAGGATTTGTCCTTTAATGTCCACATAGTCCACACATCTCTCTCTCTCTCTCTCTCTCTCTCTCTCCCCATAACCATCACCATCGCCATCTGTAAACATACATGTCTCATTAATGCATGTTAATGCATGTAACTAAACTTCTTTCCCCGGAGTTTCTGTGCCCTCTCATCCAGCAGATTCTCATGGATCGTGGCTGCTGCTGTGGTCCTGCACGGCGTCCACTACATATATTATTACTGTAATTTTACCATATCTCAATTACAGTTTATAGTTAGTTAATGATTTGCTGCTGCTGTGCATCTGTATCTCTCTCTGTCAACTGCCCGCGGTGGATGACCGTCCACCAATGAACTTGGGTCTGCCCGAGGTTTCTGCCTGTTAAAAGGAAGTGCTTGCTCATGGTGGAATTGTTGGGTCTCTGTAAATAATATTATAAAGAGTATGGTCTATACCAGGGATGTCCAAAGTACAGCCTGCGTTTAGATTTCATGCGGCCCGAAGCTTCATTTTTATAATATATTATTTATGGCCTGCTAGGATTGTCAGATACTGTATGGTTGGAATATTTGGTTTTTGGTCAACATAATGAAACATTTGAATGCACTAAACGTTAACCTCTTAGGACATAACTGCTGGTGTTATAGATCTGTAGATGTGACACAATATATTACTTTCTGAATGGTTTTGTTAGACAAGAGCAAGAGTGATACGTTTTAAACTTCAATGTTAACAGACTTTGCATTACTCATAATAAGTCATGTTTACAATGAACACGAGGTTCAGATTTGTATCAAATTCATGCAAGTTTAACGTATTGTCATTCCATACAATTTATGATTGTATGGAATATTGTTTGGCTTAGATTTGGTTACAGTGTCATTTAAAAAAAAAAAAAGAATTGTGACAATGAAATACAGAACAGTGCATTTGCATGTAACTTTTATTAGTAATTTTCTCATTTTTAAAATGTTAGTATTGGCCCCCGGGCATCTACACGTTGTCAAATCTGGCCCGCTTTAAAAAAAGTTTGGACACCCCTGGTCGATACGGTCTGTATGAAAAGTGTCATGAGATAACTTTTGTTATGATATGGTGCTATATAAATCAAATTGAATTGAATTGAATTGATTCATTTAAGCTAACATATTCTTCATCACACAGCCAGGTCTCAGTAAGACAAAATAAATCCATATCATATTCTGACATTAATTCAATTCAATGTAATTGTTTAATTAATTTAATATGTAGTGGACATCCTAAATCCATGAGAACCTGTTGGATGAGAGAACACAAAAACTGAAGAAGTTGTTAAATTAGTAACATGCAACATTTACTAATACAGCTTTAGAAGACGGAGCTCTGATATTCAAGAATCCACCTTTAATTCTCTTATTTTGCACTGTTGCAAAGGTGGATTTAATTTAGTTTAGTTTTTATGATCAACTTATCTGTTTTTTCTTTAAATAAGTTAGGTGGTCAGGGGACAGACGCAGTCTCTATAGAGTTTTGGGTGGGTAACTGTTCTAACGGAAGTATAGAGAAGTGTGTAGGACTGCACCTCTGCCTCCTGGTCTCAACTCTGGTTGTCATGGTTTTGGTTGACTAATACTAATTTAATACTAATACTAATTTGGCCGACACCAGGTCGACAGCCAGCGATTGAATGATGGCCTTCAGCTAAACATGTAATCACTGGTCAGATTAGGCAGGGTTCAGAGAACATGACGGTCCGACAGTCTGACATTATTTAGGCGTTTTCACTAGCATACACTACCTTGGATTGGCCCGCACCAGCTACTGAGGACTTGGTAACTATAGCAGTTAGTGTTTGTTCGGTGGTGCGGTTCAGTGTCTCCAATTTGCCTAACCTCGCCTCCAAAACAGCAAATAAACTACATTTATTACATGTACCATACATCATCAACCATTTATCAGCCTCCATAATTGTGATTTCTTTGCGAACTTTCATGAGTCTATGAAGTATGAGATTCGACTGGCTTGCAAGGCTGCAGTTTTTCTTAACTAAGCTCCTTTCCAGATTGGGCACAGCCAACTCTACAGCCAATCTTCTTGACGATGTAGAGGGAAACTCCTGTGGTAAGATATGCATGTCATCCACACAAAGTAAAACATTACTGTTTTGTTTTTTATTTTTTTATTTTTGTTGAGATTGCCACTCTAAGCCACTATAAGTGCTGAACCTGCTTCAAAAGTGGCTCCAGGTGTTTATTGATATCTATCTATCTATCTATCTATCTATCTATGCTAGCTAGCTATCGTAACTTGACATTTTGCTACAATGGACCTTGGGAATTTTCCAGTAACAGCAGGTGCTTTACATAAGAAACCATTGACAGGGAGTTCTCCTAATATCCCACGTTAACTCTGTGGATGATATTTTCTCATCTTGACCAGCCCTCCATGTCTGTCTGTCCATCAGTCCAGATGAATTTGGAGTTTCGGGTCCGCCAATCCCCTCATTAGTCTCCCTCATTCTCTTGTTAGCTTTATTGATTCAAGCCTTCATATTCACTTTGTCTGTCTGTCCCCCAGTGAGGTCCATTATATCATCCCCCTCTACTTTGATTGACTCGTACTTCATTACATTTTACCCCTTTTTCTAGGCATATTTGAGGCCCACAATCCTGAATTAAATTGCCACTATAAATGGGCTATTCTTAGCTCCAAGTGTCTAGACCATGTTTTCCTATGCCACCATCTTCTAGCCTTTTAACCAAGCAACTTTATTGATTTGTTTAAAAATAAGTAAAATGTCACTTTTCAAAGGCATTTGTATTTTGCAGCAGTTGCCACTAATTTAGGCTTATTTAAGCTTCTAAAAGTGTTTTTAGAAAAATTCATCTGGTCATCTTTGCCTTTTAACGTGGATGAAGAAGAGAGTGAGAGTAGCAGTCTGTTCTTGAAGGAGTTACTTAAGGCCTCCACAGTCTCATGCACGGGGTGAGAGGAGTTGTTCATGATGGATGTCAGCTTTGCTAACATCCTCCTCTCCCCCACTTCCTCTATGGAGTCTAGGGGGCAAGAGGACAGAGCTGGACCTGTTGACCAGTTCTTTGAGTCTTTTCCTGTCTCTCTCCGTGTTTCCCCCTCCGCATGAGGAGGTGGTTGAGATCGCACCAGTCGACAAAGGCTGTGATAACCCTGTACTCCTGCTCATTTCCTTCCAATACACATCCAATGATGGCTGTATCATCAGAGAACTCCTGTAGATGACAGCTGTGGGTGTTGTGTCTGAAGTCTGATGTGTACAGGGTGAAGCAAAAAGGGGGGCGCACCGTACCCTGTGGGGTCCCCGTGGGGCCCCCATGCGGTAAATCACTACATTAGACACACAGCTGGGCTGCTGGGCCTCAGGAGGAGGTAGGGCAGGTCGTCCACTAATCAGATGATCTGCGGTTCGATCCCCGGCTCCTCCAGTCTGCATGTCGAAGTCTCCTTGGGCAAAATACTGAACCCCAATTTGCTTCCGAAGGCTGCTCATTGTGTGAATGTGTATGAATGGTTAGCTCCTAAAACCGATGAGCAGTTGGCACCTTGCACGGCAGCTAATGCCATCAGTGTATGAATGTGTGTGAATGGGTGAATGAGATATGTAATGTAAAAGCACGTTGAGTGGTCGGAAAACTAAAAAGGCAGTATATAAGTACAGTCCATTTACAGTCATGAAGCTTCACATACTGTGGTCTGTTGGTGAGGTAGTTGACAGTCCAGCCAGCTTTATTGTGTTGAAAGTACTTGAAAAGTGCTTCCAAAGGTTTCCAGGTGTGAGTGCCGTAGGTAAATGACTGCATCATCCACCACAATGCCTGGTTGGTAGGTAAACTGTAGGTGGTTCAGATTGGGGCTCATCAGGGGTTTGTGGTGATTCAGAATGACTCCCCATGGTCCAAATAAGGCGACAGGTCTGAAGTGGTTGGGTTCCCTGGGGTGCGCAGTTTTTGGTACTGGAACCACACATAGAACCTCCCTGAGTGAGGCTCAGGTTAAAAATGTGCATTCAGTGGTTTTACGGCACATAACTTTTGGTTGCGGGTTGTTGATTAACTACAGGTATGTACACTGGGAGAATGAGGTTGTGATCTGAGCATCCAAGTTGGGGGGAGAGTTGAAGAACTTTTCATACAGTAAATCCAGTGTTTTATTCTCTCTGGTGCTGCATTTCACATACTGGCTTAAGGTGGGTACAGTGGATGACAGGGAAGCATGACTAAAGTCTCCAGAAATGAGGAGCAAGGACTGTGGGTGCGATGTCTGCAGCTGTGGCACTACATTGTGAAGGAACTCACAGGCCATTGAAGCATCAGCCAAGGGTGGAACGTACTGTAAACAGTTATCGCGATAAAATGCGAAAACACTTTGGCAGGTAATATGGCCAAACGCCAACAGCTGACAGCTCAATGTCAGTGTCACAGTATATATTTGGACACTGAGACAAGTTTTGTTATTTTGGTTGTTTACGAGGGATGGGGATCTTTAGCACCTCCATCCACGTATGGGCCAGAATCTAGGAAAACCTTCTCGAAGATGAGGTCCAACATAACCTATAAGACAATATAGGAGGGAAAAAATTGGCATGCTTTGGGAAATTATCCAACTTACATAACTTAAGTTATTTTTCACTTTTACAATAGATGTTTGCACATTCTTTGACTTGCTATTTTTAATAAAAGGCTGTAAAACTTACTGACGGTTGGTTCTACTTTCACTGTCTTAGCTGTTGCTGTTGTTGGGAAGTTCAATCTGAATACCGGCTCACCAGCTGATGTAGCTTAGGGACGCCCAGCACTTTCATTGAAGTGGAGGGCTGCCAGCTAGAGTCTAGGAAGAAAAAAATAACATAGAAATATGAGAAATATGATTGAGAGCACAAATATAAATATACATTGTACTCATTCACAAGTATCAGAATCACCTTTATTTGCCAGGTGTGTACACACACACACACTGTTTATACATATATATATACATTGAGAGCAACATGTAAACAGAATCAAATTCCTTTTGTGTACACACACCTGGCCATTAAAGTGATTCTGAAAGGTACCACTTGTTAATTATTTCAGTCCAGAAGCCTGCATGAACAGGCAGCCTGACATGTCACTAAAACCAGACAATATCCAGGTGGAGCTCATGGACTGAACTGATACTGTCCGTATTGTATTGTAGCTTTGTTTACTTTATGTACCCAGCTCCCAAAGACCGGATCTAGCTTCAGACTATGCTGTAAAATAGCGAAGGGTCTCTCTTTCTCTTAAACCGAGGGGGACACAGACAATTAAAGTGAGGGGGTGCCGTTAACAGAAAGGTGAATAAGAGAAAAGTTATTTTCTTATCGCTAATGGCGGCTATGTTCAACACACAGCTGCATGTGGGACCGGTGAGAGCAGAGGGCAAGTTATACACGTCTTTCTTTATCTCTGTAAACTGAGCAGGTGTTCGCCTTACAGACAGACATCCAACTAAAAAAACTACTGGCGTTATGTTAGTGTGTATCACAGGCAAGTACAGCTGATATGAGACACTAGTTAGCAGTTAGCGCTGATTAGCATGAGCTAACGCTAACTAGCTGTTTGGTACAGGCATTACTTGCTTGCTACTTGATCCACACCAATGTAACGGCAGTAGTTTGTAAGTTGAATGTCTGCCTGTAAGATAAACACTTTTTGTTCCTGCTCAGTTTACAGAGATTAAAAAAAGACTTGTATAACTTGCCGTGAATCTTTGAGGTCTCTCTGCGGGGCGGCGGTGGTGCCTGTCTGCATGCAGCTGAGGGCTGTGTGTGCAGAACATAACGCTATCTAGCTGTTATGGTAATAACAGCTAATCGGACAAAAGAAACACAAAGCACACTTACATTTCCATCGTCTGTAGTTGGTATTACTCCTCTTTCATGTTAGGTCTCGTTGCCGTCCTGTGTTCTGTGCTGCATTGTATTTCTCCGTTGTGAAGCACACAACGCGTCGCACACGCATACGTTCAGGTCTCGTCGACAGTGTGGGGACGTCTCCGGTAAAAGTAAACGTAATCCTCCGTTCTTCAGTCCTCTCAGGCTGGGGCCAATATAGGGACTTGTGCCGGTCGCTGCAGCCAACAACAGCGCAACGAGCATGCCTAGGTCTGAGCCTCGCCATACGGCCAGCCATTCTTCTCTGTGAAGCAGAAACTGTCGGAGCTTCACCTGAGCTTTGAGCTCTGAGTGCGTGGCGGGTGGAGACTGGGTGTTGGCCTCTACTGGAGAGCTCAGGAAGTGGGTCTGGATTATGTTAATGAAAAGCTCGTTATGTAACGAATTGAGCTGAATCTGACAGGCCTGATAGAGAAAGAACAGGTGCCCCGTGCTCTCTTGGGAAATTTCTCCTCTTCAATTTACATGGGAGTAGATGGGGCGGTGGGTGCATCAGTGCGTCTTCCACCAAAACTATAAGTCTGACAGCTTCAGCAGTGATATCACTGTGACCCCATCAGATTTTCTATCTATAAATTATTTCTATAGAGTGACATTTGTGGCCTCGAGAGCCGTTTACAAATGTATTTTCCGACAAATTTTTCTCTCCCTCTCCACTCTAGCGATGATGTCACGCACTCTAGCTCGCGAACATTCTACCAATACACATCCATTCATTTTTTTGGCGTGTTTTTTGGCAAAACCGTTAGGCGAAGCGCTTAGAAAAGTCATAGCACACCACTCCCGGCTGAGCTGGTCGTTTTGATACCATTTTTGTGTATGTGCGACCAAAACTGCGGGAGGAGTAGCATGCCGAAAATCCTGGGATACGTAAGAATAATAAATATGGGGAATTGTATATAGTGCACCTTGCAGGCACACTCAATAAATGTGTGTTCAGTCAGAGGCTCCTCTAACTCCACTGTAAAAAAAAAGACCTCATTCATGCCCACTGCCATTACACTCTATAATGTCTCCCATATATGTAGGGAGAGGAGACTTATTCTTTTTTTTATCAATTTTTTATTTTATTTTCATTCAAACAGAAAACAAATAATGATGTAGAGCCGCCACCTCACAAGTACGTACATACACATACTCAAAAAGCAAAAGCGGCTAAAACAAACAACAATAACGAAAAGAGAAAAACAAAAACAAAGAAGGGACTTGTGGAACAGATAATATAGACTTGTTGAGTGATTCAAGATGCTAAGTGAGGTAGAGCAGATACACAACGGACCACAAGGATCAGAGTGAGCCCTTTCAGTGCTTCAGCTGTAGTGAGCAACATATTCACATTCGCCTCTTTGGCCCCATTTATACGGGCTGTTGACAACTCCATATACGTAACATCCAGAAAAGTTAAAACCCATCGTCTGATGGTCAAAGTGTGAGGGGGCTTCCAGCGTACTGCGATCATTTTCTTAGCAGCTGTTAAACCTGCCAACATTACACGTTTCTGACATTCGGGGACTCGAAATGCCGAAAGATCATTTAATAATAACACTGGTATGGTCACAGGCACTGTCTCCGAGCCCAGCCCAGCGGCCACACCCTGGCCGCTGTGCCATCAGCCCAGCGGCCACACCCTGCCAAAATCGAGCAACGGGGGGGGCACTCCCACACCATGTGGAGGAAAGTGCCAGGGGTTTTTAATGTACACAGGGTGCGTGAGGGATCATTGATAACTTTCATAAGATGTAGCTTACGAGGGGTCAGGTAGGTCCTGTGTATGAAATTATAATGGATCTGCTGGTGGTCAGGATTTCGAAAGGTGAGTTTGATATTGACCCACACCTTCAGGTGCCAATCAAAATCCTGATCCAGTCCAGGGACATCGCCCCTCCATATCCTGTCTACTGGGAGCGTTTTGTAGGTGGCCTCAAGCAAGTATAAGTATAGAGTGGATACCATTCCCCTCGCAGCTCTTTTCGTAACAATCAACTCATGACCGAGGGTCTAAGGACAGAGGGTGTCACTCCCTGTACAGATTGTAAAGCCCTCCGAGGCAAATGTATTTTGTGACTTTGGGCTATACAAATAAAATTTGATTTGATTTGATTTGATTTTGATTTGATGAAGTGGATGTGTAGGCAGCGGGTGCTGCCGAGGTACACCGTGTGCTTTAAGAGCTGCTCTCAGCTGTAAATAAAAAAAGAAGGAAGTGCCTGGCAGATTGAAGCTATTCTTAATGTCCTGAAAGGAACGTAAACCATCTAAGTCGAAAATAAATCCAAAAAAAAAATCACCCAAAAACTGTATCCCTCCCTTTTTCCACTGAGAGTAGGTGACAGGTCTCCCCCCGATCAGCAAACCTTTATTATTAAAGATTGGAGACTGCAGGTGCCATCTGCAAGATATATCACAAATCCTTTCCACTGAGTGCCAGACCTGGATCAGATGGGTCACGATGGGGCCACAACGTAATTGACTCTGCCGTACAGAGATATTTGCAAATAAAACGTTTGCCAAAGACCACGGGTGCACCATTCTTTCTTCCATTGTACGCCAAGAAACTGAAAGTCTGAGAGTCAAACCATGTGACAAGGGGTCGAAGAGTGAAGGACCAGTGGTAATGTTTAAAGCCGGGCGGTGCTTGACTGTGTGGTTACTATAATCAGCGACAAATCTCACTCTCTTGCCGTCAACAGTGACCGGGTCCTTCTTCGCAGCTCAGAGGATGGCCTGCCGTGTCGTGTAGCGGAGGACGTTGAAGATGAGAGTGCGGGGCCTGTCACGGGCAGGGCGTCCATCATAGATCCGGTGGGCCCGCATTATCTCCGGCTGCCCCGACTGAAGAGACGGGAACCACTCTGGCAGTGCCCGGTTTAGATATTGCACACTGTTCGACCCCTCGACCCCCTCTTTTAAGCCAATGATACGAACGTTGCAGCGTCTATTCCTGTCCTCCATGTCCGCCAGTTTGAGTTCAAGTGTATGCAGGGCCGTCTCGTGGTTAGTGACTGCCATCGAGTTTTCCTTGACAGTGCTCTTCAGAGCCGAAATATCTGCTTTCACCACACCAATACTTGCTGAGAGCGAGGCCAGATCAGACTGAATCGTGTTCAATTTATCCTCTGTGCTTTTACCCATTTCGTGAAGTTGAGCGAACCGAGGCTCTAGATATTCACGTTGTCTCTCAATTAGCGTGTCTGCAATAGCATCCAGCTCAGTAGCACGAGTTCCTTTGTTCGACTTCGCGGTGGCTCCACCTGCACTGTTCTTTTTCCCAGATTCAGTCATTTTTGTCCCAAGCAATTAAAAGCGCCACAAATATCAGCACAAAAATAAACTTGAAGGGATAAACTAGTAAAAAATGGGGAGGTTAGGGGAAGCGCAAAAAGCCTAAGCCGCTATCTTGTCCAGCCGGTCACGTGACTCCTGTTTTTTTTTTAATCTTTATTTTAATTCCATTTATACTCTAGCCACCTGCCCTGCTCTTCTATTGTCACATGACAATAGACATGACATTCACCATGATCAACTGTTGTAAATATCTTCAATAAATCTAAATAAATATTTGTGCTGCACATAAAACCTCTCCTTCATATGTTTTTGTGTATGTATCCAGAAGAAGATGGTCAGCCTAGGAGAGCAAACACTCAGGAAGAGAAAGAACAACGCAATGAGCCAATATTATGGTAAGATATCCGGTCATTACAAAGATGGTCTTCAAAAAATCCTTTTATAAAGACCATCTTGTAATTAGTGTATTTAAAATCAGCCTGTAACATGATAACAGATACTCTGCCCAATGCTGTGCTCACTAGTAAATGGTGATAAACCAGTGATAAGTGATATAATGGCAAAGTTATGACAATTTAGAGAACAAAGGCCAGGAGTGAATGTAACATGCGCTATGAAATTTTAATTTAATTTTAATATTTACAATTGAACAAGCAAACGTGCTCTGTATCTAAGTGTGGCTGTGTTTAAATTAAATGTATATGTATATCTTCTACTTTTTTTGCTTTCTTCCTCTAAGCTAAATTAAAAATGTCCTTTTTTAGTCAAACACTCAAACACTTGATCACTGTGCTTTCTGTAGTAATATCAGACAACACTTTGACTTCTAAAAGCTGCTAAGTAAGTCGCAGACAATATCTTCATGAATTTGTTTTCTTTTAGGATGAAAACACTAATTCTCCAGACTCTTCTGCATTTCAGATCCTCCCGTGCTGCACCATATTGGGGTTACCATGTTAATTGTAGCATGACCCAGGTGGTGGCCATGCAGCTTTTCTGGTCCCCACCTGCTAACCCACTCTAATCCAAACCAGGATGAGTTGAGACCCCCCACCCCTAGCCCTCGTACCACACCCCTCCTCCCTGGGGAGAGGAACTGGACTCTTCTTGGCACTGGGCTAACTGTCTATATTGGTTAACACTTTGTTGATATATAATTTTAATGTAATGGAAAATGCATTAGTCGTTACCAGTATTCCCTTGTGTCACTACAGCTTCTTTAATCCAGAGGAACACTTGCACAGTGATGATCTTGCTATATGAACCTTTGTTACTTCTCCAGTCCTGTGCAGTAGCAGACTGTATATTTCTGTTTGGGGTCTCTCAGGCTGGGCATTTCAAATCCAATGTGTGCACATGCCCCTTTATATACACTACCATGTAGAGCTTTTTTTTTTTTTTTTTTTTTTACCTTGTTTTCTTAATCAGAATTTAATATTTTGCTGTTTTTGAACCTTGTGGTTATTTACTAGCCAGCCACAACTTTAAAGTCAAACTCCAAATGTCAACTCTTCTCCACTGTCATAATGACCAGTTGATCACATTTAAAGGACTGTGTTCTGTGTAAAGGACTGTGTTCTGTGTAAAGGCATGTTTGAAGCAGTTGACTTAAAGGGCCAGTATGTAGGATTTATAACATCTAGTGGTGGCAGATTGCAATTAGCTAAATACCCCTCATGTCACCCCCCTCTGTGTTGGAGAACCTACAAAAATCTGAAACACATTTTTAAAGCTATGGTAGGTAAAATTTTCTATTTGAAATTCTCTTTCAGTGATCAGTTCAGCAATCAATAAATTAAAATTGGCCTGAATGAAATTCCCTACCTGCCCGTCTATTTGTGTGCACTCATTGCGCATATAAATATGATTTCGGAGAGTGGCTTTGAAGGGAGGCCGTAAGGGGGGCATGTGATTATTTCAGTTGGATACTTTCAAAACCTAGATGTCTCCAGCTTGTTTCTTGCAGCATTTGGAGCAATTTAACATTAAACCAAGATGACAGATTATGGCCAAACATGGATTAACATGAACTTGCTTGCCAAGTTTCAAAAGGTTAACAGAATGAACCCTGGTTAGGATGATTATTGTGGGAAAAGCCTGCTGACACAGAAAGGGGTATGTTTCAATCATCATTAATCAAATGTGCCATAACTGCAAATTTTTAAGATAGTCTCTTCACATTGTTGGACTCACAATAGCCATTTTGACAATAATTTAGGTTCCGTTCCAATCAGGTCAAACAGAGTTAGGGTGCTGCTGTGGTGCACGTTGCCTCACTAGAAGGACTGGCCTGCATTAAATGTAAACTTAACCATAATTAGTATCATTGCCAACACCTATGTTTATCCTACTATTTCATATCAAAATGGCTGCTGTGAAAAGGGTCTATTGAGAGTTCTCAGCTTTGTCGCTGCATGAGTGACTCCTGCTGGTTGTGTCTGTGTGTCTGTGATGGTAGAAGCTAGAACTTTACACATTACACCCCCACCATGATACCTAATGTTGGCAGGCTAAAAGAAACACCTCCCCAGGACATTGTTAATCTTAGCAGAGTAGCAAAGGAACATAGGCAACACAGGCTGACTGAAAGAAAGAAACATTAAGGAGATGCTGTCTAAAAATAAAAGTGTAGCATCAGATTCAGTACACTTCAGAGTAAATGCTGACAAATGACTGGCTTCCATCATCATCATCATCATCATCATCATCAAATTTTATTTGTATAGCCCAAAGTCACAAAATACATTTTGCCTCTGAGGGCTTCACAATCTGTAGTGACACCCTCTGTCCTTAGACCCTCGGTTCAAGTGAGGAAAAACTTGCCCACAAAAAACCCTTTTAACAGGGAAAAAAGGTGGAAGAAACCTCAGGAAGAGCCACAGAGGAGGGATCCCTCTCCCTGGACGGACAGACGTGCAATAGATGTCACGTGTACAGAACGAATCAACAGAAACATATTGTACAATTACAATGATTCTAGATTGTAAAGATCTACCTCCTGCTACTCATAAGCCCTTGCATTATCAATTATCAGTCTTGTTATTCATTATTCAGACCTGATTTTCTTTTTAATATCATTGTTTTCCTCTGAACTGGCCTCTTTGAATCCACTGCTCTAGGCATGCTTGAAGTAAGCATATCCATAGAGCTACTTCCACTGCTTATCTGAAAATGTTGCTAATATGCTGCCAGGTTTCCAGAACTCTTGCATTAAACCTATAATAGTAATTGCTATGGAAATAAGAAATATAACTCAGACTACGTTGCCATAGCTCATATTGTCCCTGTAGTCTTTCAGCAAATAATGCTGAATGAAGAGTACATTTTCTAAATGGTAGTGCTAAAACTGTAAACAATAGCATGAGATCATAACATCATCAGACATGGGAGAATTAATTGTTGTTTCCACATGTATGATGGATGTACCTGTTGGGAAGGATTAAACATCTGAATCATGATTGGATGATCACCTCATGAAGACTCACTCTAAAAGGATGCCATTGAAAGTGAAGACTGAAGTGGACTGAATGAAAACAAATGCTTGTGAGGTTTTCATCCATCTCTTTCTACTGCTTTTTATTTGTATATGTAAATGTGAAACTAGCATGGAGTAAGTCTGATGTAGCCTGTGTAAACAAAAGGTGTTAAAAGAGGAAGAAAAATGTGTGGTGTTGGCATAAGTGAGTTTACAATGCAAGGGTTTCAGGAAAACTGCCTGATTTTATGATTTAGACTAATTAGATGAATTAACTTTCAGTTTCTGAAAACAACTTTCTTTCTCTATGTGAATAAAGTGTTTTTTATCACTTCAATAATCTTTCTGGATTTTTTTTGTCAAATTTGTGTGTTCTCTATCCCATTGATTAATTAATACTGAAAGGTTCAGTGTATTGAATTTAGTGGCTGTTGTAGTTGCTGATTGCAACTCCCCACTTCACTTCTTATATGAAATGTTGCAGCCCATGTCTGAACTCCAAACTCTTTTGCCATAACAGCCAATCCAAATCGGCGGCAAAGCTGCCAAACAGGAAGTAGACCAATATCTCTGCGATGCCTTAATGTATCGACACGAAACTTGGTGTATGGACTCATGATGCCTTCCTGAGCAGGCATAAGCTTGCCTGCTATGCTGTTATGCTGCTAGGTCCCCCATCGCTGCTTGCAGCTATATTCTTACTAGTTTTTTGTTTTTTATTGTTTGCACATTAATATGGATGCTGGTCCATTGTATTCTTATTTATTTAAGTAAGTTAAGTTATTTATTTTTTACTGTTTTGGATTGGTGGGACAGCTTTTTTATGTTATGTCACCTTGTTTTCAAAGTTTACATTAAACATTTTTTTCAGGAACATGCTGCATCTGTTGCATTTATTAATGTACTCTAGCCTGTTTTCCTCTTAAAATGTAACAGACTGTTGCATTGCCACAGGTCATCTGAAAAGGTTAGGGATCTCTCCCTTAGAGTTTGACTAAATAGGCGCCCCCAAATAGCATCTTGCATAGGGCCCCCAAACAGCTAAACCGCCGATCATCTGATTAGTGGACAACCCGCTCTACCTGAGCCACAGCCACCCCTAAATATGAGAAAAAATATGTGAAATAAAGTGTGTCAGCTAAGTCCATGACTCCCTTCATAAGGTAAGTACCAATATTAGTGAACATATTCAGACAGTAAAGAGTGTTAATCACAGGTGCTGACTGAATCAAAGAGAAAAAAGTTCAGACTTACTCAATCCTGTCCACTCTCAAGCTCTCACTGTGTGTGTGTCACTTATATACCTTCCCTTTGGAACGAGCGCCTCTATGACATCTGTTCTCAAGTCCAAACCGAACCAATGGGTCCGAACCCACAGAAAAATGTCACGTGACCCAGAACCCTGCGGGTTTTAGTGGCGCATTCATCGTTTCAGTCCAAATAGAAATGGTTTTGATTGGACTTCATATTTTGGAGTGTAATGATGAACTTTGGTCAAATTAAAGTAGATCTGACTGTGAATCAGTTCACATTTGAAAGTTGAAGCTGCATGGTTTATAAGAGATAAGGGATTTCTGCTGACCCCTGATCAGTCTGTGAACTTCTAAGTTAGCATCTCACCACATGATCTACACAAATAAGTGTGAACCAAATGTGCGTAATTGGTAAGTCAACTTAAGCTATAAAGAAATCACACACAAAAATCACAACTGTGATTATAATTTACAAGATTTCATTTTGAAGGAATTGTTTGGAAGAAGACTTTGAATTACAAGAAAACAGCATTTAGTTTTCTCAACATTACCTACAGAAGCATACTGCTGCCACACCAGACAAAAAAAAAAAAATCAGTATCACGTTAAAATGTGAAAATGTGACATTTATGCCCCACTAGCACCTGACAACAATCAAGGACTTGTATGCTGATTATATTTTTTCATCTTTCCAACACAGTGCTGTTGTTATCATACACACGTTATGCGCTGCACGTAGAGCACTAACACATTTGCTTTTTCAATGTTAAAATGACATTAAATTGATATTGATTTCGCATTCGCGTTTTAGGCCATCTGTCCCTTTGTAGAACACTTCAAGGGAACATAGGTTTGCCAAATTTCAGAGAAATGCACCTGACAGATTTTTAACTAATGACCCTTGAAATAAATATATATACATACATGGAGTATGTAACAATATTAATTTTCATTATGAATGAATAAATGAATGAATGTCACCAGTTGCAACTCAGTGAGGGGAACAGATTGGACATATTATTATTATTCAAACCCTGCACTATAGACATATTTCTCATGCTCTGCCCACTACTATCACTGCCTATATGTGAGGCAGTGATAGTAGTGACGTCACCCATAGGTTTTCGAAGTGCCATTTTGAAGGTCAAAATATGCTGCGCTTGCTGCCGCCATGTTGCATGTACTGCTTCTTCCTCCCCCTGGCTAATCGAAATATCCGCAAAGGTGTGGATCGTCAGTCAACCTAAGGTGGGCCAAATGACGCCTGGGTGCTCGAATAAGCCATCTGTAACGGCACCTACCTGTCAATCAAAGTGCCAAAAACAAAACCACTTTTTGTACCAGTCTGTAAAGTTGGGCACTTTAATATGGGGGGCTAATGGAGACTGACTTACATCTGCATCCTGTCTCAAGCGGCCGCTTGAGGAATTACAGCACATCCACATTGGCTCATTTATTCAAATGGTGTTCTTAAGTCTTTCTGCTACTCAACTACATTTCAGAGGTAAACATTGTCCTTTTTACATAATTTATTTGTGTCCTTTATACATTTGAAGAATGAAGTGTTCCTTTATGTGAGAAAATTCTCCAACTTAAGATAAATAAATTATTTAAGAACCCTCTTGGATTAGCTGGAAAAGTCAGAGATATGCAATTCTCACAGGACAGCAGCGCTACTAACATATGATGATCTTATAATGCATTTCTGTAGATTAAACTAGCCAACGGCATACAGAGTAGTTAAAATGAGCTCAACCTTAAACATCTACAGCAGTAAAATGCAACACATTAATACAGGTAAAAATGAGCAGTATTCTCAGCTCCAGTACTGTGGGGGCGTGTCCACTGAATGCGCTGAAGCAGAGCACAATATGCAAATTTTATGTTAATGGTGTCACGCGATCTCGTTTTAGGACCGCCCACAAAATCCTGGACTGAAAACTGGTGAAAAACTGTTTGAACCTCTAACTCCACATTTCAGTAATACATCGTTCAAAGTCATTTCACATGTTTTTTTAGCAACTATTTTCTAACATATTTATTGTCTTTTGAAAGAAAACATGGAATTTCCTTTACACGGACTTTAAATACTTTTAAAGTATTTAAATGTTCTTAGCCTTACTCACCCAACCTGGAAAACATTACAGCCAATTCTATTTGTTACAGTATATCGTGCTCCTGGTCCTTACTCAGAATCTTTATCTGAATTTGCAGAATTTGCATCAGGCTTCATATTACTGGACTATAAGCATTTGGCAGAAACTCCTACAGCAGATGTTTATCTGATAGTGCTGTAGCCAAATTTAAGGAAGTGATTCCTTTAGTACTGAATTCAGGTCTTGTCTGCTTCCTTTAGTCCCTCACAAATAGATCATCTTGTTGATAGTACTACAGGCTCATTACGAACAACTCTCGACTCTATTGCACCTCTGAAAAAGAAGATAATTAAACAAAGGAGGTTAGCACCATGGTATAGCCAGTGGACTCACAAATTAAAGCAAGAGGCACGTAAATCTGAGCACAAATGGCGTGCCACTAAACTGGAAGAATCTCGTTTAGTCTGGCAAGATAATCTTAAAACATACAGGAAGGCTCTCCGTAATGCCAGAACAGCCTATTACTCTTCATTAATAGAGGAAAATAAGAACAATCCCAGGTTTCTCTTCAGCACTGTAGCCAGGCTAACAGAGAGTCACAGCTCTATTGAGCCATCTATTCCTTTAGTCTAAGTAGTAATGACTTCATGAGCTTCTTTAATGATAAAATTATAACTATTAGAGACAAAATTCATCACCTCATACTAGTGCTGTCTCTGTGTTAGCCCTTCTTTATTGGATATGATTAATCTGTCTTTATTATCAGGATATGTACCACAGTCCTTTAAAGTAGCTGTAATTAAACCTTTTCTTAAAAAGCCCACTCTAGATTCAGAGGTTTTAGCCAATTACAGACCAATATCAAATCTTCCCTTTCTCTCTAAGATACTTGAGAAAGCTGTAGCCAATCAGCTGTGTGACTTTCTCCATAAGAACAGTCTATTTGAAGATTTTCAGTCAGGATTTAGAGTGCATCATAGCACAGAGACAGCACTAGTCAAAGTTACAAATGACCTCCTCATGGCATCAGACAAAGGACTCATCTCTGTACTTGTCCTGTTAGATCTTAGTGCCGCATTTGACACCATTGACCATCAAATTCTTTTACAGAGACTGGAACATCAAATTGGCATCAAAGGAACCGCCCTAAGCTGGTTTAAGTCTTATTTTTTAGATCGATCTCAGTTTGTTCATGTCAATGATGAATCCTCCATGCATACCAAAGTTTGTCACGGAGTTCCACAAGGTTCTGTACTAGGACCACTTTTTAATTTTCATTGTTATGCCGATGACACTCAATTATATTTATCGATCAAGCCTGATGAAACCAATCAGTTAACTAAACTCCAAGCATGCCTTAAGGCAGGCGTCTCCAACCTTTTTTCCTCTGAGAGCTACTTTTACAAAATAAAAATGGCCGAGAGCTACTCATGTTTTGTAACATTTATTCTCATCGCTCATTTTGAACAAACAAACTCAATAAGCTTTCTTTTCCTGAACATTTACAATATGTTACTGTCCACATCTCACATTCTGTATTAAAACATCACAAAATTATTACTATTATTATCATTGTTATTGTTATTACTACAAATACAGATATTGCTACTTATTCACTTATCATTGTTATATATGTCCATGTCCCTGTATCACACTTCACAAAACTATTTACATGCACAAAGATATCTGAAAATGATGGATCACTTACAATTTCTACAAACCAAGAATCAAAAACTTTACCCAACACAACATTTTAAATCATCAATATTTAAAATGTTATATTGATGATAAACAAGCTGTTCCTGGAGCATTCCTCCAGGAACAGCTTGAAGCTCCGGTGTTGCTTTGCCTTTGCTCGAATGGAATTGATGATCCTGATAACAGGCGTCATGACATGGTCAAATCCCATAACTTTTGCGCATATAGCCTGTTGGTGAATGATGCAATGATAGTTCAAAAACTTTGGAAAGTCCGGGTCAACAATAGAGGTGTATGCTGGAGTGTATCCACTTAAGTTCACTCTTATGGAGTCATTTAAATGTTCATCTGTCAGTCTTGTTCTGAGCTTTGATTTCAGGACATTCATGTCAGAAAAAGCTGACTCACAGAGGTATGTAGACCCAAACAAAGCAGAAATTTTCAGAGCTGCTTGGTGAAGATTTTCATAGTTATCTGGCTCTATCAAGCTCCAGAAATGCTGTGAATGCTGCTGAGACTTCAACTGCACATTATTTTGAAGGTTTATAACCTCCATTTCCATTTCCACAGGATCAACACAGAAAAGTTCAGCCATCTGTCCTGAAATCTCACTTATGTCCACATCCATGAAAGGGTTGGCCATAAATGTCACACAGGGCTCAAGTTTCTCAAAGTCTCAGAATCTGTCAGCAAACTCCTGTCCAAGCCTTGATAAGAGGTCACAATACTGATCATGTCACATATATTTTTACCTTTGCCTTGTAACTGTAGGTTCAGGTGGTTAATTTTCTCAGTTACATCGGTCAGGAAAGCAAGATCAAGTAGCCACTCTGCATCAGATAATAAGGTGGTGTCCTCCTCCCTCGTTTCCATGAATGCCTTGATTTCACCCAGCAAGGAAAGAAAGCGATGTAGTATCTTCCCCGACTTAGCCATCTGACCTCGGTGTGGAGGAGGAGATCCCCATACTCCGCAGAGCATTCCTCCAGGAACAGCTTGAAGCTCCGGTGTTGCTTTGCCTTTGCTCGAATGGAATTGATGATCCTGATAACAGGCGTCATGACATGGTCAAATCCCATAACTTTTGCGCATATAGCCTGTTGGTGAATGATGCAATGATAGTTCAAAAACTTTGGAAAGTCCGGGTCCGCTTTGCAGTGCGCAATAAATCCGGAGTGACGACCTGTCATTGCAGGTGCTCCATCAGTTGTTACAGACACCAGCTTTTCAATAGGGATCTTTTACTAGTAGTAAAGTAATCCTTTACTGCATTATAAACATCAACTCCCCTGGTTGTAGCTTTAAATGGGAGTAAGGTCAAAAACTCCTCTTTGGTGGAAAAGTCATCAAACACCATCCGAATGAAAGCAGCCAGCTGGGCTGTATCAGTGCGGTCCACAGACTCATCACACTGAATAGAGAACCATTTGCACCTGTTCATGTCCGATTCCAGCTGTTTTACCGCATCCTCAGACTGCGCAGACACTCTCCTTGCCATGGTATTGGCACCAAGCTGTACATCGGCAATAGCAGACAACATTTTCGTTTTATTTTTATGGTCCCTGAATAACGTTTTCAGCCACCGCGGTCATGGCCTCCTTTATGATCCCGCCATCAGTGAACGGCTTTTTGCGCTTCGTTAAAATGTGCGCCACTTTAAACGAAGCCTCTGTAGCTGAATTGGCCTTCTTCACCGGTTTGGTGAACAGAGACTGTTGGCGTTGAAGCGTTGTCTTCAGCTCTGTTATCTTGTCTCTTCGTAGACTGCTACCAGCAGGAAAGTCCCACAAAAAGTTGCCGTGGACTTTGGTGAAATGGCGCTCCACATTACACCTTTTACCGACCGACACGCTGGCACTGCAGATCAGACACACACACTTGTCATTAACGTTTGTAAAACAAAATTCTGTCTCCCACTCTTGGTGAAAATGGTACGTTTTAACCCGCTTATTGTTTTGGACACTGGTCGCCATCGTAAACTCTCGCTCATCTCACGTCATCACTGACTCATCAAGTTTGACAGCAGCGCAACTTTTTGATTGACAGCTAATTGGCTAATAATCATTTTGTGTTGGAAGGGGGCGGGACAACTGTGAATTTTGATTGGACATAAATTTAAGTAGATTTGCCGAGGGACCAATTAAGTTTTCAAATTTATGTATGATTCACTGGCCCTTTGGCGAGCTACTTGGAAAGGGGCGGTGAGCTACTGGTAGCTCGTGAGCGACGCGTTGGAGACCCCTGCCTTAAGGATATAAAAAGTTGGATGACCTACAATTTTCTGATGTTAATTCAGACAAAACTGAAGTTCTTGTAATTGGACCCAAACACCTCAGAAACTAAATAGTTAAATAGTTACTTTAAACAGGATCATCCTGGCCTCCAGGAGTTGTTTTTGATCAGGATTTGTCCTTTAATGTCCACATAAAACAAATTTCGAGGACTGCTTTATTTCACTTACGTAACATCGCAAAAATCAGACGCATCGTGTCTCAAGCGGATGCAGAAAAACTAGTCCACATTTGTTACTTCTAGGCTGGACTATTGTAACTCTTTGTTATCCAGCTGCTCCAATAAGTCTTCGGTAGGAAATCCGCTGTAGCACCGGAGCATGACGGACCCCCCTCAGGGCCCTAGGAAAGAGAGGAGAAAAGGTGAAAGAAATGGGGTGGGTGGGAAGGGCGTGCAGAATACGAGAGCGAAGGGAACTAGAGAGTTAGGGGGTATTTATAGGACTGTTGGAAGTGGCGCTGTTGAGGTGTGGTCCAGCTCCTAAAATTACACTTTAAGCTCCAATTCACTAGCACGGACCACACCATCAGCAAGATACGTTTAAATGATTTATTGACAAAATGAATGATTGAGAGGGAAGTGTGATCTTGTGTAGTTCTTCAGTCTGATGCTGCAATGTGGGGAAGCTTCGGTAGGGAATCCGCCGTAGCACCCAGGCATGACGGACCCCCAAAACGCTTCCAGTTACTTGAAATGAGATAGCGTGGATCTGAATTCTTGAGTTCCGAACAAATTCAGTGATGATCAGGGATGCTATGCGGAGAGCCAAAATGACTCAGGTTCTGAAGGAGTGACTGGAGTAGTAGACAGGAGAATGCTGGACAAGGAGTGGGCGTAGGTTAGACTTTGAAGAGAAGAAGAATGTAAACTGACCGGATTAACGGTTTGGTATGATGACACTTTAACTACTATGGAGTCATCTGGCAATTAAGATAGGTAAGAAATGCAGGTCTAACAAAGTGGGTCAACGTGAAGGGTAGAAACTCAAGGGCAGAATTCAAATGACTTAGGAAACCAAATAATTATGACAGCGTTCGAGCGACTTGGAAGGTTGACTTGGACATATAGTGGGTCTGCGGCAAGGATTTCAAGCCGCTCTTGAATAAATACGCTCTCTTGGAAGTGAAGTTAACGGAGAGTGGAGAGAAGTTAATGCTGCTAAGTTAACTATACTGTGTGCTTGACGGCCATGATTAGAGACCAAATGATGGAAGGGTTATGTTGTACTGAAAACAGCGGCTGTTGATGATGACGAGGAGTATGGGTAAGGTTTTATAGTTTGGACCTTAGAAGAGAATGGATGAGAAACAGTAACCATGGTGATGGAATGATCAGGACATAATATGTGCAGATTGTATTAGTGTGTGACAGAGTGCCATATTAGGCAGGGATGGACGACATGGGCGGACGACGTGGACGGGCGTTGTAGCGACTTGTAGATTAGTGTATGAGGACAGACTTGCTAAAGCCTTTATGGTGGAATAGCCAGAATATGGAAT
Organism: Argyrosomus japonicus; assembly: GCA_015710095.1. NCBI lineage: Eukaryota > Metazoa > Chordata > Actinopteri > Sciaenidae > Argyrosomus > Argyrosomus japonicus. Next base: position 27,529 of record JADEYK010001538.1, on the reverse strand, counting down.
AGCTGTGGCTATTGTGGGGTAGATTTCGAAAAGCTGAAAAAGCAACTTGGCTTTTGCTCGCGAATTGTTTGGAACCCCCAAAATCAACAGAAGGAGCAGCATCTCCATGGGTGAATGCTGTGTAAGTAAGACATGTCGGGCACTAGCATCTCGGTGCCGGAAACAAGGTTAGAGGATCCTGCTATGGACGTGTGAAGCGAATGGCTGTGGGCACTGGCTTCCCGGTGCCAGGGGCCTGGGCTACCTGCTATGGACATTTGAAGCGAACGGGCATGGGCGCTGGCCTCCTGGTGCCAGGAGCCCAGGCTACCTGCTATTGTGGTTTGAAGCGGACGGCAGTGGGCACTGGCATACCGGTGCCAGGAGCCCAGGCTACCTGCTATGGTCTAACGGCTGGTGAATGGCTGTGGGCCCTGGCAGCCCGGTGCCAGGAGCCCATGTTACCTGCTACGAGTTAGCGGTTTAGCATGTTACGGCGCTGGGAGATGGGTTAGCTACTCGGGTTGCCTTGAGCTTAGACGTATTAGAAGGTTGTGTATGTGTTTGCTGCGTCACAGGAAGTAGGCTTTGTTTATGAACCTGTGTTGACCACGTGATACTGCTTGGTCTTTAACCAGCTACAAGCCGGTTAAATTAGTATGAAGAAATCTGTGAGCTTCCAACTACTCCTGGGTAGGTTTCTTTGGCGTAGGCGCGGTACTAAATTGGAGTTGTTTTTGATTAGGATTTGTCCTTTAATGTCCACATAAAACAAATTTCGAGGACTGCATTCTTCCACTTACGTAACATTGCCAAAATTAGACGCGTTGTATCTCAAGCGGATGCAGAAAAAGTAGTCCACGCATTTGTTACTTCAAGGATGGACTATTGTAACTCATTGTTATCAGGCTGCTCCAATAAGTCTCTTAGGACTTTGCAGCTAATTCAGAATGCTGCTGCACGTGTTCTGACAGGAACCAAGATCAGAGATCACATCTCTCCCATTTTGGCTTCCTTGCACTGGCTACCTGTTAAATCTAGAATAGAATTTAAAATTCTTCTCCTTACATACAAAGCTCTTCATGGTCAGGCACCATCATATCTAAAAGAGCTCATAGTACCTTACTACCCCTCTAGAACACTGCGCTCTCAGAATGCTGGGTTCCTTGTGGTTCCTATAAAACTACCATTCTGGGTTCGGGAGGCAGACACGGTCAACACTTTTAAGAGTAAACTTAAGACTTTCCTTTTTGATAGAGCTTATAGTTAGGGCTGGCTCAGGTCATCCCTTAGTTATGCTGCTATAGGACTAGACTGCCGGGGGACATACACGCGTGTGTGCATACGTATGTATATGCGTACGTGTTAGTTTTGCTGTTCTGAATGAGTTAGCAGTTTAGCATGTTTCAGCACTGAGAGGGTTAGCTCAGGTTGCCTGATACTCGAGCCTAAAGTATTAAAAAAGTTGTGTATGTATTTGCTGCGTCAGAGGAAATAGGAAATAGTTTATGAACCTACGTTAACCACGTGATACTGATTGGTCCTTAACCAGCTACGAGCTGGCTGGTGTTAGGTGAAGTGGCCGAGGAAATGTCCAACACATTTGATTGTATTGTTGACCCTGTGTTAAACTGCACATGACGAATAAACCTGAAACTTGAATGACCCTTGAATGGTGGAGAAATACATGGTGACGTCACTCATGCTTGCGCATAAGTGCGTTCGTACCTGCGTACATACGTGAGGGCTTGTTGCCGGCTTTTAGAATGGACAGCGAATGCACAATGACGTCACCCGGAACGTGAAATGTTGACAGAACTGAGAACATGACACGCTGAGCGTTAAGTTTTGATTTGTCCCTTACGTTAAAAGATTTCTACAACAAGTGATTTATGAAGAATACTTATCGGTTAGACATGATGAAGGCTGGCCGTCGCTGGACCTCACAGAAGCGTGGTGACGCTGCTACCGGCTGCTGGCTGCGACCAGCTGGCGTTGTATTGTGGGGCTGGTGTAGTCAGGACAATGGCGTCAGGCATGAGTTGTCTCCGGAGGCGGTGAGTTGGAGAACTGAAACGATGGACTGCCGTTGAAAGTCTCGTCTCGGGTTGGGTGGATTAAAGTTGTCTTGCATGTTGACGAGAGATGAACCGGGCGGGAAACGGACCATGAAAGACGCTGAGTGAAGGCCCGCTGGATTGACTCGCTTCTTAAATGGCTTTTGGTTTCCGGAAGAGGGGCCTCGTGCACGGAGGCTACGGAGACATTTTCAGCTTCTGTTCCTGGATCTGCTGGCGTGTGTCGATGGAAACTTTGGACGCGGTCGTCCTGATTTCGTCCGAATAATATATCCTCCAATGTTCACGATAAGGTAAGTGAATGAATGAAGTTACTCGTAGACGGATTGGTAGCTCACTTTCCTGAATGTACTCGATGTGGTGTGGCGTGTTTCCGGGTCGTGTGCGGAATACGAGAGGAGCCAGAACGTTCAGCTATCAAGCTCCTCTTCTGTGGGTTCGAGAGGCAGACACGGTCAATACTTGACGCTTGGCCAAGGAGAATTAGAGACACTCTCAATCTGTCTCAATCTCAATCTCAGAAGTGCCTGAGTCGGTCTCACATTCTGCCAAACTCATGCTGGTGGTTAGACTTTAAACCCCTACAGATAACACCACAAATACTATACGCCCAGAATTAGTCATAGAGAATGTTTTTACCCATGCAAGTGTTATTGTCAGCATATTCTAGTCTGGAGACACAGATGTCTATTTACGCAGATTGGAATATCAACGGCAAGCTTTATTATGTCTAGGAAGGCAGCAATAGGTCTCTCCGACCCTGGCCACCACAGTGTTCAGATAGACTGGCACCTACTGTTCCCAATCAAAGCCAAACAATTAATACTGCCGAGGACCTCAAGGCCCACATGTGACCTTGTGTAACCTAAGGATAGAAAATTCCATAACAAGGTCATCCTTTAGTTATGCTGCTATAGGACTAGACTGCCGGGGGACTTCTGGGATTTTCTGCTATTTATATAAGCTGTTAGGCCTACTTTTATTACCCACTTTTTTCATTTGATAAGCAAGCATTTTTTCTGTTGATATTTTGGCACACTCAGAGCGGTTAGTTTCATCTGTAGTAGTGTCCGACTGATAGGGATTTTTTGGCCCGATAACGATTGCCGATATTAGAGGGGGTGCAATCACCGATAGCCGATATGCAACCGATATAGTGAGTTTTTGAGCTGGAATGAAAACAGGCCTTGGATTGTGCATAGATTTTGCACCGAACCATTCATTTTACCGTGTTAATTCATATTTGCATGCAAAACAGACGGCACAGCGATGTCAACAAAGCAAAGTGACGGAGTTTAAATAGATGCGGGTGGCGAGTTGATGCAGTGGTTGTGTCCACACACCCGGGTTGGTTTATGTGACTAAAGGGGACATTTCGGCGCAGGCCATTCCTCAGTGAAATGCAGAGGTGCGTCATACATATTAGACATATTTTAATTATCAGTACTTTTTCACAGGTATGAAACTTTTTCCCTTTATAACTGTCATGTCCAGGGAATACAGTCATGTTTAGGTTTTGTTTTGTCTATGTTGTCTTGTGGATTCCTATTTTATTTTGAAATTTATCTCTCCTCTTGTTTCAGGTGACTTGCCCCTTCCTCTTGTGTTCCCCTGCTGGTCTAATTGTCTTCCCTTCCCTGATTGTTTCCACCTGTTCCCCACCTCCTTAAATGCGTATATGTATTCTGCATTCCTGCCTGAGGGCAGTGGAACTCCTCCGTCAGTCCGATCACCTGGATCCAGAGGAGGATGACAGGCTGAGGGAACCGTTCATGTTCCTGTTCGCTGTACAGGATGATCACGAGGCATTTTGCCAAGAAATAATGGACAAAAGGCAAATGCAGGCCTTTTCTTCCTTTGAACTCCAACCCTAACCTCTACAAATGTCCTCTCATGGTCTGTGTCTTTTGTTCCCTGTTGTCCTCTGTGGAGGGGGGGCGTGGTGCATCAGCTGCAGGAGAGAAGTGTGGAGAGGGCTCAGGAGAGCAGCGCCAGGGGAGGTGATTAGCACACCTGTATCTAGTTGTCTAACCCCTTGGACGCACTGCACGCACGCGGAACCGAAGCGCCTTGGAGCGGAGGCATTTTCAGATAGGCGCACATGTTAACCGGTCTGCCTGGCCGCACATCTCGCGGCTGTGGAGCGCAGTACGCGCAGCTGCAGCGCTTTGTTTGGCGTCTGTTCTATTTTTCACGCTCGCCGCGAGCGCCGTTTGTCAAGCTGGACAGACCACATTGTACCAGACAGGAAGTCGGGCACAGAAAAGGCGAGATAATCCGGTCAATTTTCAAAATAAAATAAATAAAATTATGATTATTGAAGTTGTTGATGTCCGTCTATAAATATTTGACCGTTGCGTGTGCACACGGCCCACACACACACACACACGCACACGCACACACACACACACACACACACACGGTACACACGGAGCAACAGAGAGAGGTAGGTGGGAGGAGCAAGGGCTTTCCGGAGGACACCAAAAACAACACACATACATACAGACAGAGACATATATCCTAGAGACAGAGGTTTGAAAATGTTTAAAATGACGTGTGTGTGGAAAACCGAGTGAATACGAGTCTGGACGACTGCTGTCGATGTCTGACGGGCACGGAGAGCGGAGGAGAAGTACGCTCCCAGTGCGTCCACCCAAGCGCCCGAGAAGGCGGGCGTAGTACGCGCGCACAGCTTCCGCGTGCAGTGCGTCCGGGGTGTAATCACTCTCCCCTTTTTTGCCACAGTAGCGTGCTGAACCTGTGGGTTTTTCGGTGAGAAGGAGACGAAGTCAGGGACACAGCAGACGGCAGTGAGACTGAGAAGAGGCCTGCAAATGGCTGCACTGTGTGGGGAAACTGTGGCGTGTCGCGATGACAAATAAAATTCATTGATAAACTGGCATCAGTCTGAGTCCGTTTGTGCTGAGAGAACCCCGGTGGCAGTAAGGCTGTCACATTTCACACACTTCATGCCCAGACCGAGAGGCAGACGCAGCTACTAGAGGCGATGTTGTCCCGGGCGGGGGCAGCGTCACCGGCCCCCTCGCTCTCCGGCGTGGCCCTGCATAGGTTGACTGAAACCGATGATCCCCAGTCATACCTCGAAATGTTCAAGGCAACGGCGTCGGCGTGCGGCTGGCCGGAGGCAGAGTGGGCCGTGCGCCTGCTACCACTCCTATCTGGGGACGCATAGACAGTGGCGCTCGGCCTGCCTGCCTCCTCTCGGGGGCAGTACCGGAACAGCAAGAGGGCGGTCCTCGACCGGTTAGGATATTCGGCCGAGGACCACCGCCGAAAATTCCGAGGGACCAAGCTGGGTCCCACCGACCGCCCATTCGTCTATGCCCAGCAGCTGAGGGACGCGGCGCATAGATGGCTGCAGCCGGGGAGACTGCGGGCGAGGAGCAGCTGGTGGGGAAAATAGTACTGGAGCAGTTCGTGGAGGGGCTCCCGACTGGCACCTTGGAGTGGGTGCGCTGTCACACCCGCTTGACCCTCCCCTCCTCCCCGCACTAACTCTCCCTCTGTTTTTCTTCCGCCACAGGGTCCAGCCGCTACGGGCGCTGCTCTTAGCCCACAGAGGGTCCCTCAGGCGGCAGGGCAGGAGTGCTGGAGGTGCGGGCAGCCCGGACACTTCCGCCGCGAGTGCCGACTAATGGAGGTCGGGCAGGTGATTCGGGTTGTTGGGCCTCCAGCACCCTCCCCCGGTCCAGGAGAGACGTACAGCGTTCCGGTAAGGATTCAGGGGGGTACACATCAGGCGATGGTAGACTCAGGCTGCATGCAGTCTATAGTTCACCAGAACCTGATTCGACCCGGGGCTTTGTTAGAGGCAGGATGGGTGGATATTAGGTGTGTGCATGGGGATGTTCACAGATATCCTGTGGTGCCAGTGGAAATTTGTTACAAGGGAAAAAAGCATAGTGTGAAGGCTGCGGTTAGTTCCCGCCTGGCGCACCCCCTTATTTTGGGTACTGATTGGCCTGGGTTTGATAGATTAGTGGGGCAGTGTGTGGGGGTGCGCTCATGACCGACAGGGACATGGGATATGTGCGCTGTGCTCAGCGGTGACACGAGGTTGTCCGACACTGCAGACGGGGAGGGGGGGCCAGCGGTGCCTTCACAGGAGGCTCCGCAGGTTCCCGTGTTTGACTCCATGGAAGATTTTCCACTCGAACAGTCTCGTGACGATACTCTACGCTTTGCCTTCGACCAAGTGATGCAAATTGATGGTCACATGGTGCGCCCTGACGCAGCGCCAACGTACATTACCACTGATCGAGGTCCCGTTTGAACGTATTGGGATGGACCTCATCGGGCCATTTCACCGGAGCGCAGGTGGATATCGCTTTGTGTTAGTTCTTGTGGATTACACAACGCGATATCCAGAGGCAGTGCCGCTGCGCACCATCTCTGCAAAGAGTGTGGCGCAGGCGCTGTTTCAAGTCATCTCCTGAGTCGGGATCCCGAAAGAGATCCTGACTGATCAAGGCACACAATTTATGTCACGAACACTGAGAGAACTGTACGGATTATTGGGCATCAAGTCTATTCAAACCAGTGTTTACCACCCTCAAACTGATGGCCTCGTTGAGCGCCTGAATAAGACTTTGAAGTCCATGTCGTAATTGGGATAAGTGGCTACATCCTCTGTTGTTTGCAGTACGCGAGGTACCCCAGGCCTCCACAGGATTTTCTCCCTTTGAGCTGCTATTTTGCAGAAAACCACGCGGGGTTTTGGACCTGGTTAAGGAAAGCTGGGAGGAAGGTCCAAGCCCAAGGAAGAACGAAGTTCAGTACGTCCTGGACCTGAGAGCAAAACTCCACACACTAGGACAGTTATCACGTGAGAATTTGCTCTGGGCCCAGGAACGTCAGCAGCGGCTGTACAACAGAGGATCTAGGTTAAGACAATTTTCACCGGGAGATAAAGTGCTTGTATTGCTCCCATCTTCCAACTCCAAATTACTCGCCAAGTGGCAAGGACCCTTTGTGGTCACACGGCGAGTGGGTGACGTTGACTATGAGCTTGTGCGATCTGACAGGGGAGGGGCTACACAGATTTATCACCTCAACCTCCTTAAAGCTTGGAGAGAGGCTGAGTCTGTTTCCCTGGTGACGTCAATTGCAGAGAGAGATGAGTTGGGGCCTGAGGTGCCAAAATCGACCAATCCTGCCTCGCTCCTTTGTGAAAACCATCTCTCACCGTCCCAGAAAGCAGACGTAGCCAGGTTGCAGCAGCGTTACGTGGATGTGTTCTCCCCCCTGCCAGGACGCACAAGCCTTATTCAACACCATGTTGAAACTCACCCGGGCGTGACGGTTCGGTCACGGCCCTATCGGTTACCTGAGCACAAGAGAAAAGTGGTTCAGGCAGAATTGAAAGCTATGTTGGAGATGGGTGTAATAGAAGAGTCCAACAGTGCCTGGTGTAACCCCATTGTTCTTGTAGTCAAGAAAGATGGGTCTATCCGGTTCTGTGTGGACTATCGCAAGGTGAATGATGTTTCACAGTTTGATATGGGTACGGTTGAGGTACGGTATCTGGGGTACCACTTGGGCGGCGGGCAGGTGCGTCCACAGGTAGATAAGACAGCAGCGATTGCAGCCTGCCCAAGGCCCAAGACCAAAAAAGAGGTGCGGCGGTTTTTGGGGCTGGCCGACTATTACCGGCGATTTATTCCCAACTTCGCGGAGCTAACCAGCCCCTTGACCGACCTCACCCGAAAGGGTGCCTCAGATCCGGTCCAGTGCTTTACCCTCTCGCTTGGGGAGGGTAAAGCAGACCCTCTGTGGGGAGCCTCTTCTCCACACACCTAACTTCTCTCTTCCTTTTGTCCTGCAGACTGATGCGTCGGGCAGAGGGCTGGGGGCCGTTCTGTCCCAGCAGGTGCGGGGCATCGACCGCCCAGTGCTGTACATCAGCCGCAAGCTGTCTGAGAGGGAGGCCAGGTACAGCACAGTGGAGAGGGAGTGCCTGGCCATCCGGTGGGCGGTCGATGCTCTGCGGTACTACCTGCTGGGGCACCCATTCACCCTCTGCTCGGACCATGCTCCCCTCCAGTGGCTCCACCGCATGAACGATGCCAACGCCCGGATCACACGGTGGTATCTGGCTTTACAGCCATTTAAGTTCAAGGTGGTCCATAGGCCGGGGGCCCAGATGGCCGTGGCTGACTTCCTTTCCCGCTCCCATGGGGAGGCGGGGGGGGAGTAGGTTAGGCCGGACGGCTCCCCGGCCTAAGTCGGGCGGTGGAGGTATGTGGAGGGGGGGCGTGGTGCATCAGCTGCAGGAGAGAGGTGTGGAGAGGGCTCAGGAGAGCAGCGCCAGGGGAGGTGATTAGCACACCTGTATCTAGTTGTCTAACCACTCCCCCCTTTTTTGCCACAGTAGCGTGCTGGACCTGTGGGTTTTTCGGTGAGAAGGAGACGAAGTCAGGGACACAGCAGACGGCAGCGAGACTGAGAAGAGGCCTGCAAACGGCTGCATTGTGTGGGGAAACTGTGGCGTGTCGCGATGACAAATAAAATTCATTGATAACTGGCATCACTCTGAGTCCGTTTGTGCTGAGAGAACCCCGGTGGCAGTAAGGCTGTCACATCCTCCTGTTGTATTTTGAAGTTCAGTGTCCTGTCTTCCTGTGTGTTCCGTGTCTGTGTTTTGTCCTGTGTTGTAGCCTGTTCCCCGTGCCTGGTGTTCCTGTGTTCCTCCTGTTGTCTGTGAGTTCAGTTCACGAGTAAAAATAAAGTTTATTGTTCACCTACCTGTCTCTACGTGCGTCTGCATTTGGGTCCAGTCCTCTGCAATTTCTGACACATACATGGTTTGTGAAATGTACAGACTCTCTCTGGTACAATCATATACAGTAGGTTTCTATACAGAGGTGTATGTTTTTGAGTCTGTTCTGGGGAAAAGCTAGAAAAACTTTGTTTTTAAATATAGGAAGAATGGATAAAATTATGGACAGGAAGAAAAAAGAAGATCTATCTATCTAATATATATAATTATAATTGTTTCATATATATAATTGTTTCCTTATTTTAGGCAACTCTGGCCATAGGTGCTGTGTTGCTGTTTGTGAATGTGCTGCATGGTCTCCGGCAACAGATGGCGCCCGAAAAGGAGTCAAGCATGGCTCAATGTGGGCGGGGTCAAACGTCGACGTGGGCGGGGCTCAACGGGCGGGGCTCGTGAGCCCCGATCTCCGGTCTGCAGTCAGGGGCTACTCCAGGAGGGAGCGGAGCGTGGATGCAATCAAACCATGCACGGAAAAGGGGAATGATAGGAAAGGTTTTTCTAATTTATTGAGAAATAATGCCCAGGTCAGCAATGCATGCCAAAAAACATGTCGTTCATTCGCCCCCTCCATAAACCAACCCAGCTGTGAACACACACAATCAAACCAAGCCAAAATGACGACGAAACTGATCAAAACTGACCTGAAATTGATCAAAAACCAACCTACAGCCTAAGAAGTGACCAAAACTGATCAAAACTGACCTGGAACTGACCTGAAATTGACCAAAAACCAACCTACAGACTAAAAACTGATCAAAACTGACCTGGAACTGACCTGAAATTGACCAAAAACAACCAACCAACAGACTAAAAACTGACCAAAACTGATCAAAACTTACCTGGAACTGACCTGAAATTGACCAAAGAGCAACCAACAGACTAAAAACTGATCAAGACTGACCTGGAACTGACCTGAAATTGACCACAGACCAACCAACAGACTAAAAACTGACCAAAACTTATCAAAACTGACCTGGGACTGACCTGGAACTGACCTGAAATTGACCAAAAACCAACCAACAGACTAAAAACTAACCAAAACTCACATGAAAATTGACCAAAAACCAACCAACAGACTAAAAACTGAAGAAAACTGATCAAACCTGACCTGGAACTGACCTGAAATTGACCAAAAACCAACCAACACAGCCTAAAAACTGACCTGGAACTGCCCTGAAATTGACCAAAGACCAACCAACAGACTAAAAACTGACCAAAACTGAACAAAACTGACCTGGAACCGACCTGCAATTGACCAAAAACCAACCAACAGACTAAAAACTGACCAAAACTCACAGGAAAAGTGACCAAAAACCAACCAACAGACTAAAAACTGACCAAAACTGACCTGGAACTGACCTGGAATTGACCAAAGAGCAACCAACAGACTAAAAACTGATCAAGACTGACCTGGAACTGACCTGAAATTGACCACAGACCAACCAACAGACTAAAAACTGACCAAAACTTATCAAAACTGACCTGGACCTGACCTGAAATTGACCAAAAACCAACCAACAGACTAAAAACTGACCAAAACTGACCTGGAACTGACCTGAAATTGACCAAAGAGCAACCAACAGACTAAAAACTGATCAAGACTGACCTGGAACTGACCTGAAATTGACCACAGACCAACCAACAGACTAAAAACTGACCAAAACTTATCAAAACTGACCTGGGACTGACCTGGAACTGACCTGAAATTGACCAAAAACCAACCAACAGACTAAAAACTAACCAAAACTCACATGAAAATTGACCAAAAACCAACCAACAGACTAAAAACTGAAGAAAACTGATCAAAACTGACCTGGAACTGACCTGGAATTGACCAAAAACCAACCAACAGCCTAAAAACTGACCTGGAACTGCCCTGAAATTGACCAAAGACCAACCAACAGACTAAAAACTGACCAAAACCGACCTGGAACTGACCTGAAATTGACCAAAGAGCAACCAACAGACTAAAAACTGATCAAGACTGACCTGGAACTGACCTGAAATTGACCACAGACCAACCAACAGACTAAAAACTGACCAAAACTGATCAAAACTGACCTGGAACCGACCTGGAACTGACCTGAAATTGACCAAAAACCAACCAACAGACTAAAAACTGACCAAAACTCACATGAAAATTGACCAAAAACCAACCAACAGACTAAAAACTGAAGAAAACTGATCAAAACTGACCTGGAACTGACCTGAAAATTGACCAAAAAAGAACCAACAGAGTAAAAAATGACGAAAAACTGATCAAAACTGACCTGGAACTGACCTGAAAGTGACCAAAAACCAACCAACAGACTAAAAACTGACCAAAACTGACCTGGAACCGACCTGAAATTGACCAAAAACCAACCAACAGACTAAAAACTGACCAAAACTCGCAGGAAAAGTGACCAAAAACCAACCAACAGACTAAAAACTGATCAAAACTGACCTGGAACTGACCTGAAATTGACCAAAGACCAACCAACAGACTAAAAACTGATCAAAACTGACCTGGAACTGACCTGAAATTGACCACAGACCAACCAACAGACTAAAAACTGACCAAAACCTATCAAAACTGACCAGGAACTGACCTGGAACTGACCTGAAATTGACCAAAAACAACCAACAGACTAAAAACTGACCAAAACTCACATGAAAATTGACCAAAAACCAACCAACAGACTAAAAACTGACGTAAACTGATCAAAACTGACCTGGGACTGAACTGAAATTGACCAAAAACCAACCAACAGACTAAAAACTGACCAAAACTGATCAAAACTGACCTGGAACTGACCTGAAATTGACCAAAAACCAACCTACAGACTAAAAACTGATCAAAACTGACCTGGAACTGACCTGAAATTGACCAAAAACAACCAACCAACAGACTAAAAACTGACCAAAACTGATCAAAACTTACCTGGAACTGACCTGAAAGTGACCAAAAACCAACCAACAGACTAAAAACTGACCAAAACTGACCAAAACTGACCTGGAACCGACCTGCAATTGACCAAAAACCAACCAACAGACTAAAAACTGACCAAAACTCACAGGAAAAGTGACCAAAAACCAACCAACAGATTAAAAACTGACCAAAACTGACCTGGAACTGACCTGAAATTGACCAAAGAGCAACCAACAGACTAAAAACTGATCAAGACTGACCTGGAACTGACCTGAAATTGACCACAGACCAACCAACAGACTAAAAACTGACCAAAACTTATCAAAACTGACCTGGAACTGACCTGAAATTGACCAAAAACCAACCAACAGACTAAAAACTGACCAAAACTGACCTGGAACTGACCTGAAATTGACCAAAGAGCAACCAACAGACTAAAAACTGATCAAGACTGACCTGGAACTGACCTGAAATTGACCACAGACCAACCAACAGACTAAAAACTGACCAAAACTTATCAAAACTGACCTTGGACTGACCTGGAACTGACCTGAAATTGACCAAAAACCAACCAACAGACTAAAAACTAACCAAAACTCACATGAAAATTGACCAAAAACCAACCAACAGACTAAAAACTGAAGAAAACTGATCAAAACTGACCTGGAACTGACCTCAAATTGACCAAAAACCAACCAACAGCCTAAAAACTGACCTGGAACTGCCCTGAAATTGACCAAAAAAACAACAACCAACAGACTAAAAACTGACCAAAACTGAACAAAACTTACCTGGAACTGACCTGAAAGTGACCAAAAACCAACCAACAGACTAAAAACTGACCAAAACTGAACAAAACTGACCTGGAACCGACCTGCAATTGACCAAAAACCAACCAACAGACTAAAAACTCTGACCAAAACTCACAGGAAAAGTGACCAAAAACCAACCAACAGACTAAAAAACTGACCAAAACTGATCAAAACTGACCTGGAACTGACCTGAAATTGACCAAAAACCAACCAACAGACTAAAAACTGACCAAAACTGACCTGGAACTGACCTGAAATTGACCAAAGAGCAACCAACAGACTAAAAACTGATCAAGACTGACCTGGAACTGACCTGAAATTGACCACAGACCAACCAACAGACTAAAAACTGACCAAAACTTATCAAAACTGACCTGGAACTGACCTGAAATTGACCAAAAACCAACCAACAGACTAAAAACTGACCCAAAACTGACCTGGAACTGACCTGAAATTGACCAAAGAGCAACCAACAGACTAAAAACTGATCAAGACTGACCTGAAATTGACCACAGACCAACCAACAGACTAAAAACTGACCAATACCTATCAAAACTGACCTGGAACTGACCTGGAACTGACCTGAAATTGACCAAAAACCAACCAACAGACTAAAAACTGACCAAAACTCACATGAAAATTGACCAAAAACCAACCAACAGACTAAAAACTGAAGAAAACTGATCAAAACTGACCTGGAACTGACCTGAAAATTGACCAAAAAAGAACCAATAGAGTAAAAAATGACGAAAAACTGATCAAAACTGACCTGGAACTGACCTGAAAATGACCAAAAACCAACCAACAGACTAAAAACTGACCAAAACTGATCAAAACTGACCTGGAACCGACCTGAAATTGACCAAAAACCAACCAACAGACTAAAAACTGACCAAAACTCGCAGGTAAAGTGACCAAAAACCAACCAACAGACTAAAAACTGATCAAAACTGACCTGGAACTGACCTGAAATTGACCAAAGACCAACCAACAGACTAAAAACTGATCAAAACTGACCTGGAACTGACCTGAAATTGACCACAGACCAACCAACAGACTAAAAACTGACCAAAACCTATCAAAACTGACCAGGAACTGACCTGGAACTGACCTGAAATTGACCAAAAAGAAACCAACAGACTAAAAACTGACCAAAACTCACATGAAAATTGACCAAAAACCAACCAACAGACTAAAAACTGACGTAAACTGATCAAAACTGACCTGGAACTGAACTGAAATTGACCAAAAACCAACCAACAGACTAAAAACTGACCAAAACTGATCAAAACTGACCTGGAACTGACCTGAAATTGACCAAAAACCAACCTACAGACTAAAAACTGATCAAAACTGACCTGGAACTGACCTGAAATTGACCAAAAACCAACCAACAGAATAAAAACTGACCAAAACTGAACAAAACTGACCTGGAACCGACCTGCAATTGACCAAAGACCAACCAACAGACTAAAAACTGACCAAAACTCACAGGAAAAGTGACCAAAAACCAACCAACAGACTAAAAACTGACCAAAACTGATCAAAACTGACCTGGAACTGACCTGAAATTGACCAAAAACCAACCAACAGACTAAAAACTGACCAAAACTGACCTGGAACTGACCTGAAATTGACCAAAGAGCAACCAACAGACTAAAAACTGATCAAGACTGACCTGGAACTGACCTGAAATTGACCACAGACCAACCAACAGACTAAAAACTGACCAAAACTTATCAAAACTGACCTGGAACTGACCTGAAATTGACCAAAAACCAACCAACAGACTAAAAACTGACCAAAACTGACCTGGAACTGACCTGAAATTGACCAAAGAGCAACCAACAGACTAAAAACTGATCAAGACTGACCTGGAACTGACCTGAAATTGACCACAGACCAACCAACAGACTAAAAACTGACCAAAACCTATCAAAACTGACCTGGAACTGACCTGGAACTGACCTGAAATTGACCAAAAACCAACCAACAGACTAAAAACTGACCAAAACTCACATGAAAATTGACCAAAAACCAACCAACAGACTAAAAACTGAAGAAAACTGATCAAAACTGACCTGGAACTGACCTGAAAATTGACCAAAAAAGAACCAACAGAGTAAAAAATGACGAAAAACTGATCAAAACTGACCTGGAACTGACCTGAAATTGACCAAAGACCAACCAACAGACTAAAAACTGTTCAGAACTGACCTGGAACTGACCTGAAATTGACCAAAAAACAACCAACAGACTAAAAACTGACCAAGACTGACCTGGAACTGAACTGAAATTGACCAAAGACCAACCAACAGACTAAAAACTGTTCAGAACTGACCTGGAACTGACCTGAAATTGACCAAAAAACAACCTACAGACTAAAAACTGACCAAAACTGATCAAAACTGACCTGGAACTGACCTGAAATTGACCAAAGACCAACCAACAGACTAGAAACAGACCAAAACTGATCAAAACTGACCTGGAACTGACCTGAAATTGACCAAAACCAACCAACAGTCTAAAAACTGATCTGATCTGAACTGCCCTGAAATTGACCAAAGACCAACCAACAGACTAAAAACTGACCTGGAACTGCGCCTGAAATTGACCAAAAACCAACCAACAGACTAAAAACTGACCTAAACTCACAGGAAAAGTGACCAAAAACCAACCACCAGACTAAAACCTGACAACAACTGATCAAAAGTGACCTGGAACTGACCTGAAATTGACCAAGAACCAACCAACAGCCTAGAAACAGACCAAAACTGATCAAAACTGACCTGGAACTGACCTGAAATTGACCAAAGACCAACCAACAGACTAGAAACAGACCAAAACTGATCAAAACTGACCTGGAACTGACCTGGAACTGACCTGGAATTGACCAAAGACCAACCAACAGACTAGAAACAGACCAAAACTGATCAAAACTGACCTGGAACTGACCTGAAATTGACCACAGACCAACCAACAGACTAAAAACTGACCAAAACTGACCTGGAACTGACCTGAAATTGACCAAAGACCAACCAACAGCCTAGAAACAGACCAAAACTGATCAAAACTGACCTGAAATTGACCAAAGACCAACCAACAGCCTAGAAACATCAACCAACAGACTAGAAACAGACCAAAACTGATCAAAACTGACCTGGAACTGACCTGAAATTGACCAAAAAACAACCTACAGACTAAAAACTGACCAAAACTGATCAAAACTGACCTGGAACTGACCTGAAATTGACCAAAGGCCAACCAACAGACTAGAAACAGAGCAAAACTGATCAAAACTGACCTGGAACTGACCTGAAATTGACCAAAAACCAACCAACAGTCTAAAAACTGATCTGGAACTGCCCTGACATTGACCAAAGACCAACCAACAGACTAAAAACTGACTGACTGGAACTGCCCTGAAATTGACCAAAAACCAACCAACAGACTAAAAACTGACCTAAACTCACAGGAAAAGTGACCAAAAACCAACCACCAGACTAAAACCTGACAACAAATGATCAAAAGTGAGGTGGAACTGACCTGAAATTGACCAAGAACCGACCAACAGCCTAGAAACAGACCAAAACTGATCAAAACTGACCTGGAACTGACCTGAAATTGACCAAAAAACAACCTACAGACTAAAAACTGACCAAAACTGATCAAAACTGACCTGGAACTGACCTGAAATTGACCAAAAACCAACCTACAGACTAAAAACTGACCAAAACTGACGTGGAACTGACCTGAAATTGACCAAAGACCAACCAACAGACTAAAAACTGATCAAAACTGACCTGACCTGAACTGACCTGGAACTGACCTGAAATTGACCAAAGACCAACCAACAGCCTAGAAACAGACCAAAATTGATCAAAACTGACCTGGAACTGACCTGAAATTGACCAAGAACCAACCAACAGCCTAGAAACAGACCAAAACTGATCAAAACTGACCTGGAACTGACCTGAAATTGACCAAAAAACAACCTACAGACTAAAAACTGACCAAAACTGATCAAAACTGACCTGGAACTGACCTGAAATTGACCAAAGACCAACCAACAGACTAGAAACAGACCAAAACTGATCAAAACTGACCTGGAACTGACCTGGAACTGACCTGAAATTGACCAAAGACCAACCAACAGCCTAGAAACAGACCAAAATTGATCAAAACTGACCTGGAACTGACCTGAAATTGACCAAGAACCAACCAACAGCCTAGAAACAGACCAAAACTGATCAAAACTGACCTGGAACTGACCTGAAATTGACCAAAAAACAACCTACAGACTAAAAACTGACCAAAACTGATCAAAACTGACCTGGAACTGACCTGAAATTGACCAAAGACCAACCAACAGACTAGAAACAGACCAAAACTGATCAAAACTGACCTGGAACTGACCTGAAATTGACCAAAACCAACCAACAGTCTAAAAACTGATCTGGAACTGCTGCCCTGAAATTGACCAAAGACCAACCAACAGACTAAAAACTGACCTGGAACTGCCCTGAAATTGACCAAAAACCAACCAACAGACTAAAAACTGACCTAAACTCACAGGAAAAGTGACCAAAAACCAACCACCAGACTAAAACCTGACAACAACTGATCAAAAGTGACCTGGAACTGACCTGAAATTGACCAAGAACCAACCAACAGCCTAGAAACAGATCAAAACTGATCAAAACTGACCTGGAACTGACCTGAAATTGACCAAAGACCAACCAACAGACTAGAAACAGACCAAAACTGATCAAAACTGACCTGGAACTGACCTGGAACTGACCTGGAATTGACCAAAGACCAACCAACAGACTAAAAACTGATCAAAACTGACCTGGAACTGACCTGAAATTGACTAAAGACCAACCAACAGACTAGAAAACAGACCAAAACTGATCAAAACTGACCTGGAACTGACCTGAAATTGACCACAGACCAACCAACAGACTAAAAACTGACCAAAACTGACCTGGAACTGACCTGAAATTGACCAAAGACCAACCAACAGCCTAGAAACAGACCAAAACTGATCAAAACTGACCTGAAATTGACCAAAGACCAACCAACAGCCTAGAAACATCAACCAACAGACTAGAAACAGACCAAAACTGATCAAAACTGACCTGGAACTGACCTGAAATTGACCAAAAAACAACCTACAGACTAAAAACTGACCAAAACTGATCAAAACTGACCTGGAACTGACCTGAAATTGACCAAAGGCCAACCAACAGACTAGAAACAGAGCAAAACTGATCAAAACTGACCTGGAACTGACCTGAAATTGACCAAAAACCAACCAACAGTCTAAAAACTGATCTGGAACTGCCCTGACATTGACCAAAGACCAACCAACAGACTAAAAACTGACCTGGAACTGCCCTGAAATTGACCAAAAACCAACCAACAGACTAAAAACTGACCTAAACTCACAGGAAAAGTGACCAAAAACCAACCACCAGACTAAAACCTGACAACAAATGATCAAAAGTGAGGTGGAACTGACCTGAAATTGACCAAGAACCGACCAACAGCCTAGAAACAGACCAAAACTGATCAAAACTGACCTGGAACTGACCTGAAATTGACCAAAAAACAACCTACAGACTAAAAACTGACCAAAACTGATCAAAACTGACCTGGAACTGACCTGAAATTGACCAAAAACCAACCTACAGACTAAAAACTGACCAAAACTGACGTGGAACTGACCTGAAATTGACCAAAGACCAACCAACAGACTAAAAACTGATCAAAACTGACCTGGAACTGACCTGGAACTGACCTGAAATTGACCAAAGACCAACCAACAGCCTAGAAACAGACCAAAATTGATCAAAACTGACCTGGAACTGACCTGAAATTGACCAAGAACCAACCAACAGCCTAGAAACAGACCAAAACTGATCAAAACTGACCTGGAACTGACCTGAAATTGACCAAAAAACAACCTACAGACTAAAAACTGACCAAAACTGATCAAAACTGACCAGGAACTGACCTGAAATTGACCAAAGACCAACCAACAGACTAGAAACAGACCAAAACTGATCAAAACTGACCTGGAACTGACCTGGAACTGACCTGAAATTGACCAAAGACCAACCAACAGCCTAGAAACAGACCAAAATTGATCAAAACTGACCTGGAACTGACCTGAAATTGACCAAGAACCAACCAACAGCCTAGAAACAGACCAAAACTGATCAAAACTGACCTGGAACTGACCTGAAATTGACCAAAAAACAACCTACAGACTAAAAACTGACCAAAACTGATCAAAACTGACCTGGAACTGACCTGAAATTGACCAAAGACCAACCAACAGACTAGAAACAGACCAAAACTGATCAAAACTGACCTGGAACTGACCTGAAATTGACCAAAACCAACCAACAGTCTAAAAACTGATCTGGAACTGCCCTGAAATTGACCAAAGAGCAACCAACAACAGACTAAAAACTGACCTGGAACTGCCCTGAAATTGACCAAAAACCAACCAACAGACTAAAAACTGACCTAAACTCACAGGAAAAGTGACCAAAAACCAACCACCAGACTAAAACCTGACAACAACTGATCAAAAGTGACCTGGAACTGACCTGAAATTGACCAAGAACCAACCAACAGCCTAGAAACAGACCAAAACTGATCAAAACTGACCTGGAACTGACCTGAAATTGACCAAAAAACAACCTACAGACTAAAAACTGACCAAAACTGATCAAAACTGACCTGGAACTGACCTGAAATTGACCAAAGACCAACCAACAGACTAAAAACTGATCAAAACTGACCTGGAACTGAACTGAAATTGACCAAAGGCCAACCAACAGACTAGAAATAGAGCAAAACTGATCAAAACTGACATGGAACTGACCTGAAATTGACCAAAACCAACCAACAGTCTAAAAACTGATCTGGAACTGCCCTGAAATTGACCAAAGACCAACCAACAGACTAAAAACTGACCTGGAACTGCCCTGAAATTGACCAAAAACCAACCAACAGACTAAAAACTGACCTAAACTCACAGGAAAAGTGACCAAAAACCAACCACCAGACTAAAACCTGACAACAAATGATCAAAAGTGAGGTGGAAGTGACCTGAAATTGACCAAAAAACAACCTACAGACTAAAAACTGACCAAAACTGATCAAAACTGACCTGGAACTGACCTGAAATTGACCAAAAACCAACCTACAGACTAAAAACTGACCAAAACTGACGTGGAACTGACCTGAAGTTGATCAAAGACCAACCAACAGACTAAAAACTGATCAAAACTGACCTTGAACTGACCTGGAACTGACCTGAAATTGACCAAAGACCAACCAACAGCCTAGAAACAGACCAAAATTGATCAAAACTGACCTGGAACTGACCTGAAATTGACCAAGAACCAACCAACAGCCTAGAAACAGACCAAAACTGATCAAAACTGACCTGGAACTGACCTGAAATTGACCAAAAAACAACCTACAGACTAAAAACTGACCAAAACTGATCAAAACTGACCTGGAACTGACCTCAAATTGACCACAGACCAACCAACAGACTAGAAACAGACCAAAACTGATCAAAACTGACCTGGAACTGACCTGAAATTGACCAAAAACCAACCAACAGACTAGAAACTGATCAAGACTGACCTGGAACTGACCTGAAATTGACCAAAGACCAACCAACAGACTAGAAACAGACCAAAACTGATCAAAACTGACCTGGAACTGACCTGAAATTGACCAAAGACCAACCAACAGCCTAGAAACAGACCAAAACTGATCAAAACTGACCTGGAACTGACCTGAAATTGACCAAAGACCAACCAACAGACTAGAAACAGACCAAAACTGATCAAAACTGACCTGGAACTGACCTGAAATTGACCAAAAACCAACCAACAGTCTAAAAACTGATCTGGAACTGCCCTGAAATTGACCAAAGACCAACCAACAGACTAAAAACTGACCTGGAACCAACCTGAAATTGACCAAAAACCAACCAACAGACTAAAAACTGACCAAAACTCACAGGAAAAGTGACCAAAAACCAACCAACAGACTAAAACCTGACCAAGACTGACCAGGAACTGACCTGAAATTGACCAAAGACCAACCAACAGACTAAAAACTGATCAAAACTGACCTGGAACTGACCTGAAATTGACCAAAGACCAACCAACAGACTAGAAACAGACCAAAACTGATCAAAACTGACCTGGAACTGACCTGAAATTGACCAAAAACCAACCTACAGACTAAAAACTGACCAAAACTGATCAAAACTGACGTGGAACTGACCTGAAATTGACCAAAAACAACCAACCAACAGACTAAACACTGACCAAAACTGACCTGGAACTGCCCTGAAGTGACCAAAAACCAACCAACAGACTAGAAACTGATCAAGACTGACCTGGAACTGATCTGAAATTGACCAAAGACAAACCAACAGACTAGAAACCGACCAAAACTGATCAAAACTGACCTGGAACTGACCTGAAATTGACCAAGAACCAACCAACAGCCTAGAAACAGACCAAAACTGATCAAAACTGACCTGGAACTGACCTGAAATTGACCAAAAAACAACCTACAGACTAAAAACTGACCAAAACTGATCAAAACTGACCTGGAACTGACCTGAAATTGACCAAAAACCAACCTACAGACTAAAAACTGACCAAAACTGACGTGGAACTGACCTGAAGTTGATCAAAGACGAACCAACAGACTAAAAACTGATCAAAACTGACCTTGAACTGACCTGGAACTGACCTGAAATTGACCAAAGACCAACCAACAGCCTAGAAACAGACCAAAATTGATCAAAACTGACCTGGAACTGACCTGAAATTGACCAAGAACCAACCAACAGCCTAGAAACAGACCAAAACTGATCAAAACTGACCTGGAACTGACCTGAAATTGACCAAAAAACAACCTACAGACTAAAAACTGACCAAAACTGATCAAAACTGACCTGGAACTGACCTCAAATTGACCACAGACCAACCAACAGACTAGAAACAGACCAAAACTGATCAAAACTGACCTGGAACTGACCTGAAATTGACCAAAAACCAACCAACAGACTAGAAACTGATCAAGACTGACCTGGAACTGACCTGAAATTGACCAAAGACCAACCAACAGACTAGAAACAGACCAAAACTGATCAAAACTGACCTGGAACTGACCTGAAATTGACCAAAGACCAACCAACAGCCTAGAAACAGACCAAAACTGATCAAAACTGACCTGGAACTGACCTGAAATTGACCAAAGACCAACCAACAGACTAGAAACAGACCAAAACTGATGAAAAATGACCTGGAACTGACCTGAAATTGACCAAAAACCAACCAACAGTCTAAAAACTGATCTGGAACTGCCCTGAAATTGACCAAAGACCAACCAACAGACTAAAAACTGACCTGGAACCAACCTGAAATTGACCAAAAACCAACCAACAGACTAAAAACTGACCAAAACTCACAGGAAAAGTGACCAAAAAACAACCAACAGACTAAAACCTGACCAAGACTGACCAGGAACTGACCTGAAATTGACCAAAGACCAACCAACAGACTAAAAACTGATCAAAACTGACCTGGAACTGACCTGAAATTGACCAAAGACCAACCAACAGACTAGAAACAGACCAAAACTGATCAAAACTGACCTGGAACTGACCTGAAATTGACCAAAAACCAACCTACAGACTAAAACTGACCAAAACTGATCAAAACTGACGTGGAACTGACCTGAAATTGACCAAAAACAACCAACCAACAGACTAAACACTGACCAAAACTGACCTGGAACTGCCCTGAAGTGACCAAAAACCAACCAACAGACTAGAAACTGATCAAGACTGACCTGGAACTGACCTGAAATTGACCAAAGACAAACCAACAGACTAGAAACCGACCAAAACTGATCAAAACTGACCTGGAACTGACCTGAAATTGACCAAGAACCAACCAACAGCCTAGAAACAGACCAAAACTGATCAAAACTGACCTGGAACTGACCTGAAATTGACCAAAAAACAACCTACAGACTAAAAACTGACCAAAACTGATCAAAACTGACCTGGAACTGACCTGAAATTGACCAAAGACCAACCAACAGACTAGAAACAGACCAAAACTGATCAAAACTGACCTGGAACTGACCTGAAATTGACCAAAAACCAACCAACAGTCTAAAAACTGACCTGGAACTGCCCTGAAATTGACCAAAGACCAACCAACAGACTAAAAACTGACCTGGAACCACCTGAAATTGACCAAAAACCAACCAACAGACTAAAAACTGACCAAAACTCACAGGAAAAGTGATCAAAACCAACCACCAGACTAAACCTGACCACAACTGATCAAAAGTGAGGTGGACCTGACCTGAAATTGACCAAAGACCAACCAACAAACTAAAAACTGACCAAGACTGACCAGGAACTGACCTGAAATTGACCAAAGACCAACCAACAGACTAAAAACTGATCAAAACTGACCTGGAACTGAACTGAAATTGACCAAAGGCCAACCAACAGACTAGAAACAGAGCAAAACTGATCAAAACTGACCTGGAACTGACCTGAAATTGACCAAAACCAACCAACAGTCTAAAAACTGATCTTGAACTGCCCTGAAATTGACCAAAGACCAACCAACAGACTAGAAACAGACCAAAACTGATCAAAACTGACCTGGAACTGACCTGAAATTGACCAAAAACCAACCAACAGACTAGAAAACTGATCAAGACTGACCTGGAACTGACCTGAAATTGACCAAAGACCAACCAACAGACTAGAAACAGACCAAAACTGATCAAAACTGACCTGGAACTGACCTGAAATTGACCAAAGACCAACCAACAGCCTAGAAACAGACCAAAACTGATCAAAACTGACCTGGAACTGACCTGAAATTGACCAAAGACCAACCAACAGACTAGAAACAGACCAAAACTGATCAAAACTGACCTGGAACTGACCTGAAATTGACCAAAAACCAACCAACAGTCTAAAAACTGATCTGGAACTGCCCTGAAATTGACCAAGACCAACCAACAGACTAAAAACTGACCTGGAACCAACCTGAAATTGACCAAAAAACCAACCAACAGACTAAAAAACTGACCAAAACTCACAGGAAAAGTGACCAAAAACCAACCAACAGACTAAAACCTGACCAAGACTGACCAGGAACTGACCTGAAATTGACCAAAGACCAACCAACAGACTAAAAACTGATCAAAACTGACCTGGAACTGACCTGAAATTGACCAAAGACCAACCAACAGACTAGAAACAGACCAAAACTGATCAAAACTGACCTGGAACTGACCTGAAATTGACCAAAAACCAACCTACAGACTAAAAAACTGACCAAAACTGATCAAAACTGACGTGGAACTGACCTGAAATTGACCAAAAACAACCAACCAACAGACTAAACACTGACCAAAACTGACCTGGAACTGCCCTGAAATTGACCAAAAAACCAACCAACAGACTAGAAACTGATCAAGACTGACCTGGAACTGACCTGAAATTGACCAAAGACCAACCACAGACTAAAAACTGATCAAAACTGACCTGGAACTGACCTGAAATTTACCAAAGACCAACCAACAGACTAGAAACAGACCAAAACTGATCAAAACTGACCTGGAACTGACCTGAAATTGACCAAAAACCAACCAACAGACTAAAAACTGACCAAAACTGATCAAAACTGACCTGGAACTGACCTGAAATTGACCAAAAACCAACCTACAGACTAAAACTGACCAAAACTGACCTGGAACTGACCTGAAATTTACCAAAGACCAACCAACAGACTAGAAACAGACCAAAACTGATCAAAACTGACCTGGAACTGACCTGAAATTGACCACAAAACAACCTACAGACTAAAAAACTGACCAAAAACTGATCAAAACTGACCTGGAACTGACCTGAAATTGACCAAAAACCAACCTACAGACTAAAAACTGACCTAAACTCACAGGAAAAGTGACCAAAAACCAACCACCAGACTAAAACCTGACAACAAATGATCAAAAGTGAGGTGGAACTGACCTGAAATTGACCAAAAAACAACCTACAGACTAAAAACTGACCAAACTGATCAAAACTGACCTGGAACTGACCTGAAATTGACCAAAAACCAACCTACAGACTAAAAACTGACCAAAACTGACCTGGAACTGACCTGAAATTGACCAAAGACAAACCAACAGACTAGAAACCGACCAAAACTGATCAAAACTGACCTGGAACTGACCTGAAATTGACCAAGAACCAACCAACAGCCTAGAAACAGACCAAAACTGATCAAAACTGACCTGAACTGACCTGAAATTGACCAAAAAAACAACCTACAGACTAAAAACTGACCAAAACTGATCAAACTGACCTGGAACTGACCTGAAATTGACCAAAGACCAACCAACAGACTAGAAACAGACCAAAACTGATCAAAACTGACCTGGAACTGACCTGAAATTGACCAAAAACCAACCAACAGTCTAAAAATTGACCTGGAACTCTGCCCTGAAATTGACCAAAGACCAACCAACAGACTAAAAACTGACCTGGAACCAACCTGAAATTGACCAAAAACCAACCAACAGACTAAAAACTGACCAAAACTCACAGGAAAAGTGATCAAAAACCAACCACCAGACTAAAACCTGACCACAACTGATCAAAGTGAGGTGGACCTGACCTGAAATTGACCAAAGACCAACCAACAAACTAAAAACTGACCAAGACTGACCAGGAACTGACCTGAAATTGACCAAAGACCAACCAACAGACTAAAAACTGATCAAAAACTGACCTGGAACTGAACTGAAATTGACCAAAGGCCAACCAACAGACTAGAAACAGAGCAAAACTGATCAAAACTGACCTGGAACTGACCTGAAATTGACCAAAACCAACCAACAGTCTAAAAACTGATCTTGAACTGCCCTGAAATTGACCAAAGACCAACCAACAGACTAGAAACAGACCAAAACTGATCAAAACTGACTGACCTGGAACTACTGACCTGAAATTGACCAAAACCCAACCAACAGACTAAAAACTGATCAAGACTGTGACCTGGAACTGACCTGAAATTGACCAAAGACCAACCAACAGACTAAAAACTGACCTGGAACCAACTGAAATTGACCAAAAACCAACCAACAGACTAAAACTGACCAAAACTCACAAAAAAGTGATCAAAAACCAACCACCAGACTAAAACCTGACCACAACTGATCAAAAGTGAGGTGGACCTGACCTGAAATTGACAAAGAAGACCAACCAACAAAACTAAAAACACTGACCAAGACTGACCAGGAACTGACCTGAAATTGACCAAAGACCAACCAACAGACTAAAAAACTGATCAAAACTGACCTGGAACTGAACTGAAATTGACCAAAGGCCAACCAACAGACTAAAACAGAGCCAAAACTGATCAAAACTGACCTGGAACTGACCTGAAATTGACCAAAAAACCAACCAACAGTCTAAAAACTGATCTTGAATGCCCCCTGAAATTGACCAAAGACCAACCAACAGACTAGAAACAGACCAAAACTGATCAAAACTGACCTGGAACTGACCTGAAATTGACCAAAAACCAACCAACAGACTAGAAACTGATCAAGACTGACCTGGAACTGACCTGAAATTGACCAAAGACCAACCAACAGACTAAGAACAGACCAAAACTGATCAAAACTGACCTGGAACTGACCTGAAATTGACCAAAAGACCAACCAACAGCCTAGAAACAAAACAGACCAAAACTGATCAAAACTGACCTGGAACTGACCTGAAATTGACCAAAGACCAACCAACAGACTAGAAACAGACCAAAACTGATCAAAACTGACTGACCTGGAACTGACACCTGAAATTGACCAAAAACCACCAACAGTCTAAAAACTGATCTGGAAACTGCCCTGAAATTGACCAAAGACCAACCAACAGACTAAAAAACTGACCTGGAACCAACCTGAAATTGACCAAAAAACCAACCAACAGACTAAAAACTGACCAAAACTCACAGGAAAAGTGACCAAAAACCAACCACAGACTAAAACCTGACCAAGACTGACCAGGAACTGACCTGAAATTGACCAAAGAACCAACCAACAGACTAGACAGACCAAAACTGATCAAAACTGACCTGGAACTGACCTGAAATTGACCACAGACCCACCACCAACTAAAACCTGACAACAAATGATCAAAAGTGAGGTGGAAACTGACCTGAAATTGACCAAAAAAACAACCTACAGACTAAAAACTGACCAAAACTGATCAAAACTGACCTGGAACTGACCTGAAATTGACCAAAAACCAACCAACAGACTAAAAACTGACCAAAACTGACCTGGAACTGACCTGAAATTGACCAAAGACCAACCAACAGACTAAAAACTGATCAAAACTGACCTGAACTGACCTGGAACTGACCTGAAATTGACCAAAGACCAACCAACACCTAGAAACAGACCAAAATTGATCAAAAACTGACCTGGAACTGACCTGAAATTGACCAAGAACCAACCAACAGCCTAGAAACAGACCAAAACTGATCAAAACTGACCGGAACTGACCTGAAATTGACCAAAAAAACAACCTACAGACTAAAAACTGACCAAAACTGATCAAAACTGACCTGGGAACTGTGGACCTCAAATTGACCACAGACCAACCAACAGACTAGAAACAGACCAAAACTGATCAAAACTGACCTGGAACTGACCTGAAATTGACCAAAAACCAACCACCAGACTAAGAAACTGATCAAGACTGACCTGGAACTGACCTGAAAATTGACCAAAGACCAACCAACAGAACTAGAAACAGACCAAAACTGATCAAAACTGACCTGGAACTGACCTGAAA
>JADEYK010001537.1:0-122890 GCA_015710095.1 Argyrosomus japonicus | reverse complement strand
TTGACACACTCCTGCTGGCAGATTCAGACTTTGTAAAGTTCATTACAGAACAAATAGATTTTTTTCTGCAGGTAAACAGGACTGATGGTATCTCAGCCTCACTCTCTGGGAAACACTTAAAGCATATCTCAGAGGGCAGATTATTTCCCGCTCTGCCCCATATTAGGAAAATGAAGTATAAGAAAATTGAGGAGCTATCTTTGGAAATTAAGACTCTGGACGGACTCATAGCTGGCTCTCCGACCCCTGATCTGATTAGGAGGAGAGTAGGCATACAAACTGAAATTGATCTCTTAACTACCAACCAAGCGGAGAGGCTCATCCTTAAATCTCGTAGTAGATTCTATGAAGAGGGGGATAAACCTTCCAAATTATTAGCCAGTCAACTCCGTCAAAAAGTGGCGTCCCGTATTATTTCGCAAATTATGCTACCTGATGGCTCCTCAACAGAGGATCATCAGACTATTAACAACTGCTTTAAAGAGTTCTATTCTAAATTATATTCTTCAGACTCAACACCGGATCACAACCAATTTGACATCTTTTTTTCTAATCTGAACATTCCTACAATTGACTCCGACTCTAAAGAACGATTGGAACAAAATTTGACGCTGGAGGAAATTAACAATGCAATAATGTCCCTTCAGAGCGGAAAAGCCCCCGGCCCGGATGGGTTTTCAACTGATTTTTATAAAAAATTCAAAGATAAACTTGCCCCTCTTCTTCTCTCAGTTTATGCAGAAGCACTGGAGAATAACATCCTTCCGCCTACGCTCTGCCAGGCATCTATTACACTGTTATTAAAAAAGAATAAGGACCCTCGTGATTGCTCATCGTACAGACCAATTAGCTTGACAAACTGTGATGGTAAAGTGTTTTTCAAAGGTTATTGCACTCCGGCTTGAGACAATTCTTCCTCATATCATCTCGGGGGACCAGACTGGATTTGTCCAGGGCAGACAATCCTATTTTAACCTGAGGCGATTGTTTAATATCATCTATACTAAAATCTAACACTCCGTCCCCAGAAGCAGTAATATCGCTCGATGCCGAAAAGGCGTTTGATCGGGTCGAGTGGAATTATCTTTTTCACACACTTAGCAGGTTTGGTTTTGGCCCTAACTTCATTCAACTTATCAAGCTCATTTACACTGATCCAACTGCCTCAGTTTATTAAAGAGTTGGCATCTCATCCGAGTACTTTCCTCTTCACAGAGGGACGAAACAAGGGGATCCAGTGAGTCCGTTGCTTTTCGTTCTAGCTATAGAACCACTTGCTATAGCTCTCAGATGCAATAATAGTATACAAGGTATTTCACGTGGTGGCCTAACTCACACGGTCTCGCTTTATGCAGACGATTTATTACTATATGTCACCAACCCTATCACATCTACCCCTGAAATTCTTAGAGTTTTGCAGGAATTTGGAAACATATCTGGATATAAACTAAACTTTAATAAAAGTGAATACTTCCCCATTAGTAGTAATGCTAGAGAATATCCCAATCTGCCATTTAAGTTATCCGCCGAGTCCTTTACATATCTAGGTGTAAAAGTCACCAAATCCTATTACAGTCTATTTAAAAGTAACCTCACTCCTCTGCTGGAACAGTGTAAACGAGATATTAAAAGATGGTCTATTCTGCCTCTCTCTCTCATCGGGAGAACAAATTCTGTAAAGATGAATATTGTGCCAAAGTTTCTATATTTGTTTCAGGCATTGCCTGTTTTCATACCACAATCTTTTTTTAAGACATTTAATCGAATGATTTCTTCCTTTATATGGAATAATAAACCAGCTTGCATAAGAAAAGAATTTATGGAAAGACCAAAAGGCGTAGGTGACTTTCGCTTCCAAATTTGTGTACGTATTATTGGGCTGCGAATTTTAATGCCACTTCTCTGTGGTTAAAAGATTGGAATGATAGTATCCCTGCATGGCTCCAGATTGAAAAGGTTACAAGCAGCCCACACTCACTCCCTGCCTTACTTTGTGCTCCCCTACCATCACTAGTTAATAATATTAAAGATAATATAATTGTAACTCAATCCTTACGTATCATGTACCAGTTCAAAAGATGTCTGGGTATTCAGAGTATTTCTATTCACTCGCCAATAATACGTAATCACTTATTTCAGCCATCTTTATTGGACAATGGCTTCAAAATTTGGTATGATAAGGGTATCCATAGTATTGAGGACCTGTATGTCAATAATACTTTTGCTAGCTTTGAACAGCTATCCAGAAAATTCGGTCTGACCAATAATCATTTTTTGCGTTACTTGCAGATAAGAGATTTTACTCGTAAAAAGTTTGCTAATTTTCCTACTCTTCTCCCTCCTTCCTGTCTGGATTCCCTATTAAGGGTCAATAAGCTGAATAAAAGCAGAATATCATTTATTTATTCCCATATTATGGATAGCTGCAACCATTCTATTTCACATATTTGAGAACAGTGGGAAAATGACTTGGGGGTCCAGCTGTCTGATGACGAATGGGATATGGCTCTTACTAGGATCCACTCTTCTTCCATATGTTCTAGACATGCTTTAATACAGTTTAAAGCGTTACATAGATTACATTTCTCAAAAGCTAAATTAGCAAGAATATTTCCAAATGTAGACCCATTATGCGACAGATGTAAACAGACCCCGGCTACTTCCTATCATATGTTCTGGTCTTGTCCGAAACTTGTTCCTTTTTGGTCATCCTTTTTTGAAGTCATCTCTACTGCTTATGCTTATAACATCTCACCGTCTCCTTTGATTGCTGTTTTTGGTTGCTTTTCTGATCCAACGGGATCTATTCCCCCTGTTCATTTACAGAGGGTCATTGTCTTTTCCTCCTTACTAGCTAGACGCTTGATTTTGTTCAAGTGGAAGGCTGCTACTCCTCCATCACATCACCACTGGATTAGGGACGTTATGCAGAACCTCAGGATGGAGAAGATCAGATGTACCCTCAACGGCTCCATTAGCAGATTCCACAAAACCTGGGACCCTCTAATAACTTATGTGAACAATTTACCTGGTCTGGAACTGGAACTCTGAATGATTACACCTGCCCTTGAACAATCCTGTACCAAGAAGTATTAGGTGCACTTACTGTTTTTGTTGTTGTTTAGTTTAGTTTTTGTTTGTTTTTGTTTTTTTCCTCGTCTTTTCTTGTCTGTTGTCTATGACGAGTTTGTCACGTTGATTTTGGGTTTGATCTGTCTCTGTTTGTTGTCGGGATTGTTTTTCTGTGGTTATTTGTAAAACAGAGAATATGGTTGTTTTGTATGATAATTGGAAAACTACAAATAAAGTGTTTAAAAAAAAAAAAAAAAAAATACTGTACATACCTGTAGGTTAGGTCTCAGGTATACACACAGTTCAAGGGTCAATACAGTATGGTCATCAAAGTTATGTAGACTGTCCTGCCATTCCTGGTATCTATAGGTCATGTGACACACTGGACATCGCCGGAAATAGGTTGATACATCTGGTGTAAATAAATCATGAATATCATTAACACTGTGCTACATTCTCTGCAAACTTCCATAACAGCAGGCAAACACAAATTACTTACTTTCAATCACCCCATTCATGGCGATTATTCTGGCTTTTCTGGAGATCCTTGCTGACTTTTCAAGATTTACAGGTCCTGGACAGAGTGCACAAACTGTCTCTGCTGGATGCAACTCTGTAACATAGTCTGTGAGTACTCTTGGTTTTACAGCATCATCTGGCAGGTTAGCTGGAAGTTTTTTATGCCTGTATATATACTTTACAAGTCCTTTGAAGACATCTTCAGCTGATGGTGGATAGACAGTATCTTGGTGCTTTTTTGGTGTACTGGTGCTGGTTTCTTCTGTTCTGAACACATCCCGGTTCGTTTGAAATAAATGCCATTTGCTGATGTTTTTGTGGACACATGACATCCTTGGTTTGGCACAAGGGCAATGCCATGTGTTTGCTGAGGAATTGTAGGTCACAAATATCCTCCCGAGGCGACTGTAATAGTGCAAAGTTGGCTCATGGACGGAAAAACAAAAGTGCTTTGAGCTTTCCACAAATGATACCTCAACACAGAGAGGGACATGTTCTGCCTGTGCATATTTTTGCCTTTTAAGGCAGGTTGACTTTTTTGAATCACCAAAAAACTTTAAGTGCACCATGTCTGTTAACATATCTTCTCTGAGGCATTCTTCTGTGGCTATATCTGTGCAGTATTGTAAAGAGCAGATGTGTTTGCAGTGTGTGAAAGTTAATCCACTTCTAGATGCCATTTTGGAGTACTGTTTGCAATCCTCCTCTTGATGTGATTGGTTTGGATTACATCCTTTGATTTTTTTGGGGTGCTTCCTCTGCATATGTTTGGCCAAGTTTTTCAGATGACAAGTTACTGAACAGAGGGGACATTCAACCTTTTTCAGTTTTTCAGTTTCAACAGAAGAGGAAATCAAAGGAGATGACGATGACAATTGTGTGTCTACTGAGGAGTGGATGATAGAAGATGTTTGAATTGACTGTTGCATGAGAAGGTCTGGAGATGGGGATGCAGATGGACTTGGTTGCAGGGAGAGGAAGGATGAATCCTGACTCGGATTGGACTGGGCAGCAGCTGAGGTGGATGTTTGTTGTATGGCACAAGACTTTACATGCGCTTCCATGTCTGTCCTTCTAATGATAGTTGTGTCACAGATGGGACAATGATAATGTCCCCCATTCCTGCAAGTCAAATTGCAGTGGCAGATCTTCTTATCTAAGAGCAAGTCAGGAAAATGTTTATGTTAGACAATGACAAACAAGTCACAGATTTGTGTGTGTGTTCAACACACACAAATCTCTGTGTGTGTGTGTGCACGTATGTATCTTTAATCTAAAATGCAATGGCATTACCTTCAAATGTAATGGCATTTTTGATGTGGACCTCCAAATGCTGCCGAACTCTGCCTGGTTTGCTTGGTTTAAAGAGGTGTTTGGGACACAGGGGGCAGTGGCACTGACTGCAGCATGTTGTGCAGCGTTCCACTGCAGGTATTCCATCTGATGAGATAACTGAAAGATGCATCTAAAAAAAGCACATAAAATATATAATGTGTTTGAATTATAGTACATGAACTTCAATTCAAATTAATGTATACAGCCTGCAAACTTAGATTGTCTTTGCTTACAGGTAAAATGGCCACTTGCACCAGGTAGTGTAAATGAGGCCATACTTATGTAGAAGAAGTAATAATGACTACGAAAGTACTGTCGCAGAAATCATCGAGTCCAGTTGAGAGGTTTGCTGTGGTGGTGTGTTTATTAAGAAGCATGTCGGCACACTGGTGAACTGATGGTCACAGAGGGTGTCTGAGCCAGTGAGTTGACCAGGAGCAAATGAAGAGAAACACTTTTATACAGAAAATAGCCATGGTTACACAACATGTAAATGGGGATGGAGCAAAGGGTGGGGAAGGTAAGGGAAAGGGTTGGACAACAAAGGGTAGAGGGAAAGGAGGGGGATAGGTAACAACCTGTAACCCCTGCTGGGCTACAGGGCTTACATTTACATTTATTATTTTGTTTCAGCCATTTGAGGTGCCTTTGACAAGAAGAGTCAAACTGTGAGACTGTGAAGTTGTGACTTTGTCGTGACTTTGATGTCGTGACTTTGATGTCGGACTTTGATCTCGTGACTATGAAGTCGTGACTTTGAAGTCTTACTGTGTGATTGTGAATTTGTGACTTTCAAATCGTGACTTTGAAGTCTTACTGTGTGACTGTGAAGTTGTGAATTTGAAGTCTTTCTGTGGGGCTGAATTTGTGACTTTGAAGTTGTGACTGTGAAGTCTTACTCTGTGATTGTGACTTTGTGACTTTGAAGTCGTGACTTTGATGTTGTGTCTTTGATGTCGTGACTGTGAAGTTGTGACGTTGAAGTCTTACTGTGTGATTGTGAATTCCTGACTTTGAAGTTGTGACTTTGATGTTGTGACTTTGAAGTTGTGACTATGAAGTCGTGACTATGAAGTCTTACTGTGTGACTGTGAATTTGTGACTTTGATGTCGTGACTTCGATATCGTGACTTTGATGTTGTGACTATGAAGTCGTGACTTTGAAGTCTTACTGTGTGATTTTGAAGTTCTGACTTTGAAGTCTTACTGTGTGACTGTAAAGTCTTACTGTGTGACTTTGATGTCGTGACTTTGAAGTCGTGACTTTGAAATCTTACTGCGTGACTTTGAAGTTGTGACTTTGAAGCCTTACTGTGTGACTGTGAAGTCTTACTGTGTGACTTTGAAGTCGTTACATTGAAGACTTACTGTGTCACTGTGAAGTTGTGACTTTGATGTTGTGACTTTGATGTTGTGACTTTGATCTTGTGATTGTGAATTTGTGACTTTGATGTCGTGACTGTGAAGTTGTGACTGAAGTCATGAGTTTGATGTTGTGACTTTCAAGTCGTGACTTTAAAGTCTTACTGTGTGACTGTGAAGTTGTGAATTTGAAGTCTTTCTGTGGGGCTGAATTCGTGACTTTGAAGTTGTGACTTTGAAGTCTTACTCTGTCATTGAAGTTGTGACTGTGTCTTTGATGTCGTGTCTTTGATGTTGTGACTTTGAAGTCGTGACGCTGAAGTCTTACTGTGTGACTGTGAATTTGTGACTGTGATGTTGTGACTTCGAAGTTGTGAGTACAACTACTGAATTGGACTTTAGGAGAAGCCCCCCCACTATGCCGCCCATCACCATCACCAACAACACTGTGACTGCTGTTGAAACCTTCAGGTTTCTGGGCTCCACAATCTCCCGGGACCTGATGTGGGAGACCAACACAGTCACTATCCTCAAAAAGGCCCAGCAGAGGTTGTACTTCCTGCGCCAACTCAGGAAGCTCAACCTGCCTAAGGAGCTGCTGACACAATTCTAGTCTGCCATCATTCAGTCTGTTCTCTGCTCTTCAATCACTGTTTGTTTTGGATTGGCCACCAAACAGGACAAGAACAGACTGCAACGGACAATAAGGTCTGCAGAGAAAACTGTTGGTGTCAGCCTGCCCTCCATCCAGGACCTGTACCTGTCCAGAGTCGGGAAACGGGCAGATAACATCTCTGCAGACCCATCACACCCTTGTCCTCCTTATTCCTTCCCTTCCCTAAACCTAACCTCCCTCCTCCCCCTTTATTATAACCCCTTGTCTGTCCCTCAACCCAACCTTCTGCCTTCCCCTTAACCTAATCCCCCTCCCTTTCACTCTCTTTGTATATTCCTTCCCTAAATCTAACTCCTTCCCTTCCCTTATCTGAACCCCTTTCCCCTATTCCCCTCTATCACAATCCCTCCCCCGCCCCCAAAACCCAACCCCTTTTCCCTTCACTTCTTCCCCAAACCTCACCTCCTCCCTCCACTTATTCTAATCCCCCTTCCCTATATACTCCCTGCACTGTGATTCTGATTCTGATGAAGTCTTACTGTGTGACTGTGAAGTCGTGACTATGAAGTCGTGACTTTGAAGTCTTACTGTGTGATTGTGAATTCCTAACTTTGAAGTCCTGACTTTGATTTCATGACTTTGAAGTCGTGACTTTGAAGTTTTACTGTGTGACTGTGAAGCCATGACTTTGAAGTCTTCCTGTGTGATTGTGAATTCCTGACTTTGAAGTTGTGACTTTAAAGTCGTGACTTTGAAGTCTTAACCGTGAGACCGTGAAGTTGTGACTGTGAAGTTGTGACGTTGAAGTCTTACTGTGTGACTGTGAAGTCGTGACTTTGATGTCTTGACGTTGAAGTCTTTCTGTGTGACTGTGAAGCCGTGACTTTGAAGTCGTGACTTTGAATTCCTGACTTTGAAGTTTTACTGTGTGACTGTGAAGTCATGACTTTGAAGTCTTACTGTGTGATTGTGAATTCCTAACTTTTAGGTCGTGACTTTGAAGTTGTGACTTTGATGGCGTGACTTTGGTCGTGACATTGAATTCTTACTGTGTGACTGTGAAGTCATGACTTAGAAGGTGTGACTTTGAAGTCTTACTGTCTTACTTTCTATATTCTTTTGGGGTAATATACAGGAAATCAACATTAATATATTTACATCCATCCGTATCTCACTGAGAGATTAAAATTTCTATTCTTCCCAACAATTATGTTCTCTTCTCCCATCCAATTAAAACATCAGATGCATGATCCGGGATATTATCAACACCTATCATAATCCATTCAAAAGTTTTCCCTTTTTTCCCCTTCATCACAACCCCTCCCTTGTCCCTGAATTTAACTTTTCCTTTTTTTCCCCCCTTTATTCCTCCTCTTTCATAAACTTGCCCATCTCCCTTCACTGTTCTTGGTCCCCTCCCCTATATACTTTCCCTAAACCTAAACTCCCTCCTTCCCCTTTACCAATACCCCTTACCTGTCCCTAAACCAAAAAAAAAACCCTTCCCTTTCATCACCTTTTTTTGAACTCAACCTCCCCTCTCCCTTTGTTTTGGTCCCTCCCCTATATGCTTTCCCTGAACTTAACCTTCCTCCTTCCCCTTATTCTAACCGTTTTCCTCCTTATTCCTTCCCTTCCCTAAACCTAACCTTTTCCTTCCCCTGGTGTTGGCCCCTGTCCCATATATTTTCCCCTTACCTAACCTCCCTCCTCCCCTATTATTATAACCCTTTGTTTGTCCCTTCCCTATATACTCCCTGCACTGTGATTCTGATTCTGATGAATTCTTACTGTGTGACTGTGAAGTCGTGACTTTGAAGTCTTACTGTGTGACTGTGAATTCCTAACTTTGAAGTCCTGACTTTGATGTCATGACTTTGATGTTGTGACTTTGATGTCATGACTTTGAAGTCTTACTGTGTGACTGTGAAGTCGTGACTTTGAAGTCGTGACTTTGAAGTCTTTCTGTGTGATTGTGAATTCCTGAAATTGAAGTTGTGACTTTGAAATTGTGATTTTGAAGTTGTGACTTTGAAGTCTTACCATGAGACCGTGAAGTCGTGACTGTGAAGTCGTGACTTTGAATTCTTACTGTGTGACTGTGAATTTGTGACTTTGA
Source organism: Argyrosomus japonicus (assembly GCA_015710095.1). Lineage (NCBI taxonomy): Eukaryota > Metazoa > Chordata > Actinopteri > Sciaenidae > Argyrosomus > Argyrosomus japonicus. The sequence continues at coordinate 113,867 of JADEYK010001537.1, read as the reverse complement.
ATTCCTGACTCTGATGTCGTCAGTTTGAAGTCGTAACTTTGAAGTCTGACTGTGTGATTGTGAATTCCTGACTTTGATGTCCTGACTTTGATGTCATGACTTTGATTTTGTGTCTTTGATGTCATGACTTTGAAGTTTTACTGTGTAACTGTGAAGTCGTGGCTTTGAAGTCTTACTGTGTGACTGTGAAGCAGTCACTTTGAAATTGTGAGTTTGAAGTCGTGACTTTGAAGTCTTACCGTGAGACCGTGAATTTGTGACTTTGAAGTCTTACTGTGTGACTGTGAATTTGTGACTTTGAATTCCTGACTTTGAAGTTGTGACTTTGAAATTGTGATTTTGAAGTTGTGACTTTGAAGTCTTACCATGAGACCGTGAAGTCGTGACTGTGAAGTCGTGACTTTGAATTCTTACTGTGTGACTGTGAATTTGTGACTTTGAATTCCTGACTCTGATGTCGTCAGTTTGAAGTCGTGACTTTGAAGTCTTACTGTGTGATTGTGAATTCCTAACTTTGATGTTGTGACTTTGATGTCATGACTTTGATGTTCTGACATTGATGTCGTGAATTTCAAGTCTTACTGTGTGACTGTGAAGTCGTGACTTTGAAGTCTTACTGTGTGACTGTGAAGCAGTGACTTTGAAGTCTTACTGTGTGACTGTGAAGTCGTGACTTTGATGTCATGACTTTGATGTCATGACTTTGAAGTCTTACTGTGTGACTGTGAATTTGTGACTTTGAAGTTTTACTGTGTGACTGTGAAGTCATTACTTTGAAGTCTTTCTGTGTGATTGTGAATTCCTGACTTTGAAATTGTGAAATTGAAGTCGTGACTTTGATGTCGTGACTTTGAAGTCTTACTGTGTGATTGTGAATTCCTGACTTTGAAATTGTGAAATTGAAGTCGTGACTTTGAAGTCATGACTTTGAAGTCTTTCTGTGTGATTGTGAATTCCTGACTTTGAAATTGTGACTTTGAAGTCGTGACTTTGAAGTCTTTCTGTGTGATTGTGAATTCCTGAAATTGAAGTTGTGACTTTGAAATTGTGATTTTGAAGTTGTGACTTTGAAATTGTGATTTTGAAGTTGTGACTTTGAAGTCTTACCGTGAGACCATGAAATCGTGACGTTGAAGTCTTACTGTGTGACTGTGAAGTCGTGACTTTGATGTCATGACTTTGATGTCATGACTTTGAAGTCTTACTGTGTGACTGTGAAGTCATTACTTTGAAGTCTTTCTGTGTGATTGTGAATTTGTGACTTTGAATTCCTGACTTTGATGTCGTCAGTTTGAAGTCGTGACTTTGAAGTCTGACTGTGTGATTGTGAATTCCTAACTTTGATGTTGTGACTTTGATGTCATGACTTTGATTTTGTGTCTTTGATGTCGTGACTTTGGAATCTTACTGTGTGACTGTGAAGCCGTGACTTTGAAGTCGTGACTTTGAAGTCGTGACTTTGAAGTTTTACTGTGTAACTGTGAAGTCGTGACTTTGAAATATTACTGTGTGACTGTGAAGCAGTCACTTTGAAATTGTGACTTTGAAGTCGTGACTTTGAAGTTTTACCGTGAGACCGTGAAGTCATGACTTTGAAGTCTTACTGTGTGACTGTGAATTTGTGACTTTGATGTCATGACTTTGATGTTCTGACATTGATGTCGTGACTTTGAAGTCTTACTGTGTGACTGTGAAGTCGTGACTTTGAAGTCTTACTGTGTGACGGCAAATTCCTAACTTTGATGTCGTGACTTTGATGTTGTGACTTTGAAGTCGTGACTTTGAAATATTACTGTGTGACTGTGAAGCAGTGACTTTGATGTTGTGACTGTGAAGTCGTGACTTTGAAGTCTTACTGTGTGACTGTGAAGCAGTGACTTTGAAGTCTTACTGTGTGACTGTGAAGTCGTGACTTTGTAGTCTTTCTGTGTGATTGTGAATTCCTGACTTTGAAGTCGTGACTTTGATGTCATGACTTTGAAGTCTTACTGTGTGACTGTGAAGTCGTGACTTTGATGTCATGATTTTGATGTCATGACTTTGAAGTCTTACTGTGTGACTGTGAATTTGTGACTTTGAAGTTTTACTGTGTCACCGTGTTATAGGACTATACTGCCGGGGGACTCCTCCTTTCAGGGTTATGCCTAGCCAGGCATGGTATTGGTTGAAGATGCAGTCACATCTCCCTTTACTGAAAACCCTCTCTCTCTCTCTCTCTCTCTCTCTCTCTCCATCACCACCACCATCTGTAAACATACATGTCTGTCATACATGTACATTAATGCATCTTACTAACTAAACTTCTTCCCCGGAGTTTTTGTGCTCTCTCGTCCAGCAGGTTCTCGTGGATCATGACTGCTGCTGTGGTCCTGCATGACGTCCACTACATATATTATTACTGTCATTATTGTTACCATATCTCCATTACAGTTTATAGTAACTTAGTTAATGATTTGCTGCTGCTGTGCATCTGTGTCTCTCTATCTCTATCACAGGTTCCACTGCTACTGTAATCATTTTATCATTCATTGTAATCCATTGTCATTTTTCATTGTAATTATACAAAATGTTTCTGTTGACTTGTTGACTGTACATGTGACATCTATTGCACGTCTGTCCGTCCTGGGAGAGGGATCCCTCCTCTGTGGCTCTTCCTGAGGTTTCTTCCACTTTTTTCCCTGTTAAAAGGGTTTTTTGTGGGCAAGTTTTTCCTCACTCGAACCGAGGGTCTAAGGACAGAGGGTGTCACTCCCTGTACAGATTGTGAAGCCCTCCGAGGCAAAATGTATTTTGCGACTTTGGGCTATACAAATAAAATTTGATTTGATTTGATTTGACTGTGTGAATGTGAAGTCGTGACTTTGAAGTGTTACTGTGTGACTGTGAAGTCGTGACTTTGAAGTCTTACCGCGTGACTGTTAAGTTTTAACTGTGAATTTGTGACTTTGAATTCCTGACTTTGATGTCGTGACTTTGAAGTTGTGACTTTGAAGTCTTACCGTGAGACCGTGAAGTCGTAACTTTGAAGTCGTGACGTTGAAGTCTTACTGTGTGACTGTGAAGTCGTAACTTTGAAGTCTTACTGTGTGATTGTGAATTCCTAACGTTGATGCTGTGACTTTGATGTCATGACTTTGATGTTGTGACTTTGATGTCGTGACTTTGAAGTCTTACTGGTTATGCCTAGCCAGGCACGGTATTGGTTGAAGATGCAGTCACATCTCCCTTTACTGAAAACCCTCTCTCTCTCTCTCTCTCTCTGTCTCTCTCTCTCTCTCTACCACCATCTGTAAACATACATGTACATTAATGCATCTTACTAACTAAACTTCTTCCCCGGAGTTTCTGTGCTCTCTCATCCAGCAGGTTCTCGTGGATCGTGACTGCTGCCGTGGTCCTGCATGACGTCCACTACATATATTATTACTGTCATTAATGTTACCAGATCTCCATTACAGTTTATAGTAACTTAGTTAATGATTTGCTGCTGCTGTGCATCTGTGTCTCTCTATCTCTATCACAGGTTCCACTGCTACTGTAATCATTTTATCATTCATTGTAATCCATTGTCATTTTTCATTGTAATTGTACAAAATGTTTCTGTTGACTTGTTGACTGTACACGTGACATCTGTTGCACGTCTGTCCGTCCTGGGAGAGGGATCCCTCCTCTGTGGCTCTTCCTGAGGTTTCTTCCACTTTTTTCCCTGTTAAAAGGGGTTTTTTTTGTGGGCAAGTTTTTCTTCACTCGAACCGAGGGTCTAAGGACAGAGGGTGTCACTCCCTGTACAGATTGTGAAGCCCTCCGAGGCTAAATGTATTTTGCGACTTTGGGCTATACAAATAAAATTTGATTTGATTTGATTTGATTTGATTTGATTTGATTTACTGTGTGACTGTGAAGCCGTGACTTTGAAGTTGTGACTTTGAAGTTTTACTGTGTCTGTGAAGTCGTGACTTTGAAGTCTTACTGTGTGACTGTAAATTTGTGACTGTGAATTTGTGACTTTGAATTCCTGACTTTGATGTCGTGACTTCGAAGTCGTGACTTTGAAGTCTTACTGTGTGACTGTGAAGTCGTGACTTTGAAGTCTTACTGTGTGATTGTGAATTCCTAACTTTGATACTGTGACTTTGCGGTCATGACTTTGATGTTGTGACTTTGATGTCGGGACTTTGAAGTCTTACTGTGTGAATGTTAAGCCGTGACTTTGAATTCCTGACTTTGATGTCGTGACTTTGAAGTCGTGACTTTGAAGTCTTACTGTGTGACTGTGAAGCTGTGACTTTGAAGTTGTCACTTTGAAGTCGTGACTTTGATGTCGTGACTTTGAAGTCGTGACTTTGAAGTCTTACTGTGTGACTGTGAAGCTGTGACTTTGAAGTTGTGACTTTGAAGTTTTACTGTGTCTGTGAAGTCGTGACTTTGAAGTCTTACTGTGTGATTGTGAATTCTTAACTTTGATGCTGCGACTTTGATGTCGTGACTTTGAAGTCTTACCATGTGACTTTGAAGTTGTGACTTTGAAGTCGTGACTTTGAAGTTTTACTGTGTCTGTGAAGTCGTGACTTTGAAGTCTTACTGTGTGACTGTGAAGTCGTGACTTTGAAGTCTTACTGTGTGATTGTGAATTCCTAACTTTGACGCTGTGACTTTGATATTGTGACTTTGATGTCGTGACTTTGAAGTCTTACCATGTGACTTTGAAGTCGTGACTTTGAAGTTGTGACTTTGAAGTCGTGACTTTGAAGTTTTACTGTGTCTGTGAAGTCGTGACTTTGAAGTCTTACTGTGTGATTGTGAATTCCTAACTTTGATACTGTGACTTTGCGGTCATGACTTTGATGTTGTGACTTTGATGTCGGGACTTTGAAGTCTTACTGTGTGAATGTTAAGCCGTGACTTTGAAGTCGTGACTTTGAAGTCTCACTGTGTGACTGTGAAGCCGTGACTTTGAAGTTGTGACTTTGAAGTCGTGACTTTGAAGTCGTGACTTTGAAGTTTTACTCTGTCTGTGAAGTCGTGACTTTGAAGTCTTATTGTGTGATTGTGAATTCCTAACTTTGATGCTGTGACTTTGATGTCATGACTTTGATGTTGTGACTTTGATGTCGTGACTTTGAAGTCTTACTGTGTCACTGTGAAGTCGTGACTTTGAAGTCTTACTGTGTGATTTGAAGTCGTGACTTTGAAGTTGTGACTTTAAAGTCGTGACTTTGAAGTTTTACTGTATCTGTGAAGTCGTGACTTTGAAGTCTTACTGTGTGACTGTGAAGTCGTGACTTTGAAGTCTTACTGTGTGATAGTGAATTCCTAACTTTGATGCTGTGACTTTGATGTTGTGACTTTGAAGTCTTACTGTGTGACTGTGAAGTCGTGACTTTGAAGTCTTACTGTGTGACTGTTAAGTTTTAACTGTGAATTTGTGACCTTGAATTCCTGACTTTGATGTCGTGACTCTGAAGTCGTGACTTTGAAGTCTTACTGTGAGACCGTGAAGTCGTGACTGTGAAGTCGTGACCTTGAAGTCTTAATGTGTGACTGTGAATTTGTGACTTTGAATTCCTCACTTTGATGTCGTGACTTTGAAGTCTTACTGTGTGATTGTGAATTCCTAACTTTGATGCTGTGACTTTGATGTCATGACTTTGATGTTGTGACTTTGAAGTCTTACTGTGTGACTGTGAAGCCGTGACTGTGAAGTTGTGACTTTGAAGTTTTACTGTGTCTGTGAAGTCGTGACTTTGAAGTCTTACTGTGTGACTGCAAATTTGTGACTGTGAATTTGTGACTTTGAATTCCTGACTTTGATGTCGTGACTTTGAAGTCGTGACTTTGAAGTCTTACTGTGTGACTGTGAAGCCGTGACTTTGAAGTTGTGACTTTGAAGTTTTACTGTGTCTGTGAAGTCGTGACTTTGAAGTCTTATTGTGTGATTGTGAATTCCTAACTTTGATGTCGTGACTTTGAAGTCTTACCATGTGACTTTGAAGTCGTGACTTTGATGTCGTGACTTTGAAGTCGTGACTTTGAAGTCTTACTGTGTGACTGTGAAGCCGTGACTTTGAAGTTGTGACTTTGAAGTTTTACTGTGTCTGTGAAGTCGTGACTTTGAAGTCTTACTGTGTGATTGTGAATTCTTAACTTTGATGCTGCGACTTTGATGTCGTGACTTTGATGTCGTGACTTTGAAGTCTTACCATGTGACTTTGAAGTTGTGACTTTGAAGTCGTGACTTTGAAGTTTTACTGTGTCTGTGAAGTCGTGACTTTGAAGTCTTACTGTGTGACTGTGAAGTCGTGACTTTGAAGTCTTACTGTGTGATTGTGAATTCCTAACTTTGACGCTGTGACTTTGATATTGTGACTTTGATGTCGTGACTTTGAAGTCTTACTGTGTGACTGTGAAGCCGTGACTTTGAAGTTGTGACTTTGAAGTCGTGACTTTGAAGTTTTACTGTGTCTGTGAAGTCATGACTTTGAAGTCTTATTGTGTGATTGTGAATTCCTAACTTTGATACTGTGACTTTGCGGTCATGACTTTGATGTTGTGACTTTGATGTCGTGACTTTGAAGTCTTACTGTGTCACTGTGAAGTCGTGACTTTGAAGTCTTACTGTGTGATTTGAAGTCGTGACTTTGAAGTTGTGACTTTAAAGTCGTGACTTTGAAGTTTTACTGTATCTGTGAAGTCGTGACTTTGAAGTCTTACTGTGTGACTGTGAAGTCGTGACTTTGAAGTCTTACTGTGTGATAGTGAATTCCTAACTTTGATGCTGTGACTTTGATGTTGTGACTTTGATGTTGTGACTTTGAAGTCTTACTGTGTGACTGTGAAGTCGTAACTTTGAAGTCTTACTGTGTGACTGTTAAGTTTTAACTGTGAATTTGTGACTTTGAATTCCTGACTTTGATGTCGTGACTCTGAAGTCGTGACTTTGAAGTCTTACTGTGAGACCATGAAGTCGTGACTGTGAAGTCGTGACGTTGAAGTCTTAATGTGTGACTGTGAATTTGTGACTTTGAATTCCTCACTTTGATGTCGTGACTTTGAAGTCTTACTGTGTGACTGCAAATTTGTGACTGTGAATTTGTGACTTTGAAGTTGTGACTTTGATGTCGTGACTTTGAAGTCTTACCATGTGACTTTGAAGTTGTGACTTTGAAGTCGTGACTTTGAAGTCTTACCATGTGACTTTGAAGTTGTGACTTTGAAGTCGTGACTTTGAAGTTGTGACTTTGAAGTCGTGACTTTGAAGTTTTACTGTGTCAGTGAAGTCGTGACTTTGAAGTCTTACTGTGTGATTGTGAATTCCTAACTTTGATGCTGTGACTTTGATGTTGTGACATTGATGTCGTGACTTTGATGTCGTGACTTTGAAGTCTTACTGTGTGACTGTGAAGCCGTGACTTTGAAGTTGTGAGTTTGAAGTTTCACTGTGTCTGTGAAGTCGTGACTTTGAAGTCTTACTGTGTGATTGTGAATTCCTAACTTTGATGTCGTGACTTTGAAGTCGTGACTTTGAAGTCTTACCATGTGACTTTGAAGTCGTGACTTTGAAGTTGTGACTTTGAAGTCGTGACTTTGAAGTCTTACTGTGTGACTGTGAAGTCGTGACCTTGAAGTTTTACTGTGTCTGTGAAGTCGTGACTTTGAAGTCTTACTGTGTGATTGTGAATTCCTAACTTTGATGTCGTGACTTTGATGTTGTGACTTTGATGTCATGACTTTGAAGTCTTACCATATGACTTTGAAGTCGTGACTTTGAAGTTGTGACTTTGAAGCTGTGACTTTGAAGTTGTGACTTTGAAGTCGTGACTTTGAAGTTTTACTGTGTCAGTGAAGTCGTGACTTTGAAGTCTTACTGTGTGATTGTGAATTCCTAACTTTGATGCTGTGACTTTGATGTTGTGACTTTGATGTTATGACTTTGATGTCGTGACTTTGATGTCGTGACTTTGAAGTCTTACTGTGTGACTGTGAAGCCGTGACTTTGAAGTTGTGACTTTGAAGTTTTACTGTGTCTGTGAAGTCGCGACTTCGAAGTCTTACTGTGTGACTGTAAATTTGTGATTCTGAATTTGTGACTTTGAATTCCTGACTTTGATGTCGTGACTTTGAAGTCGTGAAATTGAAGTCTTACTGTGTCTGTGAAGTCGTGACTTTGAAGTCTTACTGTGTGACTGTGAAGTCGTGACTTTGAAGTCTTACTGTGTGACTGTGAAGTCGTGACTTTGAAGTCTTACTGTGTGACTGTGAAGTCGTGACTTTGAAGTCGTACTGTGTGATTTAAAGTCGTGACTTTGATGTTGTGACTTTGATGTCGTGACTTTGAAGTCTTACTGTGTGATAGTGAATTCCTAACTTTGATGCTGGGACTTTGATGTTGTGACTTTGAAGTCTTACTGTGTGACTGTGAAGTCGTGACTTTGAAGTCTTACTGTGTGACTGTTAAGTTTTAACTGTGAATTTGGGACCTTGAATTCCTGACTTTGATGTCGTGACTCTGAAGTCGTGACTTTGAAGTCTTACTGTGAGACCGTGAAGTCGTGACTGTGAAGTCGTGACCTTGAAGTCTTAATGTGTGACTGTGAATTTGTGACTTTGAATTCCTCACTTTGATGTCGTGACTTTGAAGTCTTACTGTGTGATTGTGAATTCCTAACTTTGATGCTGTGACTTTGATGTCATGACTTTGATGTTGTGACTTTGAAGTCTTACTGTGTGACTGTGAAGCCGTGACTGTGAAGTTGTGACTTTGAAGTTTTACTGTGTCTGTGAAGTCGTGACTTTGAAGTCTTACTGTGTGACTGCAAATTTGTGACTGTGAATTTGTGACTTTGAATTCCTGACTTTGATGTCGTGACTTTGAAGTCGTGACTTTGAAGTCTTACTGTGTGACTGTGAAGCCGTGACTTTGAAGTTGTGACTTTGAAGTTGTGACTTTGAAGTTTTACTGTGTCTGTGAAGTCGTGACTTTGAAGTCTTATTGTGTGATTGTGAATTCCTAACTTTGATGTCGTGACTTTGAAGTCTTACCATGTGACTTTGAAGTCGTGACTTTGATGTCGTGACTTTGAAGTCGTGACTTTGAAGTCTTACTGTGTGACTGTGAAGCCGTGACTTTGAAGTTGTGACTTTGAAGTTTTACTGTGTCTGTGAAGTCGTGACTTTGAAGTCTTACTGTGTGATTGTGAATTCTTAACTTTGATGTCATGACTTTGATGTCGTGACTTTGATGTCGTGACTTTGAAGTCTTACCATGTGACTTTGAAGTTGTGACTTTGAAGTCGTGACTTTGAAGTTTTACTGTGTCTGTGAAGTCGTGACTTTGAAGTCTTACTGTGTGACTGTGAAGTCGTGACTTTGAAGTCTTACTGTGTGATTGTGAATTCCTAACTTTGACGCTGTGACTTTGATATTGTGACTTTGATGTCGTGACTTTGAAGTCTTACTGTGTGACTGTGAAGCCGTGACTTTGAAGTTGTGACTTTGAAGTCGTGACTTTGAAGTTTTACTGTGTCTGTGAAGTCATGACTTTGAAGTCTTATTGTGTGATTGTGAATTCCTAACTTTGATACTGTGACTTTGCGGTCATGACTTTGATGTTGTGACTTTGATGTTGTGACTTTGAAGTCTTACTGTGTCACTGTGAAGTCGTGACTTTGAAGTCTTACTGTGTGATTTGAAGTCGTGACTTTGAAGTTGTGACTTTAAAGTCGTGACTTTGAAGTTTTACTGTATCTGTGAAGTCGTGACTTTGAAGTCTTACTGTGTGACTGTGAAGTCGTGACTTTGAAGTCTTACTGTGTGATAGTGAATTCCTAACTTTGATGCTGTGACTTTGATGTTGTGACTTTGATGTTGTGACTTTGAAGTCTTACTGTGTCACTGTGAAGTCGTAACTTTGAAGTCTTACTGTGTGACTGTTAAGTTTTAACTGTGAATTTGTGACTTTGAATTCCTGACTTTGATGTCGTGACTCTGAAGTCGTGACTTTGAAGTCTTACTGTGAGACCATGAAGTCGTGACTGTGAAGTCGTGACGTTGAAGTCTTAATGTGTGACTGTGAATTTGTGACTTTGAATTCCTCACTTTGATATCGTGACTTTGAAGTCTTACTGTGTGACTGCAAATTTGTGACTGTGAATTTGTGCCTTTGAATTCCTAACTTTGATGTCGTGACTTTGATGTTGTGACTTTGATGTCGTGACTTTGAAGTCTTACCATGTGACTTTGAAGTTGTGACTTTGAAGTTGTGACTTTGAAGTTGTGACTTTGAAGTCGTGACTTTGAAGTCTTACCATGTGACTTTGAAGTTGTGACTTTGAAGTCGTGACTTTGAAGTTGTGACTTTGAAGTCGTGACTTTGAAGTTTTACTGTGTCAGTGAAGTCGTGACTTTGAAGTCTTACTGTGTGATTGTGAATTCCTAACTTTGATGCTGTGACTTTGATGTTGTGACTTTGATGTCGTGACTTTGATGTCGTGACTTTGAAGTCTTACTGTGTGACTGTGAAGCCGTGACTTTGAAGTTGTGACTTTGAAGTTTCACTGTGTCTGTGAAGTCGTGACTTTGAAGTTGTGACTTTGAAGTTTCACTGTGTCTGTGAAGTCGTGACTTTGAAGTCTTACTGTGTGATTGTGAATTCCTAACTTTGATGCTGTGACTTTGATGTTGTGACTTTGATGTCGTGACTTTGATGTCGTGACTTTGAAGTCTTACTGTGTGACTGTGAAGCCGTGACTTTGAAGTTGTGACTTTGAAGTTTCACTGTGTCTGTGAAGTCGTGACTTTGAAGTTGTGACTTTGAAGTTTCACTGTGTCTGTGAAGTCGTGACTTTGAAGTCTTACTGTGTGATTGTGAATTCCTAACTTTGATGTCGTGACTTTGAAGTCTTACCGTGTGACTTTGAAGTCGTGACTTTGAAGTTGTGACTTTGAAGTCGTGACTTTGAAGTCTTACTGTGTGACTGTGAAGCCGTGACTTTGAATTCCTGACTTTGAAGTCGTGACCTTGAAGTTTTAATGTGTCTGTGAAGTCGTGACTTTGAAGTCTTACTGTGTGATTGTGAATTCCTAACTTTGATGTCGTGACTTTGATGTTGTGACTTTGATGTCATGACTTTGAAGTCTTACCATATGACTTTGAAGTCGTGACTTTGAAGTTGTGACTTTGAAGCTGTGACTTTGAAGTTGTGACTTTGAAGTTTTACTGTGTCAGTGAAGTCGTGACTTTGAAGTCTTACTGTGTGATTGTGAATTCCTAACTTTGATGCTGTGACTTTGATGTTGTGACTTTGATGTTATGACTTTGATGTCGTGACTTTGATGTCGTGACTTTGATGTCGTGACTTTGAAGTCTTACTGTGTGACTGTGAAGCCGTGACTTTGAAGTTGTGACTTTGAAGTTTTACTGTGTCTGTGAAGTCGTGACTTTGAAGTCTTACTGTGTGACTGTGAAGCCGTGACTTTGAAGTTGTGACTTTGAAGTTTTACTGTGTCTGTGAAGTCGTGACTTTGAAGTCTTACTGTGTGACTGTAAATTTGTGACTGTGAATTTGTGACTTTGAATTCCTGACTTTGATGTCGTGACTTTGAAGTCGTGAAATTGAAGTCTTACTGTGTCTGTGAAGTCGTGACTTTGAAGTCTTACTGTGTGACTGTGAAGTCGTGACTTTGAAGTCTTACTGTGTGACTGTGAAGTCGTGACTTTGAAGTCTTACTGTGTGACTGTGAAGTCGTGACTTTGAAGTCGTACTGTGTGATTTAAAGTCGTGACTTTGAAGTCGTGACTTTGATGTCGTGACTTTGATGTCGTGACTTTGATGTCGTGACTTTGATGTTGTAACTTTGATGTCGTGACTTTGAAGTCTTACCATGTGACTTTGAAGTCGTGACTTTGAAGTCGTACTGTGTGATTTAAAGTCGTGACTTTGAAGTCGTGACTTTGAAGTCGTGACTTTGAAGTCGTGAATTTGAAGTTTTACTGTGTCTGTGAAGTCGTGACTTTGAAGTCTTACTGTGTGACTGTGAAGTCGTGACTTTGAAGTCGTACTGTGTGATTTAAAGTCGTGACTTTGAAGTCGTGACTTTGAAGTTTTACTGTGTCTGTGAAGTCGTGACTTTGAAGTCTTACTGTGTGACTGTGAAGTCGTGACTTTGAAGTCTTACTGTGTGATTGTGAATTCCTAACTTTGATGCTGTGACTTTGATGTTGTGGCTTTGATGTCGTGACCTTGAAGTCTTACCATGTGACTTTGAAGTCGTGACATTGAAGTCGTGACTTTGAAGTCGTGACTTTGAAGTCGTACTGTGTGATTTAAAGACGTGACTTTGAAGTCGTGACTTTGAAGTTTTACTGTGTCTGTGAAGTCGTGACTTTGAAGTCTTACTGTGTGACTGTGAAATCGTGACTTTGAAGTCTTTCTGTGTGACTGTGAAGTCGTGACTTTGAAGTCGTACTGTGTGATTTAAAGTCGTGACTTTGCAGTCGTGACTTTGAAGTCGTGACTTTGAAGTTTTACTGTGTCTGTGAAGTCGTGACTTTGAAGTCTTACTGTGTGACTGTGAAGTCGTGACTTTGAAGTCTTACTGTGTGATTGTGAATTCCTAACTTTGATGCTGTGACTTTGATGTTGTGGCTTTGATGTCGTGACCTTGAAGTCTTACCATGTGACTTTGAAGTCGTGACTTTGAAGTCGTGACTTTGAAGTCGTGACTTTGAAGTCGTACTGTGTGATTTAAAGTCGTGACTTTGAAGTTGTGACTTTGAAGTTTTACTGTGTCTGTGAAGTCGTGACTTTGAAGTCTTACTGTGTGACTGTGAAATCGTGACTTTGAAGTCTTACTGTGTGATTGTGAATTCCTAACTTTGATGCTGTGACCAGGGGCGCCGCCAGGAATTTTGGGCCCCATGACAAAAAAATCAAATTGGGCCCCCTCTGCACAGCTGTTGTCACCACATCTCTAGGACCTAACTATCCCATCAAAAGCTTTACATAACTCTAATTAAAGGCTTGCAACTGTTCAATACTTTACTTCAGAAATTTTATATCCCTTCTGGCTGTTCAGTGCACTAAGAGAAGGTCTTTTTTGTAGATGAGAGAAAAGAACACATGGGATGCAATACAGTGCATTAGAGGATTTGCTGTAAGTTACCCAGTCTCTCTTCACCTTTTCCCTGCCATTGGCTGCCTTACTGTACAATAAGTATTGTGGGAATGGTTTTCCCTCAGAATCCTGTGGCAGTACATCATCATCATCTCTGGTGGCCAGTGCCCTCACAATATCCTCTCTGTCCCTGTCAGTCAAATCTACTGGCCACAAACCTGGGTCATCCTTTTTATCACTTTGTCTGTCTTCTTCCACCATGCACCTCTCATTGTCATCATCACTGTTACTTTCTTTGTTACTTTCTTTCCCTTCTTCCTCTGCTTCCACACTTCTTGCTCCTTCTACCTGAGATGGCCCTGGCTCTGTAGGATGTACATAATGCATGTGATATATACATATATACTGTGATATATAAAGTCTATATATTAAAATATGCCATATAGTAATAAATAACACTAACACTACAGAACATTGACCCAGATTACCCACAGGTCTCTATCACCACTACTTGATACTTACTTGACATTAGATACGACACATTTTTTTGTTTGTGTGTGTGTGTGTAATGTATGTGTGTATAATAATCATTAATAAATATTTCATTTTCTTTTTTGAAATGGTAAAAAGAGCAAGAGAGACAGACAAATCCCCACAGACTCCCTGCAATGATGCTAACTGGCATGTCACTGAACACAATGTTGCTCACCTTCTTCACTGGGACAGGGAGGGGGGGTACAGCTATGGGGAGACTGGGGTGCTGCTGACTCATCTGTTGTTAAGTCTGCTAAAAGGGGCAGGGACAATGATTTAATATGAATATCATGCTAAACGTATGTTTCACTATGGATCATGTAAAGTGAATTCAGACATTTTCTTCTAAACACATTAAATAGGTCATAAATGTATTTCTAAAAAAGGTGTAATAAGCATTTCAACCATTTAGATGGAGCTAGGCTTCACAAACTGTGTTCAACATTTCTGTGTTCAGGATTTAGTGGGTGGGTCTGAAAATTAGCATAAACCAGCCCCTGCTGCTGTAGAAGTATAAATACATTCAGCACACATTACAACTACAGCCTACAGTTAGCCAGTTAGCTGAGTTAGCAGCAGAAACCTCTCAAACATAGCGTCCATGTTTCTGGTAGAGGTGGTGACTTTGATTGACAGGTGACACTTGGTAGTGGGCGGGGTTTCAGTGAACTCGGCGGGAACGCCCACAGGTTTGGGAGCAGAGGAAAAGAGTTAATACCGCTCACAGCACAGACTAGGCTACCCACCTTTCTTGGTGAAAAACTGGGTTAGAGATTGACATCCTTTCCTTTGTCTTTCATCTCTCTCTTTTCTCTCTTTCCTTTTTTGAAAACCAGATTTTGGTTTACTAAGTGACATTTTGAACACTGCAGCTCTGGCGCATACTAACTGCTACTAAGCACCGTCACTGATAAGTGTGCTCAGGCAGGACCAAACCATTTCATGTAGATACAGGGGGGTGGTCGGTCAATATGGATGGGTATTTTTGGTCAATGGGGATATTTAACTTTTACTGCCCAAAACGTAAAAACAAAGAGATAATTAATTTCATTATTGTATTTGAAATATATATACTCAATGATGATGGTTTAATAATTTTATATTGGTGTTTACCTATTTTTTGGGGCCCCTGTCAGTCGTGGGCCCTTGGAATTGTCCTAACTTTTCCCACCTATACGGCGCCCCTGGCTGTGACTTTGATGTTGTGGCTTTGATGTCGTGACTTTGAAGTCTTACCATGTGACTTTGAAGTCGTGACTTTGAAGTTGTGACTTTGAAGTCGTGACTTTGAAGTCTTACTGTGTGATTGTGAATTCCTAACTTTGATGTTGTGACTTTGATGTCGTGACTGTGAAGTCTTACCATGTGACTTTGAAGTTGTGACTTTGAAGTCGTGACTTTGAAGTCTTACTGTGTGTCTGTGAAGTCGCGACTTTGAAGTCTTACTGTGTGATTGTGAATTCCTAACTTTGATACTGTGACTTTGATGTCATGACTTTGATGTTGTGACTTTGATGTCGTGACTTTGAAGTCTTACTGTGTGACTGTGAAGCCGTGACTTTGAAGTTGTTTCTTTGAAGTTTTACTGTGTCTGTGAAGTCGTGACTTTGAAGTCTTACTGTGTGACTGTAAATTTGTGACTGTGAATTTGTGACTTTGAATTCCTGACTTTGAAGTCATGACTTTGAAGTCTTACTGTGTGACTGTGAAGCCGTGACTTTGAAGTCATGACTTTGAAGTCTTACTGTGTCATTGTGAATTCATAACTTTGATGCTGTGACTTTGATGTCGTGACTTTGAAGTCTTACCATGTGACTTTGAAGTTGTGACTTTGAAGTTGTGACTTTGAAGTCGTGACTTTGAAGTTTTACTGTGTCAGTGAAGTCGTGACTTTGAAGTCTTACTGTGTGATTGTGAATTCCTAACTTTGATGCTGTGACTTTGATGTTGTGACTTTGATGTCGTGACTTTGAAGTCGTGACTTTGAAGTCTTACTGTGTGACTGTGAAGCCGTGACTTTGAAGTTGTGACTTTGAAGTTTCACTGTGTCTGTGAAGTCGTGACTTTGAAGTTGTGAATTTGATGTCGTGACTTTGAAGTCTTACCGTGTGACTTTGAAGTCGTGTCAGTGAAGTCGTGACTTTGAAGTCTTACTGTGTGATTGTGAATTCCTAACTTTGATGCTGTGACTTTGATGTTGTGACTTTGATGTCGTGACTTTGAAGTCGTGACTTTGAAGTCGTGACTTTGAAGTCTTACTGTGTGACTGTGAAGCCGTGACTTTGAAGTTGTGACTTTGAAGTCGTGACTTTGAAGTTTTACTGTGTCTGTGAAGTTGTGACTTTGAAGTATTACTGTGTGATTGCAAATTTGTGACTGTGAATTTGTGACTTTGAATTCCTGACTTTGATGTCGTGACTTTGAAGTCGTGACTTTGAAGTTTTACTGTGTCTGTGAAGTCGTGACTTTGAAGTCTTACTGTGTGATTGTGAATTCCTAACTTTGATGTCGTGACTTTGATGTTGTGACTTTGAAGTCGTGACTTTGAAGTCTTACCATGTGACTTTGAAGTCGTGACTTTGAAGTTGTGTCTTTGAAGTCGTGACTTTGAAGTTGTGACTTTGAAGTCGTGACTTTGAAGTCTTACTGTGTGACTGTGAAGTCGTGACTTTGAAGTCTTACTGTGTGATTGTGAATTCCTAACTTTGATACTGTGACTTTGATGTCATGACTTTGATGTTGTGACTTTGATGTCGTGACTTTGAAGTCTTACTGTGTGACTGTGAAGCCGTGACTTTGAAGTTGTCACTTTGAAGTTTTACTGTGTCTGTGAAGTCGTGACTTTGAAGTCTTACTGTGTGACTGTAAATTTGTGACTGTGAATTTGTGACTTTGAATTCCTGACTTTGATGTTGTGACTTTGAAGTCTTACCATGTGACTTCAAAGTCGTGACTTTGAAGTTGTGACTTTCAAGTCGTGACTTTGAAGTTTTACTGTGTCTGTGAAGTCGTGACTTTGAAGTCTTACTGTGTGACTGTGAAGTCGTGACTTTGAAGTCTTACTGCGTGACTGTTAAGTTTTAACTGTGAATTTGTGACTTTGAATTCCTGACTTTGATGTCGTGACTTTGAAGTTGTGACTTTGAAGTCTTACCGTGAAGTCGTGACTGTGAATTTGTGACTTTGAATTCCTGACTTTGAAGTCGTGACTTTGAAGTCTTACTGTGTGACTGTGAAGCCGTGACTTTGAAGTCGTGACTTTGAAGTCTTACTGTGTGATTGTGAATTCCTAACTTTGATGCTGTGACTTTGATGTTGTGACTTTGATGTCGTGACTATGATGTTGTGACTTTGAAGTTTTACTGTGTGACTGTGAAGCCGTGACTTTGATGTCGTGACTTTGATGGTGTGACTTTGATGTCGTGACTTTGAAGTCTTACCATGTGACTTTGAAGTCGTGACTTTGAAGTCGTGACTTTGAAGTCGAACTGTGTGATTTAAAGTCGTGACTTTGAAGTCATGATTTTGAAGTCGTGACTTTGAAGTTTTACTGTGTCTGTGAAGTCGTGACTTTGAAATCTTACTGTGTGATTGTGAATTCCTAACTTTGATGCTGTGACTTTGATGTCATGACTTTGATGTTGTGACTTTGTTGTCGTGACTTTGAAGTCTTACTGTGTGACTGTGAAGCTGTGACTTTGAAGTTGTGACTTTGAAGTCGTGACTTTGAAGTTTTACTGTGTCTGTGAAGTCGTGACTTTGATGTCTTACTGTGTGACTGTGAAGTCGTGACTTTGAAGTCTTACTGTGTGATTGTGAATTCCTAACTTTGATTCTGTGACTTTGATGTTGTGACTTTGATGTCGTGACTTTGAAGTTTTACCATGTGACTTTGAAGTTGTGACTTTGAAGTCATGACGTTGAAGTCTTTCCGTGAGACCGTGAAGTCGTGACTGTGAAGTCGTGACGTTGAAGTCTTACTGTGTGACTGTGAATTTGAATTCCTCACTTTGATGTCGTGACTTTGAAGTCTTACTGTGTGACTGTGAACTTGTGACTTTGAATTCCTGACTTTGATGTCGTGACTTTGAAGTCGTGACTTTGAAGTTTTACTGTGTCTGTGAAGTCGTGACGTTGAAGTCTTACTTTGTGACTGTGAAGTCGTGACTTTGAAGTCTTACTGTGTGATTGTGAATTCCTAACTTTGATGCTGTGACTTTGATGTTGTGACTTTGATGTTGTGACTTTGAAGTCTTACCATTTGACCTTGAAGTCGTGAGTTTGAAGTTGTGACTTTGAAGTCGTGACTTTGAAGTCTTACCATGTGACTTTGAAGTTGTGACTTTGAAGTCGTGAAGTTTTACTGTATCTGTGAAGTCGTGACTTTGAAGTCTTACTGTGTGACTGTGAAGCTGTGACTTTGAAGTTGTGACTTTGAAGTTGTGACTTTGAAGTTGTGACTTTGAAGTTTTACTGTGTCTGTGAAGTCGTGACTTTGAAGTCTTACTGTGTGACTGTGAAGTCGTGACTTTGAAGTCTTACTGTGTGATTGTGAATTCCTAACTTTGATGCTGTGACTTTGATGTTGTGACTTTGATGTCGTGACTTTGAAGTCTTACCATGTGACTTTGAAGTTGTGACTTTGAAGTCGTGACTTTGAAGTTTTACTGTGTCTGTGAAGTCGTGACTTTGAAGTCTTACTGTGTGACTGTAAATTTGTGACTGTGAATTTGTTACTTTGAATTCGTGACTTTGATGTCATGACTTTGAAGTCGTGACTTTGAAGTCTTACTGTGTGACTGTGAAGCCGTGACTTTGAAGTTGTGACTTTGAAGTCGTGACTTTGAAGTTTTACTGTGTCAGTGAAGTCGTGACTTTGAAGTCTTACCGTGTGACTGTGAAGTCGTGACTTTGAAGTCTTACTGTGTGATTGTGAATTACTAACTTTGATGTTGTGACTTTGATGTCGTGACTTTGAAGTCTTACCATGTGACTTTGAATTCGTGACTTTGAAGTTGTGACTTTGAAGTCGTGACTTTGAAGTTTTACTGTGTCTGTGAAGTCGTGACGTTGAAGTCTTACTGTGTGACTGTGAAGTCGTGACTTTGAAGTCTTACTGTGTGATTGTGAATTCCTAACTTTGATACTGTGACTTTGATGTTGTGACTTTGATGTTGTGACTTTAAAGTCTTACCATGAGACTTTGAAGTCATGAGTTTGAAGTTGTGACTTTGAAGTCTTACCATGTGACTTTGAAGTTGTGACTTTGAAGTCGTGACTTTGAAGTTTTACTGTATCTGTGAAGTCGTGACTTTGAAGTCTTACTGTGTGACTGTGAAGCCGTCACTTTGAAGTTGTCACTTTGAAGTTTTACTGTGTCTGTGAAGTCGTGACTTTGAAGTCTAACTGTGTGACTGTAAATTTGTGCCTGTGAATTTGTGACTTTGAATTCCTGACTTTGATGTCGTGACTTTGAAGTCTTACCATGTGACTTCAAAGTCGTGACTGAAGTTGTGACTTTCAAGTCGTGACTTTGAAGTTTTACTGTGTCTGTGAACTCGTGACTTTGAAGTCTTACTGTGTGACTGTGAAGTCGTGACTTTGAAGTCTTACTGCGTGACTGTTAAGTTTTAACTGTGAATTTGTGACTTTGAATTCCTGACTTTGAAGTCGTGACTTTGAAGTTGTGACTTTGAAGTCTTACCGTGAAGTCGTGACTGTGAATTTGTGACTTTGAATCCCTGACTTTGAAGTCGTGACTTTGAAGTCTTACTGTGTGACTGTGAAGACGTGACTTTGAAGTCGTGACTTTGAAGTCTTACTGTGTGATTGTGAATTCCTAACTTTGATGTTGTGACTTTGATGTCGTGACTTTGAAGTCTTACTGTGAGACCGTGAAGTCGTGACGTTGAAGTCTTACTGTGTGACTGTGAAGTCGTGACTTTGAAGTCTCACTGTGTGACTGTGAATTCCTAACTTTGATACTGTGACTTTGATGTTGTGACTTTGATGTCGGGACTTTGAAGTTATGACTTTGAATTCCTGACTTTGATGTCGTGACTTTGAAGTCGTGACTTTGAAGTCTTACTGTGTGACTGTGAAGCCGTGACTTTGAAGTTGTGACTTTGAAGTCGTGACTTTGAAGTCTTACTGTGTGATTTGAAGTCGTGACTTTGAAGTTGTGACTTTGAAGTCGTGACTTTGAAGTCTTACTGTGTGACTTTGATGTCGTGACTTTGAAGTCTTACTGTGTGACTTTGATGTCGTGACTTTGAAGTCGTACCATGTGACTTTGAAGTTGTGACTTTGAAGTTGTGACTTTGAAGTCGTGACTTTGAAGTTTTACTGTGTCTGTGAAGTTGTGACTTTGAAGTCTTTCTGTGTGATTGTGAATTCCTAACTTTGATGTCGTGACTTTGATGTTATGAATTTGAAGTTGTGACTTTGAAGTTGTGACTTCGAAGTTTTACTGTATCTGTGAAGTCGTGACTTTGAAGTCTTACTGTGTGATTGTGAATTCCTAACTTTGATGTTGTGACTTTGAAGTCGTGACTTTGAAGTCGTGACCTTGAAGTTTTACTCTATCTGTGAAGTCGTGATTTTGAAGTCTTACTGTGTGATTGTGAATTACTAACTTTGATGCTGTGACTTTGATGTTGTGACTTTGATGTTGTGACTTTGAAGTCTTACCATGTGACGTTGAAGTCGTGACTTTGAAGTTGTGACTTTGAAGTCGTGACTTTGAAGTTTTACTGTGTCTGTGAAGTCGTGACGTTGAAGTCTTACTTTGTGACTGTGAAGTCGTGACTTTGAAGTCTTACTGTGTGATCTTGAATTCCTAACTTTGATGCTGTGACTTTGATGTTGTGACTTTGATGCTGTGACTTTGAAGTCTTACCATGTGACCTTGAAGTCGTGAGTTTGAAGTTGTGACTTTGAAGTCGTGACTTTGAAGTCTTACCATGTGACTTTGAAGTTGTGACTTTGAAGTCGTGAAGTTTTACTGTATCTGTGAAGTCGTGACTTTGAAGTCTTACTGTGTGACTGTGAAGCCGTGACTTTGAAGTCTTACCGCGTGACTGTTAAGTTTTAACTGTGAATTTGTGACTTTGAATTCCTGACTTTGATGTCGTGACTTTGAAGTTGTGACTTTGAAGTCTTACCGTGAAGTCGTGACTGTGAATTTGTGACTTTGAATTCCTGACTTTGAAGTCGTGACTTTGAAGTCTTACTGTGTGACTGTGAAGCCGTGACTTTGAAGTCGTGACTTTGAAGTCTTACTGTGTGATTGTGAATTCCTAACTTTGATGCTGTGACTTTGATGTTGTGACTTTGATGTCGTGACTATGATGTTGTGACTTTGAAGTCTTACTGTGTGACTGTGAAGCCGTGACTTTGATGTCGTGACTTTGATGGTGTGACTTTGATGTCGTGACTTTGAAGTCTTACCATGTGACTTTGAAGTCGTGACTTTGAAGTTGTGACTTTGAAGTCTTACTGCGTGATTGTGAATTCCTAACTTTGATGCTGTGACTTTGATGTCGTAACTTTGATGTTGTGACTTTGATGTCGTGACTTTGAAGTCTTACCATGTGACTTTGAAGTCGTGACTTTGAAGTCGTGACTTTGAAGTCGAACTGTGTGATTTAAAGTCGTGACTTTGAAGTCATGATTTTGAAGTCGTGACTTTGAAGTTTTACTGTGTCTGTGAAGTCGTGACTTTGAAGTCTTACTGTGTGATTGTGAATTCCTAACTTTGATGCTGTGACTTTGATGTCATGACTTTGATGTTGTGACTTTGATGTCGTGACTTTGAAGTCTTACTGTGTGACTGTGAAGCTGTGACTTTGAAGTTGTGACTTTGAAGTCGTGACTTTGAAGTTTTACTGTGTGTGTGAAGTCGTGACTTTGAAGGCTTACTGTGTGATTGTGAATTCCTAACTTTGATTCTGTGACTTTGATGTTGTGACTTTGATGTCGTGACTTTGAAGTCTTACCATGTGACTTTGAAGTTGTGACTTTGAAGTCATGACGTTGAAGTCTTTCCGTGAGACCGTGAAGTCGTGAGTGTGAAGTCGTGACGTTGAAGTCTTACTGTGTGACTGTGAATTTGAATTCCTCACTTTGATATCGTGACTTTGAAGTCTTACTGTGTGACTGTGAACTTGTGACTTTGAATTCCTGACTTTGATGTCGTGACTTTGAAGTCGTGACTTTGAAGTTTTACTGTGTCTGTGAAGTCGTGACTTTGAAGTCTTACTGTGTGACTGTGAAGTCGTGACTTTGAAGTCTTACTGTGTGATTGTGAATTACTAACTTTGATGCTGTGACTTTGATGTTGTGACTTTGATGTTGTGACTTTGAAGTCTTACCATGTGACGTTGAAGTCGTGACTTTGAAGTTGTGACTTTGAAGTCGTGACTTTGAAGTTTTACTGTGTCTGTGAAGTCGTGACGTTGAAGTCTTACTTTGTGACTGTGAAGTCGTGACTTTGAAGTCTTACTGTGTGATTGTGAATTCCTAACTTTGATGCTGTGACTTTGATGTTGTGACTTTGATGTTGTGACTTTGAAGTCTTACCATGTGACCTTGAAGTCGTGAGTTTGAAGTTGTGACTTTGAAGTCGTGACTTTGAAGTCTTACCATGTGACTTTGAAGTTGTGACTTTGAAGTCGTGAAGTTTTACTGTATCTGTGAAGTCGTGACTTTGAAGTCTTACTGTGTGACTGTGAAGCCGTGACTTTGAAGTTGTGACTTTGAAGTTGTGACTTTGAAGTTGTGACTTTGAAGTTGTGACTTTGAAGTCTTACTGTGTGACTGTGAAGTCGTTGTGAACTTTGATGCTGTGACTTTGATGTTGTGACTTTGATGTCGTGACTTTGAAGTCTTACTGTGTGACTTTGAAGTTGTGACTTTGAAGTCGTGACTTTGAAGTTTTACTGTGTCTGTGAAGTCGTGACTTTGAAGTCTTACTGTGTGACTGTAAATTTGTGACTGTGAATTTGTGACTTTGAATTCGTGACTTTGATGTCATGACTTTGAAGTCGTGACTTTGAAGTCTTACTGTGTGACTGTGAAGCCGTGACTTTGAAGTTGTGACTTTGAAGTCGTGACTTTGAAGTTTTACTGTGTCTGTGAAGTCGTGACTTTGAAGTCTTCCTGTGTGACTGTGAAGTCGTGACTTTGAAGTCTTACTGTGTGATTGTGAATTACTAACTTTGATGCTGTGACTTTGATGTCGTGACTTTGATGTCGTGACTTTGATGTCGTGACTTTGAAGTCTTACCATGTGACTTTGAATTCGTGACTTTGAAGTTGTGAATTTGAAGTCTTACCATGAGACTTTGAAGTCATGAGTTTGAAGTTGTGACTTTGAAGTCTTACCATGTGACTTTGAAGTTGTGACTTTGAAGTCGTGACTTTGAAGTTTTACTGTATCTGTGAAGTCGTGACTTTGAAGTCTTACTGTGTGACTGTGAAGCCGTCACTTTGAAGTTGTCACTTTGAAGTTTTACTGTTTAAATTTGTGACTGTGAATTTGTGACTTTGAATTACTGACTTTGATGTCGTGACTTTGAAGTCTTACCATGTGACTTCAAAGTCGTGACTTTGAAGTTGTGACTTTCAAGTCGTGACTTTGAAGTTTTACTGTGTCTGTGAACTCGTGACTTTGAAGTCTTACTTTGTGACTGTGAATTCCTGACTTTGATGTCGTGACTTTGAAGTTGTGACTTTGAAGTCTTACCGTGAAGTCGTGACTGTGAATTTGTGACTTTGAATCCCTGACTTTGAAGTCGTGACTTTGAAGTCTTACTGTGTGACTTTGAAGTTGTGACTTTGAAGTCTTACCATGTGACTTTGAAGTCGTGACTTGAAGTTGTGACTTTGAAGTCATGACTTTGAAGTTGTGACTTTGAAGTCGTGACTTTGAAGTTTTACTGTGTCTGTGATGTCGTGACTTTGAAGTCTTACTGTGTGACTGTGAAGTCGTGACTTTGAAGTCTTACTGTGTGATTGTGAATTCCTTACTTTGATGTTGTGACTTTGATGTTGTGACTTTGATGTTGTGACTTTGATGTTGTGACTTTGATGTCGTGACTTTGAATTCTTACTGTGTGATTGTGAATTCCTAACTTTGATGCTGTGACTTTGATGTTGTGACTTTGATGTTGTGACTTTGAAGTCTTACCATGAGACTTTGAAGTCATGAGTTTGAAGTTGTGACTTTGAAGTCTTACCATGTGACTTTGAAGTTGTGACTTTGAAGTCGTGACTTTGAAGTTTTACTGTATCTGTGAAGTCGTGACTTTGAAGTCTTACTGTGTGACTGTGAAGCCGTGACTTTGAAGTTGTGACTTTCAAGTCTTACTGTGTGATTGTGAATTCCTAACTTTGATGCTGTGACTTTGATGTCGTGACTTTGATGTCGTGACTTTGAAGTCTTACCATGTGACTTTGAAGTTGTGACTTTGAAGTTGTGACTTTGAAGTCGTGACTTTGAAGTCTTACCATGTGACTTTGAAGTTGTGACTTTGAAGTCATGACTTTGAAGTTGTGACTTTGAAGTCGTGACTTTGAAGTTTTACTGTGTCTGTGATGTCGTGACTTTGAAGTCTTACTGTGTGACTGTGAAGTCGTGACTTTGAAGTCTTACTGTGTGATTGTGAATTCCTTACTTTGATGTTGTGACTTTGATGTTGTGACTTTGATGTTGTGACTTTGATGTCGTGACTTTGAAGTCTTACTGTGTGATTGTGAATTCCTAACTTTGATGCTGTGACTTTGATGTTGTGACTTTGATGTTGTGACTTTGAAGTCTTACCATGAGACTTTGAAGTCATGAGTTTGAAGTTGTGACTTTGAAGTCTTACCATGTGACTTTGAAGTTGTGACTTTGAAGTTGTGACTTTGAAGTCGTGACTTTGAAGTTTTACTGTGTCTGTGAAGTTGTGACTTTGAAGTCTTTCTGTGTGATTGTGAATTCCTAACTTTGATGTCGTGACTTTGATGTTATGAATTTGAAGTTGTGACTTTGAAGTTGTGACTTCGAAGTTTTACTGTATCTGTGAAGTCGTGACTTTGAAGTCTTACTGTGTGATTGTGAATTCCTAACTTTGATGTTGTGACTTTGAAGTCGTGACTTTGAAGTCGTGACCTTGAAGTTTTACTCTATCTGTGAAGTCGTGATTTTGAAGTCTTACTGTGTGATTGTGAATTACTAACTTTGATGCTGTGACTTTGATGTTGTGACTTTGATGTTGTGACTTTGAAGTCTTACCATGTGACGTTGAAGTCGTGACTTTGAAGTTGTGACTTTGAAGTCGTGACTTTGAAGTTTTACTGTGTCTGTGAAGTCGTGACGTTGAAGTCTTACTTTGTGACTGTGAAGTCGTGACTTTGAAGTCTTACTGTGTGATCTTGAATTCCTAACTTTGATGCTGTGACTTTGATGTTGTGACTTTGATGTTGTGACTTTGAAGTCTTACCATGTGACCTTGAAGTCGTGAGTTTGAAGTTGTGACTTTGAAGTCGTGACTTTGAAGTCTTACCATGTGACTTTGAAGTTGTGACTTTGAAGTCGTGAAGTTTTACTGTATCTGTGAAGTCATGACTTTGAAGTCTTACTGTGTGACTGTGAAGCCGTGACTTTGAAGTCTTACCGCGTGACTGTTAAGTTTTAACTGTGAATTTGTGACTTTGAATTCCTGACTTTGAAGTTGTGACTTTGAAGTCTTACCGTGAAGTCGTGACTGTGAATTTGTGACTTTGAATTCCTGACTTTGAAGTCGTGACTTTGAAGTCTTACTGTGTGACTGTGAAGCCGTGACTTTGAAGTCGTGACTTTGAAGTCTTACTGTGTGATTGTGAATTCCTTACTTTGATGCTGTGACTTTGATGTTGTGACTTTGATGTCGTGACTATGATGTTGTGACTTTGAAGTCTTACTGTGTGACTGTGAAGCCGTGACTTTGATGTCGTGACTTTGATGGTGTGACTTTGATGTCGTGACTTTGAAGTCTTACCATGTGACTTTGAAGTCGTGACTTTGAAGTTGTGACTTTGAAGTCTTACTGCGTGATTGTGAATTCCTAACTTTGATGCTGTGACTTTGATGTCGTAACTTTGATGTTGTGACTTTGATGTCGTGACTTTGAAGTCTTACCATGTGACTTTGAAGTCGTGACTTTGAAGTCGTGACTTTGAAGTCGAACTGTGTGATTTAAAGTCGTGACTTTGAAGTCATGATTTTGAAGTCGTGACTTTGAAGTTTTACTGTGTCTGTGAAGTCGTGACTTTGAAGTCTTACTGTGTGATTGTGAATTCCTAACTTTGATGCTGTGACTTTGATGTCATGACTTTGATGTTGTGACTTTGATGTCGTGACTTTGAAGTCTTACTGTGTGACTGTGAAGCTGTGACTTTGAAGTTGTGACTTTGAAGTCGTGACTTTGAAGTTTTACTGTGTGTGTGAAGTCGTGACTTTGAAGTCTTACTGTGTGATTGTGAATTCCTAACTTTGATTCTGTGACTTTGATGTTGTGACTTTGATGTCGTGACTTTGAAGTCTTACCATGTGACTTTGAAGTTGTGACTTTGAAGTCATGACGTTGAAGTCTTTCCGTGAGACCGTGAAGTCGTGAGTGTGAAGTCGTGACGTTGAAGTCTTACTGTGTGACTGTGAATTTGAATTCCTCACTTTGATGTCGTGACTTTGAAGTCTTACTGTGTGACTGTGAACTTGTGACTTTGAATTCCTGACTTTGATGTCGTGACTTTGAAGTCGTGACTTTGAAGTTTTACTGTGTCTGTGAAGTCGTGACTTTGAAGTCTTACTGTGTGACTGTGAAGTCGTGACTTTGAAGTCTTACTGTGTGATTGTGAATTACTAACTTTGATGCTGTGACTTTGATGTTGTGACTTTGATGTTGTGACTTTGAAGTCTTACCATGTGACGTTGAAGTCGTGACTTTGAAGTTGTGACTTTGAAGTCGTGACTTTGAAGTTTTACTGTGTCTGTGAAGTCGTGACGTTGAAGTCTTACTTTGTGACTGTGAAGTCGTGACTTTGAAGTCTTACTGTGTGATTGTGAATTCCTAACTTTGATGCTGTGACTTTGATGTTGTGACTTTGATGTTGTGACTTTGAAGTCTTACCATGTGACCTTGAAGTCGTGAGTTTGAAGTTGTGACTTTGAAGTCGTGACTTTGAAGTCTTACCATGTGACTTTGAAGTTGTGACTTTGAAGTCGTGAAGTTTTACTGTATCTGTGAAGTCGTGACTTTGAAGTCTTACTGTGTGACTGTGAAGCCGTGACTTTGAAGTTGTGACTTTGAAGTTGTGACTTTGAAGTTGTGACTTTGAAGTCTTACTGTGTGACTGTGAAGTCGTTGTGAACTTTGATGCTGTGACTTTGATGTTGTGACTTTGATGTCGTGACTTTGAAGTCTTACTGTGTGACTTTGAAGTTGTGACTTTGAAGTCGTGACTTTGAAGTTTTACTGTGTCTGTGAAGTCGTGACTTTGAAGTCTTACTGTGTGACTGTAAATTTGTGACTGTGAATTTGTGACTTTGAATTCGTGACTTTGAAGTCTTACTGTGTGACTGTGAAGCCGTGACTTTGAAGTTTTACTGTGTCTGTGAAGTCGTGACTTTGAAGTCTTCCTGTGTGACTGTGAAGTCGTGACTTTGAAGTCTTACTGTGTGATTGTGAATTACTAACTTTGATGCTGTGACTTTGATGTTGTGACTTTGATGTCGTGACTTTGATGTCGTGACTTTGAAGTCTTACCATGTGACTTTGAATTCGTGACTTTGAAGTTGTGAATTTGAAGTCTTACCATGAGACTTTGAAGTCATGAGTTTGAAGTTGTGACTTTGAAGTCTTACCATGTGACTTTGAAGTTGTGACTTTGAAGTCGTGACTTTGAAGTTTTACTGTATCTGTGAAGTCGTGACTTTGAAGTCTTACTGTGTGACTGTGAAGCCGTCACTTTGAAGTTGTCACTTTGAAGTTTTACTGTTTAAATTTGTGACTGTGAATTTGTGACTTTGAATTACTGACTTTGATGTCGTGACTTTGAAGTCTTACCATGTGACTTCAAAGTCGTGACTTTGAAGTTGTGACTTTCAAGTCGTGACTTTGAAGTTTTACTGTGTCTGTGAACTCGTGACTTTGAAGTCTTACTTTGTGACTGTGAATTCCTGACTTTGATGTCGTGACTTTGAAGTTGTGACTTTGAAGTCTTACCGTGAAGTCGTGACTGTGAATTTGTGACTTTGAATCCCTGACTTTGAAGTCGTGACTTTGAAGTCTTACTGTGTGACTTTGAAGTTGTGACTTTGAAGTCTTACCATGTGACTTTGAAGTCGTGACTTGAAGTTGTGACTTTGAAGTCATGACTTTGAAGTTGTGACTTTGAAGTCGTGACTTTGAAGTTTTACTGTGTCTGTGATGTCGTGACTTTGAAGTCTTACTGTGTGACTGTGAAGTCGTGACTTTGAAGTCTTACTGTGTGATTGTGAATTCCTTACTTTGATGTTGTGACTTTGATGTTGTGACTTTGATGTTGTGACTTTGATGTCGTGACTTTGAAGTCTTACTGTGTGATTGTGAATTCCTAACTTTGATGCTGTGACTTTGATGTTGTGACTTTGATGTTGTGACTTTGAAGTCTTACCATGAGACTTTGAAGTCATGAGTTTGAAGTTGTGACTTTGAAGTCTTACCATGTGACTTTGAAGTTGTGACTTTGAAGTCGTGACTTTGAAGTTTTACTGTATCTGTGAAGTCGTGACTTTGAAGTCTTACTGTGTGACTGTGAAGCCGTGACTTTGAAGTTGTGACTTTCAAGTCTTACTGTGTGATTGTGAATTCCTAACTTTGATGCTGTGACTTTGATGTCGTGACTTTGATGTCGTGACTTTGAAGTCTTACCATGTGACTTTGAAGTTGTGACTTTGAAGTTGTGACTTTGAAGTCGTGACTTTGAAGTCTTACCATGTGACTTTGAAGTTGTGACTTTGAAGTCATGACTTTGAAGTTGTGACTTTGAAGTCGTGACTTTGAAGTTTTACTGTGTCTGTGATGTCGTGACTTTGAAGTCTTACTGTGTGACTGTGAAGTCGTGACTTTGAAGTCTTACTGTGTGATTGTGAATTCCTTACTTTGATGTTGTGACTTTGATGTTGTGACTTTGATGTTGTGACTTTGATGTCGTGACTTTGAAGTCTTACTGTGTGATTGTGAATTCCTAACTTTGATGCTGTGACTTTGATGTTGTGACTTTGATGTTGTGACTTTGAAGTCTTACCATGAGACTTTGAAGTCATGAGTTTGAAGTTGTGACTTTGAAGTCTTACCATGAGACTTTGAAGTCATGAGTTTGAAGTTGTGACTTTGAAGTCT
The DNA here is from genome assembly GCA_015710095.1 of Argyrosomus japonicus. Classification (NCBI taxonomy): domain Eukaryota; kingdom Metazoa; phylum Chordata; class Actinopteri; family Sciaenidae; genus Argyrosomus; species Argyrosomus japonicus. The sequence continues at coordinate 84,813 of JADEYK010001537.1, read as the reverse complement.
TACCATGTGACTTTGAAGTTGTGACTTTGAAGTTGTGACTTTGAAGTTTTACTGTATCTGTGAAGTCGTGACTTTGAAGTCTTACTGTGTGACTGTGAAGCCGTCACTTTGAAGTTGTCACTTTGAAGTTTTACTGTGTCTGTGAAGTCGTGACTTTGAAGTCTAACTGTGTGACTGTAAATTTGTGACTGTGAATTTGTGACTTTGAATTCCTGAGTTTGATGTCGTGACTTTGAAGTCTTACCATGTGACTTCAAAGTCGTGACTTTGAAGTTGTGACTTTCAAGTCGTGACTTTGAAGTTTTACTGTGTCTGTGAACTCGTGACTTTGAAGTCTTACTGTGTGACTGTGAAGTCGTGACTTTGAAGTCTTACTGCGTGACTGTTAAGTTTTAACTGTGAATTTGTGACTTTGAATTCCTGACTTTGATGTTGTGACTCTGAAGTTGTGACTTTGAAGTCTTACCGTGAAGTCGTGACTGTGAATTTGTGACTTTGAATCCCTGACTTTGAAGTCGTGACTTTGAAGTCTTACTGTGTGACTGTGAAGCCGTGACTTTGAAGTCGTGACTTTGAAGTCTTACTGTGTGATTGTGAATTCCTAACTTTGATGCTGTGACTTTGATGTCGTGACTTTGATGTCGTGACTTTGAAGTCTTACCATGTGACTTTGAAGTTGTGACTTTGAAGTCTTACCATGTGACTTTGAAATTTTGACTTTGAAGTTGTGACTTTGAAGTCATGACTTTGAAGTTGTGACTTTGAAGTCGTGACTTTGAAGTTTTACTGTGTCTGTGATGTCGTGACTTTGAAGTCTTACTGTGTGACTGTGAAGTCGTGACTTTGAAGTCTTACTGTGTGATTGTGAATTCCTTACTTTGATGTTGTGACTTTGATGTTGTGACTTTGATGTTGTGACTTTGATGTCGTGACTTTGAAATCTTACTGTGTGACTGTGAAGCCGTGACTTTGAAGTTGTGACTTTGAAGTTTTACTGTGTCTGTGAAGTCGTGACTTTGAAGTCTTACTGTGTGACTGTGAAGTCGTGACTTTGAAGTCTTACTGTGTGATTGTGAATTCCTAACTTTGATGCTGTGACTTTGATGTCATGACTTTGATGTTGTGACTTTGATGTCGTGACTTTGAAGTCTTACTGTGTGACTGTGAAGCTGTGACTTTGAAGTTGTGACTTTGAAGTCGTGACTTTGAAGTTTTACTGTGTCTGTGAAGTCGTGACTTTGAAGTTTTACTGTGTGACTGTGAAGTCGTGACTTTGAAGTCTTACTGTGTGATTGTGAATTCCTAACTTTGATGCTGTGACTTTGATGTCGTGACTTTGAAGTCTTACCATGTGACTTTGAAGTTGTGACTTTGAAGTTGTGACTCTGAAGTTGTGACTTTGAAGTCTTACCGTGAAGTCGTGACTGTGAATTTGTGACTTTGAATCCCTGACTTTGAAGTCGTGACTTTGAAGTCTTACTGTGTGACTGTGAAGCCGTGACTTTGAAGTCGTGACTTTGAAGTCTTACTGTGTGATTGTGAATTCCTAACTTTGATGCTGTGACTTTGATGTCGTGACTTTGATGTCGTGACTTTGAAGTCTTACCATGTGACTTTGAAGTTGTGACTTTGAAGTTGTGACTTTGAAGTCTTACCATGTGACTTTGAAATTTTGACTTTGAAGTTGTGACTTTGAAGTCATGACTTTGAAGTTGTGACTTTGAAGTCGTGACTTTGAAGTTTTACTGTGTCTGTGATGTCGTGACTTTGAAGTCTTACTGTGTGACTGTGAAGTCGTGACTTTGAAGTCTTACTGTGTGATTGTGAATTCCTTACTTTGATGTTGTGACTTTGATGTTGTGACTTTGATGTTGTGACTTTGATGTCGTGACTTTGAAATCTTACTGTGTGACTGTGAAGCCGTGACTTTGAAGTTGTGACTTTGAAGTTTTACTGTGTCTGTGAAGTCGTGACTTTGAAGTCTTACTGTGTGACTGTGAAGTCGTGACTTTGAAGTCTTACTGTGTGATTGTGAATTCCTAACTTTGATGCTGTGACTTTGATGTCATGACTTTGATGTTGTGACTTTGATGTCGTGACTTTGAAGTCTTACTGTGTGACTGTGAAGCTGTGACTTTGAAGTTGTGACTTTGAAGTCGTGACTTTGAAGTTTTACTGTGTCTGTGAAGTCGTGACTTTGAAGTTTTACTGTGTGACTGTGAAGTCGTGACTTTGAAGTCTTACTGTGTGATTGTGAATTCCTAACTTTGATGCTGTGACTTTGATGTCGTGACTTTGAAGTCTTACCATGTGACTTTGAAGTTGTGACTTTGAAGTTGTGACTTTGAAGTCCTCACTTTGATGTTGTGACTTTGAAGTCTTACTGTGTGACTGTGAAGTCGTGACTTTGAAGTCTTACTGTGTGATTGTGAATTCCTAACTTTAATACTGTGACTTTGATGTCGTGACTTCGAAGTCTTACTGTGTGACTGTGAAGCCGTGACTTTGAAGTTGTGACTTTGAAGTTTTACTGTGTCTGTGAAGTCGTGACTTTGAAGTCGTGACTTTGGAGTCTTACTGTTTGACTGTGAAGTCGTGACTTTGAAGTCTTACTGTGTGATTGTGAATTCCTAACTTTGATGTTGTGACTTTGATGTTGTGACTTTGATGTCGTGACTTTGAAGTCGTGACTTTGAAGTCTTACTGTGTGACTGTGAAGCCGTGACTTTGAAGTTGTGACTGAAGTTTCACTGTTTCTGTGAAGTCGTGACTTTGAAGTCTTACTGTGTGATGGTGAATTCCTAACTTTGATGTTGTGACTTTGATGTTGTGACTTTGAAGTCGTGACTTTGAAATCTTACCATGTGACTTTGAAGTCGTGACTTTGAAGTTGTGACTTTGAAGTCGTGACTTTGAAGTCTTACTGTGTGATTGTGAATTCCTAACTTTGATGCTGTGACTTTGATGTTGTGACTTTGATGTCGTGACTATGATGTTGTGACTTTGAAGTCTTACTGTGTGACTGTGAAGCCGTGACTTTGATGTCGTGACTTTGATGGTGTGACTTTGATGTCGTGACTTTGAAGTCTTACCATGTGACTTTGAAGTCGTGACTTTGAAGTTGTGACTTTGAAGTCTTACTGTGTGATTGTGAATTCCTAACTTTGATGCTGTGACTTTGATGTTGTGACTTTGATGTTGTGACTTTGATGTCGTGACTTTGAAGTCTTACCATGTGACTTTGAAGTCGTGACTTTGAAGTCGAACTGTGTGATTTAAAGTCGTGACTTTGAAGTCATGATTTTGAAGTCGTGACTTTGAAGTTTTACTGTGTCTGTGAAGTCGTGACTTTGAAGTCTTACTGTGTGATTGTGAATTCCTAACTTTGATGCTGTGACTTTGATGTCATGACTTTGATGTTGTGACTTTGATGTCGTGACTTTGAAGTCTTACTGTGTGACTGTGAAGCTGTGACTTTGAAGTTGTGAATTTGAAGTCGTGACTTTGAAGTTTTACTGTGTCTGTGAAGTCGTGACTTTGAAGTCTTACTGTGTGACTGTGAAGTCGTGACTTTGAAGTCTTACTGTGTGATTGTGAATTCCTAACTTTGATTCTGTGACTTTGATGTTGTGACTTTGATGTCGTGACTTTGAAGTCTTACCATGTGACTTTGAAGTTGTGACTTTGAAGTCATGACGTTGAAGTCTTTCCGTGAGACCGTGAAGTCGTGACTGTGAAGTCGTGACGTTGAAGTCTTACTGTGTGACTGTGAATTTGAATTCCTCACTTTGATGTCGTGACTTTGAAGTCTTACTGTGTGACTGTGAACTTGTGAATTTGAATTCCTGACTTTGATGTCGTGACTTTGAAGTCGTGACTTTGAAGTTTTGCTGTGTCTGTGAAGTCGTGACTTTGAAGTCTTACTGTGTGACTGTGAAGTCGTGACTTTGAAGTCTTACTGTGTGATTGTGAATTACTAACTTTGATGCTGTGACTTTGATGTTGTGACTTTGATATTGTGACTTTGAAGTCTTACCATGTGACGTTGAAGTCGTGACTTTGAAGTTGTGACTTTGAAGTCGTGACTTTGAAGTTTTACTGTGTCTGTGAAGTCGTGACGTTGAAGTCTTACTTTGTGACTGTGAAGTCGTGACTTTGAAGTCTTACTGTGTGATTTTGAATTCCTAACTTTGATGCTGTGACTTTGATGTTGTGACTTTGATGTTGTGACTTTGAAGTCTTACCATGTGACCTTGAAGTCGTGAGTTTGAAGTTGTGACTTTGAAGTCGTGACTTTGAAGTCTTACCATGTGACTTTGAAGTTGTGACTTTGAAGTCGTGAAGTTTTACTGTATCTGTGAAGTCGTGACTTTGAAGTCTTACTGTGTGACTGTGAAGCCGTGACTTTGAAGTCTTACCGCGTGACTGTTAAGTTTTAACTGTGAATTTGTGACTTTGAATTCCTGACTTTGATGTCGTGACTTTGAAGTTGTGACTTTGAAGTCTTACCGTGAAGTCGTGACTGTGAATTTGTGACTTTGAATTCCTGACTTTGAAGTCGTGACTTTGAAGTCTTACTGTGTGACAGTGAAGCCGTGACTTTGAAGTCGTGACTTTGAAGTCTTACTGTGTGATTGTGAATTCCTAACTTTGATGTTGTGACTTTGATGTCGTGACTATGATGTTGTGACTTTGAAGTCTTACTGTGTGACTGTGAAGCCGTGACTTTGATGTCGTGACTTTGATGGTGTGACTTTGATGTCGTGACTTTGAAGTCTTACCATGTGACTTTGAAGTCGTGACTTTGAAGTTGTGACTTTGAAGTCTTACTGCGTGATTGTGAATTCCTAACTTTGATGCTGTGACTTTGATGTCGTAACTTTGATGTTGTGACTTTGATGTCGTGACTATGAAGTCTTACCATGTGACTTTGAAGTCGTGACTTTGAAGTCGTGACTTTGAAGTCGAACTGTGTGATTTAAAGTCGTGACTTTGAAGTCATGATTTTGAAGTCGTGACTTTGAAGTTTTACTGTGTCTGTGAAGTCGTGACTTTGAAGTCTTACTGTGTGATTGTGAATTCCTAACTTTGATGCTGTGACTTTGATGTCATGACTTTGATGTCGTGACTTTGAAGTCTTACTGTGTGACTGTGAAGCTGTGACTTTGAAGTTGTGACTTTGAAGTCGTGACTTTGAAGTTTTACTGTGTGTGTGAAGTCGTGACTTTGAAGTCTTACTGTGTGATTGTGAATTCCTAACTTTGATTCTGTGACTTTGATGTTGTGACTTTGATGTCGTGACTTTGAAGTCTTACCATGTGACTTTGAAGTTGTGACTTTGAAGTCATGACGTTGAAGTCTTTCCGTGAGACCGTGAAGTCGTGAGTGTGAAGTCGTGACGTTGAAGTCTTACTGTGTGACTGTGAATTTGAATTCCTCACTTTGATGTCGTGACTTTGAATTCCTGACTTTGATGACGTGACTTTGAAGTCGTGACTTTGAAGTTTTACTGTGTCTGTGAAGTCGTGACTTTGAAGTCTTACTGTGTGACTGTGAAGTCGTGACTTTGAAGTCTTACTGTGTGATTGTGAATTACTAACTTTGATGCTGTGACTTTGATGTTGTGACTTTGATGTTGTGACTTTGAAGTCTTACCATGTGACGTTGAAGTCGTGTCTTTGAAGTTGTGACTTTGAAGTCGTGACTTTGAAGTTTTACTGTGTCTGTGAAGTCGTGACGTTGAAGTCTTACTTTGTGACTGTGAAGTCGTGACTTTGAAGTCTTACTGTGTGATTGTGAATTCCTAACTTTGATGCTGTGACTTTGATGTTGTGACTTTGATGTTGTGACTTTGAAGTGAGTTTGAAGTTGTGACTTTGAAGTCGTGACTTTGAAGTCTTACCATGTGACTTTGAAGTTGTGACTTTGAAGTCGTGAAGTTTTACTGTATCTGTGAAGTCGTGACTTTGAAGTCTTACTGTGTGACTGTGAAGCCGTGACTTTGAATTTGTGACTTTGAAGTTGTGACTTTGAAGTTGTGACTTTGAAGTTTTACTGTGTCTGTGAAGTTGTGACTTTGAAGTCTTACTGTGTGACTGTGAAGTCGTTGTGAACTTTGATGCTGTGACTTTGATGTTGTGACTTTGATGTCGTGACTTTGAAGTCTTACTGTGTGACTTTGAAGTTGTGACTTTGAAGTCGTGACTTTGAAGTTTTACTGTGTCTGTGAAGTCGTGACTTTGAAGTCTTACTGTGTGACTGTAAATTTGTGACTGTGAAGCTGTGACTTTGAAGTTGTGACTTTGAAGTCGTGACTTTGAAGTTTTACTGTGTGTGTGAAGTCGTGACTTTGAAGTCTTACTGTGTGATTGTGAATTCCTAACTTTGATTCTGTGACTTTGATGTTGTGACTTTGATGTCGTGACTTTGAAGTCTTACCATGTGACTTTGAAGTTGTGACTTTGAAGTCATGACGTTGAAGTCTTTCCGTGAGACCGTGAAGTCGTGAGTGTGAAGTCGTGACGTTGAAGTCTTACTGTGTGACTGTGAATTTGAATTCCTCACTTTGATGTCGTGACTTTGAATTCCTGACTTTGATGACGTGACTTTGAAGTCGTGACTTTGAAGTTTTACTGTGTCTGTGAAGTCGTGACTTTGAAGTCTTACTGTGTGACTGTGAAGTCGTGACTTTGAAGTCTTACTGTGTGATTGTGAATTACTAACTTTGATGCTGTGACTTTGATGTTGTGACTTTGATGTTGTGACTTTGAAGTCTTACCATGTGACGTTGAAGTCGTGACTTTGAAGTTGTGACTTTGAAGTCGTGACTTTGAAGTTTTACTGTGTCTGTGAAGTCGTGACGTTGAAGTCTTACTTTGTGACTGTGAAGTCGTGACTTTGAAGTCTTACTGTGTGATTGTGAATTCCTAACTTTGATGCTGTGACTTTGATGTTGTGACTTTGATGTTGTGACTTTGAAGTCTTACCATGTGACCTTGAAGTCGTGAGTTTGAAGTTGTGACTTTGAAGTCGTGACTTTGAAGTCTTACCATGTGACTTTGAAGTTGTGACTTTGAAGTCGTGAAGTTTTACTGTATCTGTGAAGTCGTGACTTTGAAGTCTTACTGTGTGACTGTGAAGCCGTGACTTTGAATTTGTGACTTTGAAGTTGTGACTTTGAAGTTGTGACTTTGAAGTTTTACTGTGTCTGTGAAGTTGTGACTTTGAAGTCTTACTGTGTGACTGTGAAGTCGTTGTGAACTTTGATGCTGTGACTTTGATGTTGTGACTTTGATGTCGTGACTTTGAAGTCTTACTGTGTGACTTTGAAGTTGTGACTTTGAAGTCGTGACTTTGAAGTTTTACTGTGTCTGTGAAGTCGTGACTTTGAAGTCTTACTGTGTGACTGTAAATTTGTGACTGTGAATTTGTGACTTTGAATTCGTGACTTTGATGTCATGACTTTGAAGTCGTGACTTTGAAGTCTTACTGTGTGACTGTGAAGCCGTGACTTTGAAGTTTTACTGTGTCTGTGAAGTCGTGACTTTGAAGTCTTCCTGTGTGACTGTGAAGTCGTGACTTTGAAGTCTTACTGTGTGATTGTGAATTACTAACTTTGATGCTGTGACTTTGATGTTGTGACTTTGATGTCGTGACTTTGATGTCGTGACTTTGAAGTCTTACCATGTGACTTTGAATTTGTGACTTTGAAGTTGTGAATTTGAAGTCTTACCATGAGACTTTGAAGTCATGAGTTTGAAGTTGTGACTTTGAAGTCTTACCATGTGACTTTGAAGTTGTGACTTTGAAGTCGTGACTTTGAAGTTTTACTGTATCTGTGAAGTCGTGACTTTGAAGTCTTACTGTGTGACTGTGAAGCCGTCACTTTGAAGTTGTCACTTTGAAGTTTTACTGTGTCTGTGAAGTCGTGACTTTGAAGTCTAACTGTGTGACTGTAAATTTGTGACTGTGAATTTGTGACTTTGAATTCCTGACTTTGATGTCGTGACTTTGAAGTCTTACCATGTGACTTCAAAGTCGTGACTTTGAAGTTGTGACTTTCAAGTCGTGACTTTGAAGTTTTACTGTGTCTGTGAACTCGTGACTTTGAAGTCTTGCTTTGTGACTGTGAATTCCTGACTTTGATGTCGTGACTTTGAAGTTGTGACTTTGAAGTCTTACCGTGAAGTCGTGACTGTGAATTTGTGACTTTGAATCCCTGACTTTGAAGTCGTGACTTTGAAGTCTTACTGTGTGACTGTGAAGCCGTGACTTTGAAGTCGTGACTTTGAAGTCTTACTGTGTGATTGTGAATTCCTAACTTTGATGCTGTGACTTTGATGTCGTGACTTTGAAGTCTTACCATGTGACTTTGAAGTTGTGACTTTGAAGTCTTACCATGTGACTTTGAAGTCGTGACTTGAAGTTGTGACTTTGAAGTCATGACTTTGAAGTTGTGACTTTGAAGTCGTGACTTTGAAGTTTTACTGTGTCTGTGATGTCGTGACTTTGAAGTCTTACTGTGTGACTGTGAAGTCGTGACTTTGAAGTCTTACTGCGTGACTGTTAAGTTTTAACTGTGAATTTGTGACTTTGAATTCCTGACTTTGATGTTGTGACTTTGAAGTTGTGACTTTGAAGTCTTACCGTGAAGTCGTGACTGTGAATTTGTGACTTTGAATCCCTGACTTTGAAGTCGTGACTTTGAAGTCTTACTGTGTGACTTTGAAGTCGTGACTTTGAAGTCTTACTGTGTGATTGTGAATTCCTAACTTTGATGCTGTGACTTTGATGTCGTGACTTTGATGTCGTGACTTTGAAGTCTTACCATGTGACTTTGAAGTTGTGACTTTGAAGTTGTGACTTTGAAGTCTTACCATGTGACTTTGAAATTTTGACTTTGAAGTTGTGACTTTGAAGTCATGACTTTGAAGTTGTGACTTTGAAGTCGTGACTTTGAAGTTTTACTGTGTCTGTGATGTCGTGACTTTGAAGTCTTACTGTGTGACTGTGAAGTCGTGACTTTGAAGTCTTACTGTGTGATTCTGAATTCCTTACTTTGATGTTGTGACTTTGATGTTGTGACTTTGATGTTGTGACTTTGATGTCGTGACTTTGATGTTGTGACTTTGATGTCGTGACTTTGAAGTCTTACTGTGTGACTGTGAAGCCGTGACTTTGAAGTTGTGACTTTGAAGTTTTACTGTGTCTGTGAAGTCGTGACTTTGAAGTCTTACTGTGTGACTGTGAAGTCGTGACTTTGAAGTCTTACTGTGTGATTGTGAATTCCTAACTTTGATGCTGTGACTTTGATGTCATGACTTTGATGTTGTGACTTTGATGTCGTGACTTTGAAGTCTTACTGTGTGACTGTGAAGCTGTGACTTTGAAGTTGTGACTTTGAAGTCGTGACTTTGAAGTTTTACTGTGTCTGTGAAGTCGTGACTTTGAAGTCTTACTGTGTGACTGTGAAGTCGTGACTTTGAAGTCTTACTGTGTGATTGTGAATTCCTAACTTTGATGCTGTGACTTTGATGTCGTGACTTTGATGTCGTGACTTTGAAGTCTTACCATGTGACTTTGAAGTTGTGACTTTGAAGTTGTGACTTTGAAGTCCTCACTTTGATGTTGTGACTTTGAAGTCTTACTGTGTGACTGTGAAGTCGTGACTTTGAAGTCTTACTGTGTGATTGTGAATTCCTAACTTTAATACTGTGACTTTGATGTCGTGACTTCGAAGTCTTACTGTGTGACTGTGAAGCCGTGACTTTGAAGTTGTGACTTTGAAGTTTTACTGTGTCTGTGAAGTCGTGACTTTGAAGTCGTGACTTTGGAGTCTTACTGTTTGACTGTGAAGTCGTGACTTTGAAGTCTTACTGTGTGATTGTGAATTCCTAACTTTGATGTTGTGACTTTGATGTTGTGACTTTGATGTCGTGACTTTGAAGTCGTGACTTTGAAGTCTTACTGTGTGACTGTGAAGCCGTGACTTTGAAGTTGTGACTGAAGTTTCACTGTTTCTGTGAAGTCGTGACTTTGAAGTCTTACTGTGTGATGGTGAATTCCTAACTTTGATGTTGTGACTTTGATGTTGTGACTTTGAAGTCGTGACTTTGAAATCTTACCATGTGACTTTGAAGTCGTGACTTTGAAGTCTTACCATGTGACTTTGAAGTCGTGACTTGAAGTTGTGACTTTGAAGTCATGACTTTGAAGTTGTGACTTTGAAGTCGTGACTTTGAAGTTTTACTGTGTCTGTGATGTCGTGACTTTGAAGTCTTACTGTGTGACTGTGAAGTCGTGACTTTGAAGTCTTACTGCGTGACTGTTAAGTTTTAACTGTGAATTTGTGACTTTGAATTCCTGACTTTGATGTTGTGACTTTGAAGTTGTGACTTTGAAGTCTTACCGTGAAGTCGTGACTGTGAATTTGTGACTTTGAATCCCTGACTTTGAAGTCGTGACTTTGAAGTCTTACTGTGTGACTGTGAAGCCGTGACTTTGAAGTCGTGACTTTGAAGTCTTACTGTGTGATTGTGAATTCCTAACTTTGATGCTGTGACTTTGATGTCGTGACTTTGATGTCGTGACTTTGAAGTCTTACCATGTGACTTTGAAGTTGTGACTTTGAAGTTGTGACTTTGAAGTCTTACCATGTGACTTTGAAATTTTGACTTTGAAGTTGTGACTTTGAAGTCATGACTTTGAAGTTGTGACTTTGAAGTCGTGACTTTGAAGTTTTACTGTGTCTGTGATGTCGTGACTTTGAAGTCTTACTGTGTGACTGTGAAGTCGTGACTTTGAAGTCTTACTGTGTGATTGTGAATTCCTTACTTTGATGTTGTGACTTTGATGTTGTGACTTTGATGTTGTGACTTTGATGTCGTGACTTTGATGTTGTGACTTTGATGTCGTGACTTTGAAGTCTTACTGTGTGACTGTGAAGCCGTGACTTTGAAGTTGTGACTTTGAAGTTTTACTGTGTCTGTGAAGTCGTGACTTTGAAGTCTTACTGTGTGACTGCGAAGTCGTGACTTTGAAGTCTTACTGTGTGATTGTGAATTCCTAACTTTGATGCTGTGACTTTGATGTCATGACTTTGATGTTGTGACTTTGATGTCGTGACTTTGAAGTCTTACTGTGTGACTGTGAAGCTGTGACTTTGAAGTTGTGACTTTGAAGTCGTGAATTTGAAGTTTTACTGTGTCTGTGAAGTCGTGACTTTGAAGTCTTACTGTGTGACTGTGAAGTCGTGACTTTGAAGTCTTACTGTGTGATTGTGAATTCCTAACTTTGATGCTGTGACTTTGATGTCGTGACTTTGATGTCGTGACTTTGAAGTCTTACCATGTGACTTTGAAGTTGTGACTTTGAAGTTGTGACTTTGAAGTCCTCACTTTGATGTTGTGACTTTGAAGTCTTACTGTGTGACTGTGAAGTCGTGACTTTGAAGTCTTACTGTGTGATTGTGAATTCCTAACTTTAATACTGTGACTTTGATGTCGTGACTTCGAAGTCTTACTGTGTGACTGTGAAGCCGTGACTTTGAAGTTGTGACTTTGAAGTTTTACTGTGTCTGTGAAGTCGTGACTTTGAAGTCGTGACTTTGGAGTCTTACTGTTTGACTGTGAAGTCGTGACTTTGAAGTCTTACTGTGTGATTGTGAATTCCTAACTTTGATGTTGTGACTTTGATGTTGTGACTTTGATGTCGTGACTTTGAAGTCGTGACTTTGAAGTCTTACTGTGTGACTGTGAAGCCGTGACTTTGAAGTTGTGACTGAAGTTTCACTGTTTCTGTGAAGTCGTGACTTTGAAGTCTTACTGTGTGATGGTGAATTCCTAACTTTGATGTTGTGACTTTGATGTTGTGACTTTGAAGTCGTGACTTTGAAATCTTACCATGTGACTTTGAAGTCGTGACTTTGAAGTTGTGACTTTGAAGTCGTGACTTTGAAGTCTTACTGTGTGATTGTGAATTCCTAACTTTGATGCTGTGACTTTGATGTTGTGACTTTGATGTCGTGACTATGATGTTGTGACTTTGAAGTCTTACTGTGTGACTGTGAAGCCGTGACTTTGATGTCGTGACTTTGATGGTGTGACTTTGATGTCGTGACTTTGAAGTCTTACCATGTGACTTTGAAGTCGTGACTTTGAAGTTGTGACTTTGAAGTCTTACTGTGTGATTGTGAATTCCTAACTTTGATGCTGTGACTTTGATGTTGTGACTTTGATGTTGTGACTTTGATGTCGTGACTTTGAAGTCTTACCATGTGAGTTTGAAGTCGTGACTTTGAAGTCGTGACTTTGAAGTCGAACTGTGTGATTTAAAGTCGTGACTTTGAAGTCATGATTTTGAAGTCGTGACTTTGAAGTTTCACTGTGTCTGTGAAGTCGTGACTTTGAAGTCTTACTGTGTGATTGTGAATTCCTAACTTTGATGCTGTGACTTTGATGTCATGACTTTGATGTTGTGACTTTGATGTCGTGACTTTGAAGTCTTACTGTGTGACTGTGAAGCTGTGACTTTGAAGTTGTGACTTTGAAGTCGTGACTTTGAAGTTTTACTGTGTCTGTGAAGTCGTGACTTTGAAGTCTTACTGTGTGACTGTGAAGTCGTGACTTTGAAGTCTTACTGTGTGATTGTGAATTCCTAACTTTGATTCTGTGAATTTGATGTTGTGACTTTGATGTCGTGACTTTGAAGTCTTACCATGTGACTTTGAAGTTGTGACTTTGAAGTCATGACGTTGAAGTCTTTCCGTGAGACCGTGAAGTCGTGACTGTGAAGTCGTGACGTTGAAGTCTTACTGTGTGACTGTGAATTTGAATTCCTGACTCTGATGTCGTGACTTTGAAGTCTTACTGTGTGACTGTGAACTTGTGACTTTGAATTCCTGACTTTGATGTCGTGACTTTGAAGTCGTGACTTTGAAGTTTTACTGTGTCTGTGAAGTCGTGACTTTGAAGTCTTACTGTGTGACTGTGAAGTCGTGACTTTGAAGTCTTACTGTGTGATTGTGAATTACTAACTTTGATGCTGTGACTTTGATGTTGTGACTTTGATGTTGTGACTTTGAAGTCTTACCATGTGACGTTGAAGTCGTGACTTTGAAGTTGTGACTTTGAAGTCGTGACTTTGAAGTTTTACTGTGTCTGTGAAGTCGTGACGTTGAAGTCTTACTTTGTGACTGTGAAGTCGTGACTTTGAAGTCTTACTGTGTGATTGTGAATTACTAACTTTGATGCTGTGACTTTGATGTTGTGACTTTGATGTTGTGACTTTGAAGTCTTACCATGTGACGTTGAAGTCGTGACTTTGAAGTTGTGACTTTGAAGTCGTGACTTTGAAGTTTTACTGTGTCTGTGAAGTCGTGACGTTGAAGTCTTACTTTGTGACTGTGAAGTCGTGACTTTGAAGTCTTACTGTGTGATTTTGAATTCCTAACTTTGATGCTGTGACTTTGATGTTGTGACTTTGATGTTGTGACTTTGAAGTCTTACCATGTGACCTTGAAGTCGTGAGTTTGAAGTTGTGACTTTGAAGTCGTGACTTTGAAGTCTTACCATGTGACTTTGAAGTTGTGACTTTGAAGTCGTGAAGTTTTACTGTATCTGTGAAGTCGTGACTTTGAAGTCTTACTGTGTGACTGTGAAGCCGTGACTTTGAAGTCTTACCGCGTGACTGTTAAGTTTTAACTGTGAATTTGTGACTTTGAATTCCTGACTTTGATGTCGTGACTTTGAAGTTGTGACTTTGAAGTCTTACCGTGAAGTCGTGACTGTGAATTTGTGACTTTGAATTCCTGACTTTGAAGTCGTGACTTTGAAGTCTTACTGTGTGACTGTGAAGCCGTGACTTTGAAGTCGTGACTTTGAAGTCTTACTGTGTGATTGTGAATTCCTAACTTTGATGCTGTGACTTTGATGTTGTGACTTTGATGTCGTGACTATGATGTTGTGACTTTGAAGTCTTACTGTGTGACTGTGAAGCCGTGACTTTGATGTCGTGACTTTGATGGTGTGACTTTGATGTCGTGACTTTGAAGTCTTACCATGTGACTTTGAAGTCGTGACTTTGAAGTTGTGACTTTGAAGTCTTACTGTGTGATTGTGAATTCCTAACTTTGATGCTGTGACTTTGATGTTGTGACTTTGATGTCGTGACTTTGAAGTCGTGACTTTGAAGTCGAACTGTGTGATTTAAAGTCGTGACTTTGAAGTCATGATTTTGAAGTCGTGACTTTGAAGTTTTACTGTGTCTGTGAAGTCGTGACTTTGAAGTCTTACTGTGTGATTGTGAATTCCTAACTTTGATGCTGTGACTTTGATGTTGTGACTTTGATGTTGTGACTTTGAAGTCTTACCATGTGACGTTGAAGTCGTGACTTTGAAGTTGTGACTTTGAAGTCGTGACTTTGAAGTTTTACTGTGTCTGTGAAGTCGTGACATTGAAGTCTTACTTTGTGACTGTGAAGTCGTGACTTTGAAGTCTTACTGTGTGATTGTGAATTCCTAACTTTGATGCTGTGACTTTGATGTTGTGACTTTGATGTTGTGACTTTGAAGTCTTACCATGTGACCTTGAAGTCGTGAGTTTGAAGTTGTGACTTTGAAGTCGTGACTTTGAAGTCTTACCATGTGACTTTGAAGTTGTGACTTTGAAGTCGTGAAGTTTTACTGTATCTGTGAAGTCGTGACTTTGAAGTCTTACTGTGTGACTGTGAAGCCGTGACTTTGAAGTTGTGACTTTGAAGTTGTGACTTTGAAGTTTTACTGTGTCTGTGAAGTTGTGACTTTGAAGTCTTACTGTGTGACTGTGAAGTCGTTGTGAACTTTGATGCTGTGACTTTGATGTTGTGACTTTGATGTCGTGACTTTGAAGTCTTACTGTGTGACTTTGAAGTTGTGACTTTGAAGTCGTGACTTTGAAGTTTTACTGTGTCTGTGAAGTCGTGACTTTGAAGTCTTACTGTGTGACTGTAAATTTGTGACTGTGAATTTGTGACTTTGAATTCGTGACTTTGATGTCATGACTTTGAAGTCGTGACTTTGAAGTCTTACTGTGTGACTGTGAAGCCGTGACTTTGAAGTTGTGACTTTGAAGTCGTGACTTTGAAGTTTTACTGTGTCTGTGAAGTCGTGAGTTTGAAGTCTTCCTGTGTGACTGTGAAGTCGTGACTTTGAAGTCTTACTGTGTGATTGTGAATTACTAACTTTGATGCTGTGACTTTGATGTTGTGACTTTGATGTCGTGACTTTGATGTCGTGACTTTGAAGTCTTACCATGTGACTTTGAATTCGTGACTTTGAAGTTGTGAATTTGAAGTCTTACCATGAGACTTTGAAGTCATGAGTTTGAAGTTGTGACTTTGAAGTCTTACCATGTGACTTTGAAGTTGTGACTTTGAAGTCGTGACTTTGAAGTTTTACTGTATCTGTGAAGTCGTGACTTTGAAGTCTTACTGTGTGACTGTGAAGCCGTCACTTTGAAGTTGTCACTTTGAAGTTTTACTGTGTCTGTGAAGTCGTGACTTTGAAGTCTAACTGTGTGACTGTAAATTTGTGACTGTGAATTTGTGACTTTGAATTCCTGACTTTGATGTCGTGACTTTGAAGTCTTACCATGTGACTTCAAAGTCGTGACTTTGAAGTTGTGACTTTCAAGTCGTGACTTTGAAGTTTTACTGTGTCTGTGAACTCGAGACTTTGAAGTCTTACTTTGTGACTGTGAATTCCTGACTTTGATGTCGTGACTTTGAAGTTGTGACTTTGAAGTCTTACCGTGAAGTCGTGACTGTGAATTTGTGACTTTGAATCCCTGACTTTGAAGTCGTGACTTTGAAGTCTTACTGTGTGACTGTGAAGCCGTGACTTTGAAGTCGTGACTTTGAAGTCTTACTGTGTGATTGTGAATTCCTAACTTTGATGCTGTGACTTTGATGTCGTGACTTTGAAGTCTTACCATGTGACTTTGAAGTTGTGACTTTGAAGTCTTACCATGTGACTTTGAAGTCGTGACTTGAAGTTGTGACTTTGAAGTCATGACTTTGAAGTTGTGACTTTGAAGTCGTGACTTTGAAGGTTTACTGTGTCTGTGATGTCGTGACTTTGAAGTCTTACTGTGTGACTGTGAAGTCGTGACTTTGAAGTCTTACTGTGTGATTGTGAATTCCTTACTTTGATGTTGTGACTTTGATGTTGTGACTTTGATGTCGTGACTTTGAAGTCTTACTGTGTGATTGTGAATTCCTAACTTTGATGCTGTGACTTTGATGTTGTGACTTTGATGTTGTGACTTTGAAGTCTTACCATGAGACTTTGAAGTCATGAGTTTGAAGTTGTGACTTTGAAGTCTTACCATGTGACTTTGAAGTTGTGACTTTGAAGTCGTGACTTTGAAGTTTTACTGTATCTGTGAAGCCGTGACTTTGAAGTTGTGACTTTCAAGTCTTACTGTGTGATTGTGAATTCCTAACTTTGATGCTGTGACTTTGATGTCGTGACTTTGATGTCGTGACTTTGAAGTCTTACCATGTGACTTTGAAGTTGTGACTTTGAAGTCGTGACTTTGAAGTCTTACCATGTGACTTTGAAGTTGTGACTTTGAAGTTGTGACTTTGAAGTCGTGACTTTGAAGTTTTACTGTGTCTGTGATGTCGTGACTTTGAAGTCTTACTGTGTGACTGTGAAGTCGTGACTTTGAAGTCTTACTGTGTGATTGTGAATTCCTTACTTTGATGTTGTGACTTTGATGTTGTGACTTTGATGTTGTGACTTTGATGTTGTGACTTTGATGTCGTGACTTTGAAGTCTTACTGTGTGATTGTGAATTCCTAACTTTGATGCTGTGACTTTGATGTTGTGACTTTGATGTTGTGACTTTGAAGTCTTACCATGAGACTTTGAAGTCATGAGTTTGAAGTTGTGACTTTGAAGTCTTACCATGTGACTTTGAAGTTGTGACTTTGAAGTTGTGACTTTGAAGTTTTACTGTATCTGTGAAGTCGTGACTTTGAAGTCTTACTGTGTGACTGTGAAGCCGTCACTTTGAAGTTGTCACTTTGAAGTTTTACTGTGTCTGTGAAGTCGTGACTTTGAAGTCTAACTGTGTGACTGTAAATTTGTGACTGTGAATTTGTGACTTTGAATTCCTGAGTTTGATGTCGTGACTTTGAAGTCTTACCATGTGACTTCAAAGTCGTGACTTTGAAGTTGTGACTTTCAAGTCGTGACTTTGAAGTTTTACTGTGTCTGTGAACTCGTGACTTTGAAGTCTTACTGTGTGACTGTGAAGTCGTGACTTTGAAGTCTTACTGCGTGACTGTTAAGTTTTAACTGTGAATTTGTGACTTTGAATTCCTGACTTTGATGTTGTGACTTTGAAGTTGTGACTTTGAAGTCTTACCGTGAAGTCGTGACTGTGAATTTGTGACTTTGAATCCCTGACTTTGAAGTCGTGACTTTGAAGTCTTCCTGTGTGACTGTGAAGCCGTGACTTTGAAGTCTTACTGTGTGATTGTGAATTCCTAACTTTGATGCTGTGACTTTGATGTCGTGACTTTGATGTCGTGACTTTGAAGTCTTACCATGTGACTTTGAAGTTGTGACTTTGAAGTCGTGACTTTGAAGTCTTACCATGTGACTTTGAAATTTTGACTTTGAAGTTGTGACTTTGAAGTCATGACTTTGAAGTTGTGACTTTGAAGTCGTGACTTTGAAGTTTTTACTGTGTCTGTGATGTCGTGACTTTGAAGTCTTACTGTGTGACTGTGAAGTCGTGACTTTGATGTTGTGACTTTGATGTCGTGACTTTGAAGTCTTACTGTGTGACTGTGAAGCCGTGACTTTGAAGTTGTGACTTTGAAGTTTTACTGTGTCTGTGAAGTCGTGACTTTGAAGTCTTACTGTGTGACTGTGAAGTCGTGACTTTGAAGTCTTACTGTGTGATTGTGAATTCCTAACTTTAATACTGTGACTTTGATGTCGTGACTTCGAAGTCTTACTGTGTGACTGTGAAGCCGTGACTTTGAAGTTGTGACTTTGAAGTTTTACTGTGTCTGTGAAGTCGTGACTTTGAAGTCGTGACTTTGGAGTCTTACTGTTTGACTGTGAAGTCGTGACTTTGAAGTCTTACTGTGTGATTGTGAATTCCTAACTTTGATGTTGTGACTTTGATGTTGTGACTTTGATGTTGTGACTTTGAAGTCGTGACTTTGAAGTCTTACTGTGTGACTGTGAAGCCGTGACTTTGAAGTTGTGACTGAAGTTTCACTGTTTCTGTGAAGTCGTGACTTTGAAGTCTTACTGTGTGATGGTGAATTCCTAACTTTGATGTTGTGACTTTGATGTTGTGACTTTGAAGTCGTGACTTTGAAGTTGTGACTTTGAAGTCGTGACTTTGAAGTCTTACCATGTGACTTTGAAGTTGTGACTTTGAAGTCGTGACTTTGAAGTTTTACTGTGTCTGTGAAGTTGTGACTTTGAAGTCTTACTGTGTGATTGCAAATTTGTGACTGTGAATTTGTGACTTTGAATTCCTGACTTTGAAGTCGTGACTTTGAAGTCGTGACTTCGAAGTCTTACTGTGTGACTGTGAAGCTGTGACTTTGAAGTTGTGACTTTGAAGTTTTACTGTGTCTGTGAAGTCGTGACTTTGAAGTCGTGACTTTGGAGTCTTACTGTTTGACTGTGAAGTCGTGACTCTGAAGTCTTACTGTGTGATTGTGAATTCCTAACTTTGATGTTGTGACTTTGATGTTGTGACTTTGATGTCGTGACTTTGAAGTCGTGACTTTGAAGTCTTACTGTGTGACTGTGAAGCCGTGACTTTGAAGTTGTGACTGAAGTTTCACTGTGTCTGTGAAGTCGTGACTTTGAAGTCTTACTGTGTGATTGTGAATTCCTAACTTTGATGTCATGACTTTGATGTTGTGACTTTGATGTCGTGACTTTGAAGTCTTACTGTGTGACTGTGAAGCCGTGACTTTGAAGTTGTGACTTTGAAGTTTTACTGTGTCTGTGAAGTCGTGACTTTGAAGTCTTACTGTGTGACTGTAAATTTGTGACTGTGAATTTGTGACTTTGATGTTGTGACTTTGAAGTCTTACCATGTGACTGAAGTCGTGACTTTGAAGTCTTACCATGTGACTTTGAAGTCGTGACTTTGAAGTTGTGACTTTGAAGTTGTGACTGTGAAGTCGTGACTTTGAAGTCTTACTGTGTGATTGTGAATTCCTAACTTTGATACTGTGACTTTGATGTCATGACTTTGATGTTGTGACTTTGATGTCGTGACTTTGAAGTCTTACTGTGTGACTTTGAAGCCGTGACTTTGAAGTTGTGACTTTGAAGTTTTACTGTGTCTCTGAAGTCGTGACTTTGAAGTCTTACTGTGTGACTGTAAATTTGTGACTTTGAATTCCTGACTTTGAAGTCGTGACTTTGAAGTCTCACTGTGTGACTGTGAAGCCGTGACTTTGAAGTCGTGACTTTGAAGTCTTACTGTGTGATTGTGAATTCCTAACTTTTGATACTGTGACTTTGATGTCGTGACTTTGATGTCGTGACTTTGACGTCTTACCATGTGACTTTGAAGTCGTGACTTTGAAGTTTTACTGTGTCTGTGAAGTCGTGACTTTGAAGTCTTACTGTGTGACTGTAAATTTGTGACTGTGAATTTGTGACTTTGAATTCCTGACTTTGATGTCGTGACTTTGAAGTCGTGAATTTGAAGTCTTACTGTGTGACTGTGAAGCCGTGACTTTGAAGTTTTACTGTGTCTGTGAAGTTGTGACTTTGAAGTCTTACTGTGTGATTGTGAATTCCTAACTTTGATGCTGTGACTTTGATGTCGTGACTTTGATGTTGTGACTTTGAAGTCTTACCGTGTGACTTTGAAATTTTGACTTTGAAGTTGTGACTTTGAAGTCATGACTTTGAAGTTGTGACTTTGAAGTCGTGACTTTGAAGTTTTACTGTGTCTGTGATGTCGTGACTTTGAAGTCTTACTGTGTGACTGTGAAGTCGTGACTTTGAAGTCTTACTGTGTGATTGTGAATTCCTTACTTTGATGTTGTGACTTTGATGTTGTGACTTTGATGTTGTGACTTTGATGTCGTGACTTTGATGTTGTGACTTTGATGTCGTGACTTTGAAGTCTTACTGTGTGACTGTGAAGCCGTGACTTTGAAGTTGTGACTTTGAAGTTTTACTGTGTCTGTGAAGTCGTGACTTTGAAGTCTTACTGTGTGACTGTGAAGTCGTGACTTTGAAGTCTTACTGTGTGATTGTGAATTCCTAACTTTAATACTGTGACTTTGATGTCGTGACTTCGAAGTCTTACTGTGTGACTGTGAAGCCGTGACTTTGAAGTTGTGACTTTGAAGTTTTACTGTGTCTGTGAAGTCGTGACTTTGAAGTCGTGACTTTGGAGTCTTACTGTTTGACTGTGAAGTCGTGACTTTGAAGTCTTACTGTGTGATTGTGAATTCCTAACTTTGATGTTGTGACTTTGATGTTGTGACTTTGATGTCGTGACTTTGAAGTCGTGACTTTGAAGTCTTACTGTGTGACTGTGAAGCCGTGACTTTGAAGTTGTGACTGAAGTTTCACTGTTTCTGTGAAGTCGTGAGTTTGAAGTCTTACTGTGTGATGGTGAATTCCTAACTTTGATGTTGTGACTTTGATGTTGTGACTTTGAAGTCGTGACTTTGAAGTCTTACCATGTGACTTTGAAGTCGTGACTTTGAAGTTGTGACTTTGAAGTCGTGACTTTGAAGTCTTACCATGTGACTTTGAAGTTGTGACTTTGAAGTCGTGACTTTGAAGTTTTACTGTGTCTGTGAAGTTGTGACTTTGAAGTCTTACTGTGTGATTGCAAATTTGTGACTGTGAATTTGTGACTTTGAATTCCTGACTTTGAAGTCGTGACTTTGAAGTCGTGACTTCGAAGTCTTACTGTGTGACTGTGAAGCTGTGACTTTGAAGTTGTGACTTTGAAGTTTTACTGTGTCTGTGAAGTCGTGACTTTGAAGTCGTGACTTTGGAGTCTTACTGTTTGACTGTGAAGTCGTGACTCTGAAGTCTTACTGTGTGATTGTGAATTCCTAACTTTGATGTTGTGACTTTGATGTTGTGACTTTGATGTCGTGACTTTGAAGTCGTGACTTTGAAGTCTTACTGTGTGACTGTGAAGCCGTGACTTTGAAGTTGTGACTGAAGTTTCACTGTGTCTGTGAAGTCGTGACTTTGAAGTCTTACTGTGTGATTGTGAATTCCTAACTTTGATGTCATGACTTTGATGTTGTGACTTTGATGTCGTGACTTTGAAGTCTTACTGTGTGACTGTGAAGCCGTGACTTTGAAGTTGTGACTTTGAAGTTTTACTGTGTCTGTGAAGTCGTGACTTTGAAGTCTTACTGTGTGACTGTAAATTTGTGACTGTGAATTTGTGACTTTGATGTTGTGACTTTGAAGTCTTACCATGTGACTGAAGTCGTGACTTTGAAGTCTTACCATGTGACTTTGAAGTCGTGACTTTGAAGTTGTGACTTTGAAGTTGTGACTTTGAAGTCGTGACTTTGAAGTCTTACCGTGTGACTTTGAAGTTGTGACTTTGAAGTCGTGACTTTGAAGTCTTACTGTGTGACTGTGAAGTCGTGACTTTGAAGTCTTACTGTGTGATTGTGAATTCCTAACTTTGATACTGTGACTTTGATGTCATGACTTTGATGTTGTGACTTTGATGTCGTGACTTTGAAGTCTTACTGTGTGACTTTGAAGCCGTGACTTTGAAGTTGTGACTTTGAAGTTTTACTGTGTCTCTGAAGTCGTGACTTTGAAGTCTTACTGTGTGACTGTAAATTTGTGACTTTGAATTCCTGACTTTGAAGTCGTGACTTTGAAGTCTCACTGTGTGACTGTGAAGCCGTGACTTTGAAGTCGTGACTTTGAAGTCTTACTGTGTGATTGTGAATTCCTAACTTTTGATACTGTGACTTTGATGTCGTGACTTTGATGTCGTGACTTTGATGTCGTGACTTTGACGTCTTACCATGTGACTTTGAAGTCGTGACTTTGAAGTTTTACTGTGTCTGTGAAGTCGTGACTTTGAAGTCTTACTGTGTGACTGTAAATTTGTGACTGTGAATTTGTGACTTTGAATTCCTGACTTTGATGTCGTGACTTTGAAGTCGTGAATTTGAAGTCTTACTGTGTGACTGTGAAGCCGTGACTTTGAAGTTTTACTGTGTCTGTGAAGTTGTGACTTTGAAGTCTTACTGTGTGATTGTGAATTCCTAACTTTGATGCTGTGACTTTGATGTCGTGACTTTGATGTTGTGACTTTGAAGTCTTACCGTGTGACTTTGAAGTCGGGACTTTGAAGTTGACTTTGAAGTCTTACTGTGTGATTGTGAATTCCTAACTTTGATGCTGTGACTTTGATGTTGTGACTTTGATGTCGTGACTTTGAAGTCTTACCGTGTGACTTTGAAGTCGTGACTTTGAAGTTGTGACTTTGAAGTCTTACTGTGTGATTGTGAATTCCTAACTTTGATGCTGTGACTCTTGTGTCAGTCACTCTTGTGACTTTGAAGTCTTAACATGTGACTTTGAAGTCGTGACTTTGAAGTTGTGACTTTGAAGTCGTGACTTTGAAGTTTTACTGTATCTGTGAAGTCGTGACTTTGAAGTCTTACTGTGTGACTGTTAAGTTTTAACTGTGAATTTGTGACTTTGAATTCCTGACTTTCATGTCGTGACTTTGAAGTCTTTCCGTGAGACCGTGAAGTCGTGACTGTGAAGTCGTGACGTTGAAGTCTTACTGTGTGACTGTGAATTTGAATTCCTCACTTTGATGTCGTGACTTTGAAGTCTTACTGTGTGATTGTGAATTCCTAACTTTGATGCTGTGACTTTGATGTCATGACTTTGATGTTGTGACTTTGAAGTCTTACTGTGTGACTGTGAAGCCGTGACTTTGAAGTTGTGACTTTGAAGTTTTACTGTGTCTGTGAAGTCGTGACTTTGAAGTCTTACTGTGTGACTGTAAATTTGTGACTGTGAATTTGTGACTTTGAATTCCTGACTTTGATGTCGTGACTTTGAAGTCTTACAATGTGACTTTGAAGTCGTGACTTTCAAGTTGTGACTTTGAAGTTTTACTGTGTCTGTGAAGTCGTGACTTTGAAGTCTTACTGTGTGACTGTGAAGTCGTGACTTTGAAGTCTTACTGTGTGACTGTGAAGTCGTGACTTTGAAGTCTTACTGCATGACTGTTAAGTTTTAACTGTGAATTTGTGACTTTGAATTCCTGACTTTGATGTCGTGACTTTGAAGTTGTGACTATGAAGTCTTACTGTTAGAAAGGATGGACTTCTACTGCAGAATAACTGTAGAACTGGGTGTTTAGTTCAGGGATTAGGCGCCACCTTCTGGCTGGCTGTATTAATGCTTCCCAGTTAGTTAGACAGCGGAGAGTGCAGTTGCCGTGTGCATGGTATTGCTCAGCTGACAGAGCGGTGGAGTTGTCCCAATTAATGTTGTGCGTTCTTGAATACTTGTAAGTACTTTCCTCTTTGTTGTTCTTTAGGTTTTGTGTGGAGACAGCTATTTTCTCCCTAATTCATGTTCTTAGATTACCATTCTGTCTGTATGCCAGCTACTATGCTATTCATAGTAATTGATGTTAGCTTTAGCCTGGTCATTATTTGTATTATTATTACATCATATATTCCATGGTAATATGGGTTATGCGGTTGTATATCATTTAAGATTATACGTGTGAATTATGGCGTTGACTCTGTGTTAGTGATAATTGTGATAATTAGTGTTAATTGTCTAATTAAGGGCTGCATCATTGGCTGCAGGTCATTATTGACATTTAAGTTAATATACAAAGTTTCTCGTCCTGTTAAGCCTTACAGGATGATCGTGGTAATTTAGGTGTGAAATGGTGTATTTTATAGTTACACAGTTTGTCTGATAACACTGTACTTGTTATCTCTTTGTTCTGTAGAACCACAACCAACAGAATAGTCATCCATCTGTCCTCATCACTATAACTAAGTCACAAGCCAACAATAAAAGAAGTATACCGGATCCTGGATTGTTTATTGTGTTCTGACCGACACACAGTGGCGAGTGTAACAGATCCACCAGCCTCAGTCAGTATATTTGCGGCTTCTCAGCTACAATTTTGGTCCTTCGAGCCGGATTCAGACACTTGTCATTGAATCATCATGCAATCCAGAGAAAATATATTGCCAGCAGTCAGGCCAAAGAGGTCTACCCGCCCACCTGTCCGATTGGAGGACTACGACACAAGTTATGGCCGCAGAAGGATTCAAGCTCCACTGTCCCCTAGTGTAGCACAGCAAAGGTTTGACAGTGATGAGGGATGGCATTCAAACGTGGAGGGAGCTGCCGAGATGACACCCCTCACCCACAGCAGTCAGGATGCTCTGTGGCATGTGAGATTGGAGGAGCAGGATCACTCCTGGGATCAGACTGTCAACAGTTGGGTGGAACCTGACCTAGGAACGCAGACCCATCCACGGCATCAAGAGACCCTTGAGAGCCACGTAGATCCATTTTCCCCCTTCGTGTACCCCGGAGGAACTTCCAGACTCCCCAGTCAGTATCTGTCAGACTTGGAGGAAATCTGTAGGGAGAAAATGCAGCTACAGCAGTCCCAAAGAGCATTACGTGCAGAAATGACTGAACTCAAAGAGACCATGGGAAAGCTGATGGGATCAGTCCAACACCCTGAGCTACCACGTCAACCTGTCACAGCTAGACTGCTAGACACTGCGGTGCTACCTGAGCAAAGGCCACCCCCACCAGCAAGATCTGGTCCTCCAAAGTACCTCCCACCTCCTCCTCCACCTGAAGAGCTGGAAGAAGAAGATGATGACTGGCCTGACCCCCCTCCATGGCCAGAAATTGATGAAGCAAAAGAGCCTCCTCCAGTCACAGAACCTGTGCTGAACCTGCTGGAGAAATTGATGACTGAGCTTAAAGTCATGAAGTATCAATCGACAACCATCTGGCCAGCAGTTAAGATGTCACCGAACCCTAATGAGGATCCAACAGAACAGGCTCAGCCTAAGAGGCTGAGGCAGCTGAACGCTACACCACAGATGCCATATCACCCCTCTGAATCAGTTCAATACGGCCACAGCAAGCCACCTTTCCCCAGAACATAAGCCCCCAGGCAACTGACCACAGGGCACCAGGAATGAAGTGGTCAGCAGTGACCTCAACACCTCAACCCCTGTATAACCCCATAGCCTTCACTGAGCCAACGTATAGAGGGCCAAGACCAAGCATCCCCTACTTCAGTCATCGTGACCCCAGCCAATTTGCACGCCTGAAGATAGCTCTGACAAACCTTTTACCCCCAGATGGCACTGAGCTGTTCAAATATCAGATTTTGGTAGACCACCTCAAGCTGGAAGAAGCCAGACTTGTTGCAGATTCTTACCTCAATTCCGCAACCCCATACACCGACACCATGACAGCCCTGAATGAGAAGTTCGGTCAGCCACACCAGATTGCCCTGAATGGATTCGCCCGATGTTCGTCGAGGGGACATAGCAGCCTTTGAGAAGTTTGCTCTTCAGGTGCGCTCCTTGGTAGGCATGCTTAGGACTCTGGGCTCAGAGGGTGAAGCAGAGCTGAAGTGTGGGTCTCATGTAACCCGTTTGCTGAGTAAGTTACCCCCAGAGCAGAGGGCAGACTTCAGGCGAGCCATGTTCCGCAACCCAAACACAGTTTACACTCTAGTGGATTTCTCTGAATGGTTACAATATGAGGCCTGGTGTCATGACTATGACAGCCAACTTCCAAGCTCAGGAGTCAGAGACAAGGCTGGCCAGAGGAAAAGAGTGGCTACCAAGGACAGCTCAGCACCCCCCAGCCTCCAAACTAAGAAGCAAGGTAAAGCAAAACCATACTGCCCTTACTGCGAAAATACGCAGCACTATCTCAGCCAGTGCTCTGCCATACAAGAGCTGTCTAAGGACCAACTGTCTAAATGGATAAGGACACATACCAGATGCTGGCGCTGTGCAAGATCTCACCATGCCGCGCAGTGTGACCTACGGAAGCCTTGTGGACTCTGTCAGGGCAAACATCTCCAGGTCCTCCACACCGTGAATACTCGAGAAGAGAAAGAAACAGCCAGAGAAGAGAGCTGTCTGGTCAGTACCACCACTGAAGTGCTGTACCTTCACAGACTGCCTGACTATAACAGGGTCCTACTTAAGGTTATCAGAGTGACCTTGCACCACCAAAATCACAGCCTTGACACCTACGCTCTATTAGACGACGGATCTGAGCGTACTATGCTCCTGCCAATGGCTGCTCAGAAGCTTGGTTTGAAAGGTGCCCCAGAAACCCTAGACCTGAGAACAGTAAGACAAGACATTCAGACCCTGAACGGTGCCTCCGTGTCGTTCTACATTTCCCCGGCTTCCAACAGCAAGAACCGCTTCGCCATCAAGGGAGCTTTTACGGCTGATCGCCTGGGACTAGCTAAACACTCCTACGCCATTAACAGCCTACAGAAACGATACAGGCACCTAGCTGGCCTTCCACTACAGTCCTTTGAGAATGCGCAACCGTTGCTGCTAATCGGCACAGACCACCCTCATCTCATTACACCCATCGAGCCTGTGAGGTTGGGCCCAAAAGGTGGGCCTGCAGCAGTCCAAACCAGGCTGGGCTGGACTCTTCAGGGTCCCATAAAGTCGGCAGAACGATGTCTCCGACCTCAACAGTGTCTGTTCACGGTGTGTTCCCCCAATCCTCTGATTTACTGAGAAATGTGGAGAAGCTTTGGCAGGTGGACATCCTCCCATACAAGAACGAAAGGACTGTAACTCGCTCCAGGCAGGATAAAGACGCACTTGACATTCTTGAGACCAAGACATCTCGTGTGGAGGTCGACGGAGTCTTCCGTTATGCAACCCCACTCCTACGGAAGAAGGATATGCCTGTTTTCCAAGCCTTCCAAGAATCAGTCATGCCCAACCTGCGCAGTACTGAGAAGCGTCTCAGCAAAGACCCAGAACGTTCTGAAGCCTATTGTGAGGAAATCAAGAAATTGATTCAAGCTGGCACTGTGGCAAAGCTAGATCCTCAAGCTGTCACTCAGGGAGGAGAATCATGGTTCATCCCCCATCACATGGTTAGCCATAACAATAAGAACCGTATCGTGTTCGATTGTTCTCACCTGTACCGAGGCCTCAACCTTAATGAGCACCTACTCCCGGGGCCAACTCTTGGTGCTTCACTTTTGGGGGTGCTGTTGCGGTTCCGTGAGCATGCCATCGCCATCAGTGGAGACATCAAAGGTATGTTTCACCAAGTCCGCCTTCTCCCGAGGACAGATCCTTGCTGAGGTTTGTGTGGCGTGAACTAGCCCGAGACCAACCCCCCGACGTTTACAAATGGCAAGTGCTTCCATTTGGCACTACTTGTAGCCCCTGCTGTGCCACATTCGCTCTACAACGTCATGTCAAAGACCACAGCCAACCCGGTGAAGACGTGCTGTTCTCTGTCGAGAAGTGTTTCTATGTAGACAACTGTCTGCAGAGTCTCACCACCAAAGAAGAAGCGATAGCCTTGGTTGATAAGTTACGAGCACTTCTCTCGTCAGGAGGTTTTGACCTTCGTCAGTGGACTAGTAATGAACCAAGTGTCATAAGTCACCTACCAAAGGTATCTAGATCCAACAGCAGTGAGCTCTGGCTATCCCAGGACAAGTCAGATACGTCCGAAAACACACTTGGGCTCAGCTGGAATACACACAAGGACACCCTGGGTTACAAACACAGACCGTAGAGAGTATGGGGTGTTAACAATGAGAAACATCTACAAAGTGCTAGCATCACAATATGATCCGCTTGGATACATATTGCCATACACCACTCGTGCCAAGGTGCTACTTCGCCATTTCTGGGAGAAACAGCGAGATTGGGACGATCCCCTTCTTCCTCAGGACCTGAAGCAGTTGTGGCTAGAGTGGGAAAACGAGCTACACACCCTGCCTCAGATTGTGCTGCCTAGACCCTACACCTCGACTGAGGCCGAGCTTTCAGATGTCACCAGACAGGTACATGTTTTCTGTGATGCATCAGAGCAAGCATATGGCTCAGTTGCATACCTCAGAACTGTAGATGGCCATGGT
Organism: Argyrosomus japonicus; assembly: GCA_015710095.1. Classification (NCBI taxonomy): domain Eukaryota; kingdom Metazoa; phylum Chordata; class Actinopteri; family Sciaenidae; genus Argyrosomus; species Argyrosomus japonicus. The sequence continues at coordinate 56,616 of JADEYK010001537.1, read as the reverse complement.
AAAGTCCACCTCTCCTTTCTCCTGGCTCGTTCTCGAGTAGCGTCTAGGCGTCAGATGTCCATACCCCGACTGGAGCTGTGTGCCGCAGTTACTGGAGCCCAGCTGGCAAAAATCTTGAAATCAGAGCTCACACTGAAAGTTGACAACACCATCTTGTGGACGGACTCGACTACTGTACTGACATGGCTACAATCAGAGTCATGCCGATTCAAGGTGTTTGTGGGTACTCGAGTAGCCGAGGTTCAGGAGCTGACAGACCCACAGGCATAGCGGTACGTTGATTCAGCTAAGAATCCGGCTGATGACATTACCAGAGGGAAGACTTTGATGGACCTAGCTGAGCCAAACAGATGGAGCCAGGGACCCCCCTTCCTCCTCCAGGGCCCAGATAGTTGGCCAGTTAAGCAGTAACCCACACTGAAGAGGAGACCTCTGAACTACGGAAGGAAAATTTCTGCGGCACAGCCTCAAGAGTGGCTAGGAGTTCTACTCTGGCTGAACATCAGTGCAGCAGCTGGAAGGAGCTTCTGGAGACTACAGTGGAGAATCTTCATGGGGCGGCAGAGACCAGAAGTGACTTAACTGCTGAAGACTACTGCAAAGCTGAGTGCCATATTATCAATAGGATACAGCAGGAGAGCTTCCCTGACGAGCTGCGACTTCTTAAGAGAGGGAAGCCTGTGCCCACCAATAGCAGACTAAGGGCCTTGGCCCCAGAACTGGATGAATCTGGAGAACTCATCAGGGTTGGTGGGAGGCTACGGCGTTGTACAGAGTTAGATCTGACTACTGTGCATCCCCTAGTTTTGGATCCTAACCATCCTTTCACTAAACTCCTGATTCAAGATTATGACAAGCGCTTAGGTCATCCTGGACCAGAGAGACTATTCGCAGAAATCCGACGGGCATTCTGGATACTACGCGGAAGAGAAGCCATACGTCGTTACCAGTATAACTGTCCTGACTGCAGACGATGGAAAGCCAAGCCAACAGTTCCCAAGATGTCCGATCTGCCTGCATCACGACTTCGGCTTTTCAAGCCAGCTTTCTATTCAACTGGGACAGACTGCTTTGGACCATTTCAGGTCAAGATAGGACGACGAATTGAAAAGAGGTGGGGCATAATTTTCAAGTGCCTGACTACTAGAGCTGTACATCTAGACATCCTGACTCACATTGACACTGATTCCTATCTCATGGCCCTACGAAGATTCATCTCCCGCCGGGGTACACCTGCTGAGATTATTTCGGACCAGGGAACCAACTTTCCTGGAGCAGAGAAAGAGCTGCGGAAAGCTGCTGCTGAAATGTCCCCCAATTTACAGCAGATTCTTGCCAAGCAACGGATAACATTTCGTTTTAACCCCCCAGGTTCCCCCCACTTTGGTGGAGTATGGGAACGAGAAATTCGCTCTGTCAAGATAGCCCTCTACACCACAGTTGGTGCTCAGCCTGTAACTGAGGAGGTTCTCAGGACAGTTCTCATTGAAGTGGAGGGAATCCTGAATTCAAAGCCCTTGGGCTATGTGTCCTCCAGCGTTGCTGACCTTGACCCGGTGACACCCAACCACCTGCTGATGGGGCGGCCAGATGGATCATTGCCTCAGGTTGTTTACCCTGAAACTGGACTTTTGAGCAGACGACGCTGGTGCCACTCTCAGGTCCTAGCAGACCATTTCTGGTCGAGATTCATCCGTGACTATCTCCCCAGTCTCCAAATCAGACAGAAGTGGCATGCTACTCCCGAGGACCTTGTGGAAGGTGCAGTGGTCATGCTGATAGACCCACAGCTTCCACGAGCACTTTGGCCTATTGGACGTGTAACAAAGGTACACTCAAGTGCAGATGGACGCATAAGATCTGCTGATGTGCAAATCAAGGCCAAGGTCTACACTAGACCGGTGGCACGGATGGTAGTCCTCCCCGCCTTACCTGAAGGATCAGAGGACATTGTTCCAGTTAGGGATATACCGAATTAGGAGCCTTTCAATGAAGCAAATGTACTCTGTACATTTGGGGGCGGCTGTTAGAAAGGCTGGACTTCTACTGCAGAATAACTGTAGAACTGGGTGTTTAGTTCAGGGATTAGGCGCCACCTACTGGCTGGCTGTATTAATGCTTCCCAGTTAGTTAGACAGCGGAGAGTGCAGTTGCCGTGTGCATGGTATTGCTCAGCTGACAGAGCGGTGGAGTTGTCCCAATTAATGTTGTGCGTTCTTGAATACTTGTAAGTACTTTCCTCTTTGTTGTTCTTTAGGTTTTGTGTGGAGACAGCAATTTTCTCCCTAATTCATGTTCTTAGATTACCATTCTGTCTGTATGCCAGCTACTATGCTATTTACAGTAATTGATGTTAGCTTTAGCCTGGTCATTATTTGTATTATTATTACATCATATATTCCATGGTAATATGGGTTATGCGGTTGTATATCATTTAAGATTATACGTGTGAATTATGGCGTTGACTCTGTGTTAGTGATAATTGTGATAATTAGTGTTAATTGTCTAATTAAGGGCTGCATCATTGGCTGCAGGTTATTATTGACATTTAAGTTAATATACAAAGTTTCTCGTCCTGTTAAGCCTTACAGGATGATCGTGGTAATTTAGGTGTGAAATGGTGTATTTTATAGTTACACAGTCTGTCTGATAACACTGTACTTGTTATCTCTTTGTTCTGTAGAACCACAACCAACAGAATAGTCATCCATCTGTCCTCATCACTATAACTAAGTCACAAGCCAACAATAAAAGAAGTATACCGGATCCTGGATTGTTTATTGTGTTCTGACCGACACACAGTGGCGAGTGTAACAGATCCACCAGCCTCAGTCAGTATATTTGCGGCTTCTCAGCTACACTTACCGTGAAGTCGTGACTGTGAATTTGTGACTTTGAATTCCTGACTTTGAAGCCGTGACTTTGAAGTCTTACTGTGTGACTATGAAGCCATGACTTTGAAGTCGTGACGTTGAAGTCTTACTGTGTGATTGTGAATTCCTAACTTTGATGCTGTGACTTTGATGTCGTGACTTTGATGTCGTGACTTTGAAGTCTTACCATGTGACTTTGAAGTTGTGACTTTGAAGTCGTGACTTTGAAGTCTTACTGTGTGACTGTGAAGTCGTGACTTTGAAGTCTTACTGTGTGATTGTGAATTCCTAACTTTGATGCTGTGACTTCGATGTTGTGACTTTGATGTTGTGACTTTGATGTTGTGACTGTGAAGCCGTGACTTTGATGTCGTGACTTCGATGTTGTGACTTTGATGTCGTGACTTTGAAGTCTTTCCATGTGACTTTGAAGTCGTGACTTTGAAGTCGTACTGTGTGATTTAAAGTCGTGACTTTGAAGTCGTGATTTTGAAGTCGTGACTTTGAAGTTTTACTGTGTCTGTGAAGTCGTGACTTTGAAGTCTTACTGTGTGATTGTGAATTCCTAACTTTGATGCTGTGGCTTTGATGTCATGACTTTGATGTCGTGACTTTGAAGTCTTACTGTGTGACTGTGAAGCTGTGACTTTGAAGTTGTGACTTTGAAGTCGTGACTTTGAAGTTTTACTGTGTCTGTGAAGTCGTGACTTTGAAGTCTTACTGTGTGACTGTGAAGTCGTGACTTTGAAGCCTTACTGTGTGATTGTGAATTCCTAACTTTGATGCTGTGACTTTGATATTGTGACTTTGATGTCGTGACTTTGAAGTCTTACCATGTGACTTTGAAGTCGTGACTTTGAAGTCTTACTGTGTCTGTGAAGTCGTGACGTTGAAGTCTTACTGTGTGACTGTGAATTTGTGACTTTGAATTCCTCACTTTGATGTCGTGACTTTGAAGTCTTACTGTGTGATTGTGAATTCCTAACTTTGATGCTGTGACTTTGATGTCATGACTTTGATGTTGTGACTTTGAAGTTTTACTGTGTCTGTGAAGTCGTGACTTTGAAGTCTTACTGTGTGATTGTGAATTCCTAACTTTGATGCTGTGACTTTGATGTCGTGACTTTGATGTTGTGACTTTGAAGTTGTGACTTTGAAGTCTTACCGTGTGACTTTGAAGTCGTGACTTTGAAGTTTTACTGCGTCTGTAAAGTCGTGACTTTGAAGTCTTACTGTGTGACTGTGAAGTCGTGACTTTGAAGTCTTACTGTGTGATTGTGAATTCCTAACTTTGATGCTGTGACTTTGATGTTGTGACTTTGATGTCGTGACTTTGAAGTCGTGACTTTGAAGTCGTGACTTTGAAGTCTTACTGTGTGACTGTGAAGTCGTGACTTTGAAGTCTTACTGTGTGACTGTTAAGTTTTAACTGTGAATTTGTGACTTTGAATTCCTGACTTTGATGTCGTGACTTTGAAGTCGTGACTTTGAAGTCGTGACTTTGAAGTCTTACCGTGAGACCGTGAAGTCGTGACTGTGAAGTCGTGGCGTTGAACCCTTACTGTGTGACTGTGAATTTGTGACTTTGAATTCCTCACTTTGATGTCGTGACTTTGAAGTCTTACTGTGTGATTGTGAATTCCTAACTTTGATGCTGTGACTTTGATGTCGTGACTTTGATGTCGTGACTTTGAAGTCTTACTGTGTGACTGTGAAGTCGTGACTTTGAAGTCTTACTGTGTGATTGTGAATTCCTAACTTTGATGCTGTGACTTTGATGTTGTGACTTTGATGTTGTGACTTTGATGTTGTGACTGTGAAGCCGTGACTTTGATGTCGTGACTTCGATGTTGTGACTTTGATGTCGTGACTTTGAAGTCTTACCATGTGACTTTGAAGTCGTGACTTTGAAGTCGTACTGTGTGATTTAAAGTCGTGACTTTGAAGTCGTGATTTTGAAGTCGTGACTTTGAAGTTTTACTGTGTCTGTGAAGTCGTGACTTTGAAGTCTTACTGTGTGATTGTGAATTCCTAACTTTGATGCTGTGGCTTTGATGTCATGACTTTGATGTCGTGACTTTGAAGTCTTACTGTGTGACTGTGAAGCTGTGACTTTGAAGTTGTGACTTTGAAGTCGTGACTTTGAAGTTTTACTGTGTCTGTGAAGTCGTGACTTTGAAGTCTTACTGTGTGACTGTGAAGTCGTGACTTTGAAGCCTTACTGTGTGATTGTGAATTCCTAACTTTGATGCTGTGACTTTGATATTGTGACTTTGATGTCGTGACTTTGAAGTCTTACCATGTGACTTTGAAGTCGTGACTTTGAAGTCTTACTGTGTCTGTGAAGTCGTGACGTTGAAGTCTTACTGTGTGACTGTGAATTTGTGACTTTGAATTCCTCACTTTGATGTCGTGACTTTGAAGTCTTACTGTGTGATTGTGAATTCCTAACTTTGATGCTGTGACTTTGATGTCATGACTTTGATGTTGTGACTTTGAAGTTTTACTGTGTCTGTGAAGTCGTGACTTTGAAGTCTTACTGTGTGATTGTGAATTCCTAACTTTGATGCTGTGACTTTGATGTCGTGACTTTGATGTTGTGACTTTGAAGTTGTGACTTTGAAGTCTTACCGTGTGACTTTGAAGTCGTGACTTTGAAGTTTTACTGCGTCTGTAAAGTCGTGACTTTGAAGTCTTACTGTGTGACTGTGAAGTCGTGACTTTGAAGTCTTACTGTGTGATTGTGAATTCCTAACTTTGATGCTGTGACTTTGATGTTGTGACTTTGATGTCGTGACTTTGAAGTCGTGACTTTGAAGTCTTACTGTGTGACTGTGAAGTCGTGACTTTGAAGTCTTACTGTGTGACTGTTAAGTTTTAACTGTGAATTTGTGACTTTGAATTCCTGACTTTGATGTCGTGACTTTGAAGTCGTGACTTTGAAGTCTTACCGTGAGACCGTGAAGTCGTGACTGTGAAGTCGTGGCGTTGAACCCTTACTGTGTGACTGTGAATTTGTGACTTTGAATTCCTCACTTTGATGTCGTGACTTTGAAGTCTTACTGTGTGATTGTGAATTCCTAACTTTGATGCTGTGACTTTGATGTTGTGACTTTAAATTCCTAACTTTGATGCTGTGACTTTGATGTTGTGACTTTGAAGTCTTACTGTGTGACTGTGAAGTCTTACTGTGTGAGTGTGAAGCCGTGACTTTGAAGTCGTGACTTTGAAGTTTTACTGTGTCTGTGAAGTCCTGACTTTGAAGTCTTACTGTGTGATTGTGAATTCCTAACTTTGATGCTGTGACTTTGATGTCGTGACTTTGAAGTCTTACCATGTGACTTTGAAGTTGTGATTTGAAGTCGGGACTTTGAAGTCTTACCATGTGACTTTGAAGTCGTGACTTTGAAGTTGTGACTTTGAAGTCGTGACTTTGAAGTTATGACTTTGAAGTCGTGACTTTGAAGTTTTACTGTGTCAGTGAAGTCGTGACTTTGAAGTCTTACTGTGTGATTGTGAATTCCTAACTTTGATACTGTGACTTTGATGTCATGACTTTGATGTTGTGACTTTGATGTCGTGACTTTGAAGTCTTACTGTGTGACTGTGAAGCCGTGACTTTGAAGTTGTGACTTTGAAGTTTTACTGTGTCTGTGAAGTCGTGACTTTGAAGTCTTACTGTGTGACTGTAAATTTGTGACTGTGAATTTGTGATTTTGATGTTGTGACTTTGAAGTCTCACCATGTGACTGAAGTCGTGACTTTGAAGTCTTACCATGTGACTTTGAAGTCGTGACTTTGAAGTTGTGACTTTGAAGTCGTGACTTTGAAGTCTTACCGTGTGACTTTGAAGTCGTGACTTTGAAGTCGTGACTTTGAAGTCGTGACTTTGAAGTCTTACTGTGTGACTGCGAAGTCGTGACTTTGAAGTCTAACTGTGTGATTGTGAATTCCTAACTTTGATACTGTGACTTTGATGTCATGACTTTGATGTTGTGACTTTGATGTCATGACTTTGAAGTCTTACTGTGTGACTGTGAAGCCGTGACTTTGAAGTCTCACTGTGTGATTGTGAGTTCCTATCTTTGATGCTGTGACTTTGATGTTGTGACTTCGAAGTCGTGACTTTGAAGTTGTGACTTTCAAGTCGTGACTTTGAAGTTTTACTGTGTCCGTGAAGTCGTGACTTTGAAGTCTTACTGTGTGACTGTAAATTTGTGACTCCTAACTTTGATGTCGTGAGTTTGATGTTGTGACTTTGATGTCGTGACTTTGAAGTCTTACCATGTGACTTTGAAGTCGTGACTTTGAAGTCTTACTGTGTGATTGTGAATTCCTAAATTTGATACTGTGACTTTGATGTCGTGACTTTGATGTTGTGACTTTGATGTCGTAACTTTGATGTTGTGACTTTGATGTCGTAACTTTGATGTTGTGACTTTGATGTCGTAACTTTGATGTTGTGACTTTGATGTCGTGACTTTGAAGTCTTACCATGTGACTTTGAAGTCGTGACTTTGAAGTCTTACTGTGTCTGTGAAGTCGTGACGTTGAAGTCTTACTGTGTGACTGTGAATTTGTGACTTTGAATTCCTCACTTTGATGTCGTGACTTTGAAGTCTTACTGTGTGATTGTGAATTCCTAACTTTGATGCTGTGACTTTGATGTCGTGACTTTGATGTTGTGACTTTGAAGTTTTACTGTGTCTGTGAAGTCGTGACTTTGAAGTCTTACTGTGTGATTGTGAATTCCTAACTTTGATGCTGTGACTTTGATGTTGTGACTTTGATGTTGTGACTTTGATGTTGTGACTTTGAAGTCTTACCATGTGACTTTGAAGTTGTGACTTTGAAGTTGTGACTTTGAAGTTGTGACTTTGAAGTCTTACCGTGTGACTTTGAAGTCGTGACTTTGAAGTTTTACTGCGTCTGTGAAGTCGTGACTTTGAAGTCTTACTGCGTCTGTGAAGTCGTGACTTTGAAGTCTTACTGTGTGACTGTGAAGTCGTGACTTTGAAGTCTTACTGTGTGACTGTGAAGTCGTGACTTTGAAGTCTTACTGTGTGATTGTGAATTCCTAACTTTGATGCTGTGACTTTGATGTTGTGACTTTGAAGTCGTGACTTTGAAGTCGTGACTTTGAAGTATTACTGTGTGATTTGAAGTCGTGACTTTGAAGTTGTGACTTTGAAGTTTTACTGTGTCTGTGAAGTCGTGACTTTGAAGTCTTACTGTGTGACTGTGAAGTCGTGACTTTGAAGTCTTACTGTGTGACTGTTAAGTTTTAACTGTGAATTTGTGACTTTGAATTCCTAACTTTGATGTCGTGACTTTGAAGTCGTGACTTTGAAGTCTTACCGTGAGACCGTGAAGTCGTGACTGTGAAGTCGTGGCGTTGAACCCTTACTGTGTGACTGTGAATTTGTGACTTTGAATTCCTCACTTTGATGTCGTGACTTTGAAGTCTTATTGTGTGATTGTGAATTCCTAACTTTGATGCTGTGACTTTGATGTTATGACTTTGATTCCTAACTTTGATACTCTGACTTTGATGTGTGACTTTGAAGTCTTACTGTGTGAGTGTGAAGCCGTGACTTTGAAGTCGTGACTTTGAAGTTTTACTGTGTCTGTGAAGTCGTGACTTTGAAGTCTTACTGTGTGATTGTGAATTCCTAACTTTGATGCTGTGACTTTGATGTCGTGACTTTGATGTCGTGACTTTGATGTCGTGACTTTGATGTCGTGACTTTGAAGTCTTACCATGTGACTTTGAAGTTGTGATTTGAAGTCGTGACTTTGAAGTCTTACCATGTGACTTTGAAGTCGTGACTTTGAAGTTGTGACTTTGAAGTCGTGACTTTGAAGTTGTGACTTTCAAGTCGTGACTTTGAAGTTTTACTGTGTCCGTGAAGTCGTGACTTTGAAGTCTTACTGTGTGACTGTAAATTTGTGACTTCCTAACTTTGATGTCGTGAGTTTGATGTTGTGACTTTGATGTCGTGACTTTGAAGTCTTACCATGTGACTTTGAAGTCGTGACTTTGAAGTCTTACTGTGTGATTGTGAATTCCTAAATTTGATACTGTGACTTTGATGTCGTGCCTTTGATGTTGTGACTTTGATGTTGTGACTTTGATGTCGTGACTTTGAAGTCTTACCATGTGACTTTGAAGTCGTGACTTTGAAGTCTTACTGTGTCTGTGAAGTCGTGACGTTGAAGTCTTACTGTGTGACTGTGAATTTGTGACTTTGAATTCCTCACTTTGATGTCGTGACTTTGAAGTCTTACTGTGTGATTGTGAATTCCTAACTTTGATGCTGTGACTTTGATGTCATGACTTTGATGTTGTGACTTTGAAGTTTTACTGTGTCTGTGAAGTCGTGACTTTGAAGTCTTACTGTGTGATTGTGAATTCCTAAGTTTGATGCTGTGACTTTGATGTTGTGACTTTGATGTTGTGACTTTGATGTTGTGACTTTGATGTCGTGACTTTGAAGTCTTACCATGTAACTTGAAGTCGTGACTTTGAAGTTGTGACTTTGAAGTTGTGACTTTGAAGTCTTACCGTGTGACTTTGAAGTCGTGACTTTGAAGTTTTACTGCGTCTGTGAAGTCGTGACTTTGAAGTCTTACTGTGTGACTGTGAAGTCGTGACTTTGAAGTCTTACTGTGTGATTGTGAATTCCTAACTTTGATGCTGTGACTTTGATGTTGTGACTTTGATGTCGTGACTTTGAAGTCATGACTTTGAAGTCGTGACTTTGAAGTATTACTGTGTGATTTGAAGTCGTGACTTTGAAGTTGTAACTTTGAAGTTTTACTGTGTCTGTGAAGTCGTGACTTTGAAGTCTTACTGTGTGACTGTGAAGTCGTGACTTTGAAGTCTTACTGTGTGACTGTTAAGTTTTAACTGTGAATTTGTGACTTTGAATTCCTGACTTTGATGTCGTGACTTTGAAGTCGTGACTTTGAAGTCTTACCGTGAGACCGTGAAGTCGTGACTGTGAAGTCGTGGCGTTGAACCCTTACTGTCTGACTGTGAATTTGTGACTTTGAATTCCTCACTTTGATGTCGTGACTTTGAAGTCTTATTGTGTGATTGTGAATTCCTAACTTTGATGCTGTGACTTTGATGTTGTGACTTTGAATTCCTAACTTTGATGTCGTGACTTTGAAGTCTTTTGTGTGATTGTGAATTCCTAACTTTGATGCTGTGACTTTGATGTTGTGACTTTGAATTCCTAACTTTGATGCTGTGACTTTGATGTTGTGACTTTGAAGTCTTACTGTGTGACTGTGAAGTCTTACTGTGTGACTGTGAAGTCTTACTGTGTGAGTGTGAAGCCGTGATTTGAAGTCGTGACTTTGAAGTTTTACTGTGTCTGTGAAGTCGTGACTTTGAAGTCTTACTGTGTGATTGTGAATTCCTAACTTTGATGCTGTGACTTTGATGTCGTGACTTTGATGTCGTGACTTTGAAGTCTTACCATGTGACTTTGAAGTTGTGATTTTGAAGTCGTGACTTTGAAGTCTTACCATGTGACTTTGAAGTCGTGACTTTGAAGTTGTGACTTTGAAGTCGTGACTTTGAAGTTGTGACTTTGAAGTCGTGACTTTGAAGTTTTACTGTGTCAGTGAAGTCGTGACTTTGAAGTCTTACTGTGTGATTGTGAATTCCTAACTTTGATACTGTGACTTTGCTGTCATGACTTTGATGTTGTGACTTTGATGTCGTGACTTTGAAGTCTTACTGTGTGACTGTGAAGCCGTGACTTTGAAGTTGTGACTTTGAAGTTTTACTGTGTCTGTGAAGTCGTGACTTTGAAGTCTTACTGTGTGACTGTAAATTTGTGACTGTGAATTTGTGACTTTGATGTTGTGACTTTGAAGTCTTACCATGTGACTGAAGTCGTGACTTTGAAGTCTTACCATGTGACTTTGAAGTCGTGACTTTGAAGTTGTGACTTTGAAGTCGTGACTTTGAAGTCTCACTGTGTGACTGTGAAGCCGTGACTTTGAAGTCGTGACTTTGAAGTCTTACTGTGTGATTGTGAATTCCTAACTTTTGATGCTGTGACTTTGATGTCGTGACTTTGATGTCGTGACTTTGACGTCTTACCATGTGACTTTGAAGTCGTGACTTTGAAGTCGTGACTTTGAAGTTTTACTGTGTCTGTGAAGTCGTGACTTTGAAGTCTTACTGTGTGACTGTAATTTGTGACTGTGAATTTGTGACTTTGAATTCCTGACTTTGATGTCGTGACTTTGAAGTCGTGACTTTGAATTCTTACTGTGTGACTGTGAAGCCGTGACTTTGAAGTCTCACTGTGTGATTGTGAATTCCTATCTTTGATGCTGTGACTTTGATGTTGTGACTTTGATGTTGTGATTTTGGAATCTTACCATGTGACTTCGAAGTCGTGACTTTGAAGTTGTGACTTTCAAGTCGTGACTTTAAAGTTTTACTGTGTCCGTGAAGTCGTGACTTTGAAGTCTTACTGTGTGACTGTAAATTTGTGACTTCCTAACTTTGATGTCGTGACTTTGATGTCGTGACTTTGAAATCTTACCATGTGACTTTGAAGTCATGACTTTGAAGTCTTACCATGTGACTTTGAAGTCGTGACTTTGAAGTTGTGACTTTGAAGTCGTGACTTTGAAGTCTTACTGTGTGATTGTGAATTCCTAACTTTGATACTGTGATTTGATGTCATGACTTTGATGTTGTGACTTTGATGTTGTGACTTTGAAGTCTTACTGTGTGACTGTGAAGCGTGACTTTGAAGTTGTGACTTTGAAGTTTTACTGTGTCTGTGAAGTCGTGACTTTGACGTCTTACTGTGTGACTGTGAAGCCGTGACTTTGAAGTCGTGACTTTGAAGTCTTACTGTGTGATTGTGAATTCCTAACGTTGATGCTGTGACTTTGATGTCGTGACTTTGATGTCGTGACTTTGAAGTCACAACTTCAAAGTACTGTGTGACTGTGAAGTCGTGACTTTGAAGTCTTACTGTGTCATTGTGAAGCTGTGACTTTGAAGTTGTGACTTTGAAGTTTTACTGTGTCTGTGAAGTCGTGACTTTAAAGTCTTACTGTGTGACTGTAAATTTGTGATTGTGAATTTGTGACTTTGAATTCCTGACTTTGAAGTCGTGATTTTGAAGTCTTACTGTGTGACTGTGAAGCCGTGATTTTGAAGTCGTGACTTTGAAGTCTTACTGTGTGATTGTGAATTCCTAACTTTGATGCTGTGACTTTGATGTCGTGACTTTGAAGTCTTACCATGTGACTTTGAAGTCGTGACTTTGAAGTCTTACCATGTGACTTTGAAGTTGTGACTTTGAAGTTTTACTGTGTCAGTGAAGTCGTGACTTTGAACTTACTGTGTGATTGTGAATTCCTAACTTTGATGCTGTGACTTTGATGTTGTGACTTTGATGTTGTGACTTTGATGTCGTGACTTTGAAGTCGTGACTTTGAAGTCTTACTGTGTGACTGTGAAGCCGTGACTTTGAAGTTGTGACTTTGAAGTTTCACTGTGTCTCTGAAGTCGTGACTTTGAAGTCTTACTGTGTGATTGTGAATTCCTAACTTTGATGTCGTGACTTTGATGTTGTGACTTTGATGTCGTGACTTTGAAGTCTTACCATGTGACTTTGAAGTCGTGACTTTGATGTTGTGACTTTGATGTCGTGACTTTGAAGTCTTACTGTGTCATTGTGAAGCTGTGACTTTGAAGTTGTGACTTTGAAGTTTTACTGTGTCTGTGAAGTCGTGACTTTGAAGTCTTACTGTGTGACTGTAATTTGTGACTGTGAATTTGTGACTTTGAATTCCTGACTTTGAAGTCGTGACTTTGAAGTCTCACTGTGTGACTGTGAAGCCGTGACTTTGAAGTCGTGACTTTGAAGTCTTACTGTGTGCTTGTGAATTCCTAACTTTTGATGCTGTGACTTTGATGTCATGACTTTGATGTCGTGACTTTGACGTCTTACCATGTGACTTTGAAGTCGTGACTTTGAAGTCGTGACTTTGAAGTTTTACTGTGTCTGTGAAGTCGTGACTTTGAAGTCTTTCTGTGTGACTGTAATTTGTGACTGTGAATTTGTGACTTTGAATTCCTGACTTTGATGTCGTGACTTTGAAGTCGTGACTTTGAAGTTGTGACTTTCAAGTCGTGACTTTGAAGTTTTACTGTGTCCGTGAAGTCGTGACTTTGAAGTCTTACTGTGTGACTGTAAATTTGTGACTTCCTAACTTTGATGTCGTGAGTTTGATGTTGTGACTTTGATGTCGTGACTTTGAAGTCTTACCATGTGACTTTGAAGTCATGACTTTGAAGTCTTACCATGTGACTTTGAAGTCGTGACTTTGAAGTCTTACTGTGTGACTGTGAAGCCGTGACTTTGAAGTTGTGACTTTGAAGTTTTACTGTGTCTGTGAAGTCGTAACTTTGAAGTCTTACTGTGTGACTGTGAAGCCGTGACTTTGAAGTCGTGACTTTGAAGTTTTACTGTGTGATTGTGAATTCCTAACTTTGATGCTGTGACTTTGATGTCGTGACTTTGATGTCGTGACTTTGAAGTCTTACCATGTGACTTTGAAGTCGTGACTTTGAAGTCGTGACATTGAAGTCTTACTGTGTCTGTGAAGTCGTGACGTTGAAGTCTTACTGTGTGACTGTGAATTTGTGACTTTGAATTCCTCACTTTGATGTTGTGACTTTGAAGTCTTACTGTGTGATTGTGAATTCCTAACTTGATGCTGTGACTTTGATGTCATGACTTTGATGTTGTGGACTTTGATGTTGTGACTTTGAAGTTTTACTGTGTCTGTGAAGTCGTGACTTTGAAGTCTTACTGTGTGATTGTGAATTCCTAACTTTGATGCTGTGACTTTGATGTCGTGACTTTGATGTTGTGACTTTGATGTCGTGACTTTGATGTTGTGACTTTGATGTTGTGACTTTGATGTCGTGACTTTGAAGTCTTACCATGTGACTTTGAAGTCGTGACTTTGAAGTTGTGACTTTGAAGTCTTACCGTGTGACTTTGAAGTCTTACTGCGTCTGTGAAGTCGTGACTTTGAAGTCTTACTGTGTGACTGTGAAGTCGTGACTTTGAAGTCTTACTGTGTGATTGTGAATTCCTAACTTTGATGCTGTGACTTTGATGTTGTGACTTTGATGTCGTGACTTTGAAGTCGTGACTTTGAAGTCGTGACTTTGAAGTCTTACCGTGAGACCGTGAAGTCGTGACTGTGAAGTCGTGGCGTTGAACCCTTACTGTGTGACTGTGAATTTGTGACTTTGAATTCCTCACTTTGATGTCGTGACTTTGAAGTCTTACTGTGTGATTGTGAATTCCTAACTTTGATGCTGTGACTTTGATGTTGTGACTTTGAAGTCTTACTGTGTGACTGTGAAGTCTTACTGTGTGAGTGTGAAGCCGTGACTTTGAAGTCGTGACTTTGAAGTTTTACTGTGTCTGTGAAGTCGTGACTTTAAGTCTTACTGTGTGACTGTAAATTTGTGACTGTGAATTTGTGACTTTGAATTCCTGACTTTGAAGTCGTGATTTTGAAATCTTACTGTGTGACTGTGAAGCCGTGATTTTGAAGTTGTGACTTTGAAGTCTTGCTGTGTGATTGTGAATTCCTAACTTTGATGTCGTGACTTTGATGTCGTGACTTTGAAGTCTTACCATGTGACTTTGAAGTCGTGACTTTGAAGTCTTACCATGTGACTTTGAAGTTGTGACTTTGAAGTTTTACTGTGTCAGTGAAGTCGTGACTTTGAAGTCTTACTGTGTGACTGTAAATTTGTGACTTCCTAACTTTGATGTCGTGAGTTTGATGTTGTGACTTTGATGTCGTGACTTTGAAGTCTTACTGTGTGACTGTGAAGCCGTGACTTTGAAGTCTTACTGTGTGATTGTGAATTCCTATCTTTGATGCTGTGACTTTGATGTTGTGACTTCGAAATCGTGACTTTGAAGTTGTGACTTTGAAGTCTTACCATGTGACTGAAGTCGTGACTTTGAAGTCTTACCATGTGACTGAAGTCGTGACTTTGAAGTCTTACCATGTGACTTTGAAGTCGTGACTTTGAAGTTGTGACTTTGAAGTCGTTACTTTGAAGTCTTACTGTGTGACTGTGAATTCCTAACTTTGATACTGTGACTTTGATGTTGTGACTTTGATGTCGTGACTTTGAAGTCTTACTGTGTGACTGTGAATTTGTGACTTTGAATTCCTGACTTTGAAGTCGTGACTTTGAAGTCTCACTGTGTGACTGTGAAGCCGTGACTTTGAAGTCGTGACTTTGAAGTCTTACTGTGTGATTGTGAATCCTAACTTTTGATGCTGTGACTTCGATGTCGTGACTTTGATGTCGTGACTTTGACGTCTTACCATTTGACTTTGAAGTCGTGACTTTGAAGTCGTGACTTTGAAGTTTTACTGTGTCTGTGAAGTCGTGACTTTGAAGTCTTACTGTGTGACTGTAATTTGTGACTGTGAATTTGTGACTTTGAATTCCTGACTTTGATGTCGTGACTTTGAAGTCGTGACTTTGAATTCTTACTGTGTGACTGTGAAGCCGTGACTTTGAAGTCTCACTGTGTGATTGTGAATTCCTATCTTTGATGCTGTGACTTTGATGTTGTGACTTCGAAGTCGTGACTTTGAAGTTGTGACTTTCAAGTCGTGACTTTGAAGTTTTACTGTGTCCGTGAAGTCGTGACTTTGAAGTCTTACTGTGTGACTGTAAATTTGTGACTTCCTAACTTTGATGTCGTGAGTTTGATGTTGTGACTTTGATGTCGTGACTTTGAAGTCTTACCATGTGACTTTGAAGTCATGACTTTGAAGTCTTACCATGTGACTTTGAAGTCGTGACTTTGAAGTTGTGACTTTGAAGTCGTGACTTTGAAGTCTTACTGGGTTTGTGAAGTCGTGACGTTGAAGTCTTACTGTGTGACTGTGAATTTGTGACTTTGAATTCTCACTTTGATGTCGTGACTTTGAAGTCTTACTGTGTGATTGTGAATTCCTAACTTTGATGCTGTGACTTTGATGTCATGACTTTGATGTTGTGACTTTGAAGTTTTACTGTGTCTGTGAAGTCGTGACTTTGAAGTCTTACTGTGTGATTGTGAATTCCTAACTTTGATGCTGTGACTTTGATGTTGTGACTTTGATGTTGTGACTTTGATGTCGTGACTTTGAAGTCTTACCATGTGACTTTGAAGTCGTGACTTTGAAGTTGTGACTTTGAAGTTGTGACTTTGAAGTCTTACCGTGTGACTTTGAAGTCGTGACTTTGAAGTTTTACTGCGTCTGTGAAGTCGTGACTTTGAAGTCTTACTGTGTGACTGTGAAGTCGTGACTTTGAAGTCTTACTGTGTGATTGTGAATTCCTATCTTTGATGCTGTGACTTTGATGTTGTGACTTTGATGTCGTGACTTTGAAGTCGTGACTTTGAAGTCGTGACTTTGAAGTCTTACTGTGTGATTTGAAGTCGTGACTTTGAAGTTGTGACTTTGACGTTTTACTGTGTCTGTGAAGTCGTGACTTTGAAGTCTTACTGTGTGACTGTGAAGTGATGACTTTGAAGTCTTACTGTGTGACTGTTAAGTTTTAACTGTGAATTTGTGACTTTGAATTCCTGACTTTGATGTTGTGACTTTGATGTCGTGACTTTGAAGTCTTACTGTGTGACTGTAAATTTGTGACTGTGAATTCCTGACTTTGAAGTCGTGACTTTGAAGTCTCACTGTGTGACTGTGAAGCCGTGACTTTGAAGTCTTACTGTGTGATTGTGAATTCCTGACTTTTGATGCTGTGACTTTGATGTCGTGACTTTGATGTCGTGACTTTGAACGTGACTTTGAAGTCTTACCATGTGACTTCGAAGTCGTGACTTTGAAGTTTTACTGTGTCCGTGAAGTCGTGACTTTGAAGTCTTACTGTGTGACTGTAAATTTGTGACTTCCTAACTTTGATGTCGTGAGTTTGATGTTGTGACTTTGATGTCGTGACTTTGAAGTCTTACCATGTGACTTTGAAGTCATGACTTTGAAGTCTTACCATGTGACTTTGAAGTCATGACTTTGAAGTCTTACCATGTGACTTTGAAGTCGGGACTTTGAAGTTGTGACTTTGAAGTCGTGACTTTGAAGTCTTACTGTGTGATTGTGAATTCCTAACTTTGATACTGTGACTTTGATGTCATGACTTTGATGTTGTGACTTTGATGTCGTGACTTTGAAGTCTTACTGTGTGACTGTGAAGCCGTGACTTTGAAGTCGTGACTTTGAAGTCTTACTGTGTGATTGTGAATTCCTAACGTTGATGCTGTGACTTTGATGTCGTGACTTTGATGTTGTGACTTTGAAGTCACAACTTCAAAGTACTGTGTGACTGTGAAGTCGTGACTTTGAAGTCTTACTGTGTCATTGTGAAGCTGTGACTTTGAAGTTGTGACTTTGAAGTTTTACTGTGTCTGTGAAGTCGTGACTTTAAAGTCTTACTGTGTGACTGTAAATTTGTGATTGTGAATTTGTGACTTTGAATTCCTGACTTTGAAGTCGTGATTTGAAGTCTTACTGTGTGACTGTGAAGCCGTGATTTTGAAGTCGTGACTTTGAAGTCTTACTGTGTGATTGTGAATTCTAACTTTGATGCTGTGACTTTGATGTCTTGACTTTGATGTTGTGACTTTGAAGTTTTACTGTGTCTGTGAAGTCGTGACTTTGAAGTCTTACTGTGTGATTGTGAATTCCTAACTTTGATGCTGTGACTTTGATGTCGTGACTTTGATGTTGTGACTTTGATGTCGTGACTTTGATGTCGTGACTTTGAAGTCTTACCATGTGACTTTGAAGTCGTGACTTTGAAGTTGTGACTTTGAAGTTGTGACTTTGAAGTTGTGACTTTGAAGTCTTACCGTGTGACTTTGAAGTCGTGACTTTGAAGTTTTACTGCGTCTGTGAAGTCGTGACTTTGAAGTCTTACTGTGTGACTGTGAAGTCGTGACTTTGAAGTCTTACTGTGTGATTGTGAATTCCTAACTTTGATGCTGTGACTTTGATGTTGTGACTTTGATGTCGTGACTTTGAAGTCGTGACTTTGAAGTCGTGACTTTGAAGTCTTACTGTGTGATTTGAAGTTGTGACTTTGAAGTTGTGACTTTGACGTTTTACTGTGTCTGTGAAGTCGTGACTTTGAAGTCTTACTGTGTGACTGTGAAGTCGTGACTTTGAAGTCTTACTGTGTGACTGTTAAGTTTTAACTGTGAATTTGTGACTTTGAATTCCTGACTTTGATGTCGTGACTTTGAAGTCGTGACTTTGAAGTCTTACCGTGAGACCGTGAAGTCGTGACTGTGAAGTCGTGGCGTTGAAGCCTTACTGTGTGACTGTGAATTTGTGACTTTGAATTCCTCAATTTGATGTCGTGACTTTGAAGTCTTACTGTGTGATTGTGAATTCCTAACTTTGATGCTGTGACTTTGATGTTGTGACTTTGAATTCCTAACTTTGATGCTGTGACTTTGATGTTGTGACTTTGATGTTGTGACTTTGAAGTCTTACTGTGTGACTGTGAAGTCTTACTGTGTGAGTGTGAAGCCGTGACTTTGAAGTCGTGACTTTGAAGTTTTACTGTGTCTGTGAAGTCGTGACTTTGAAGTCTTACTGAGTGATTGTGAATTCCTAACTTTGATGCTGTGACTTTGATGTCGTGACTTTGATGTCGTGACTTTGAAGTCTTACCATGTGACTTTGAAGTTGTGATTTTGAAGTCGTGACTTTGAAGTCTTACCATGTGACTTTGAAGTCGTGACTTTGAAGTTGTGACTTTGAAGTCGTGACTTTGAAGTTGTGACTTTGAAGTCGTGACTTTGAAGTTGTGACTTTGAAGTTGTGACTTTGAAGTTGTGACTTTGAAGTCGTGACTTTGAAGTTTTACTGTGTCAGTGAAGTCGTGACTTTGAAGTCTTACTGTGTGATTGTGAATTCCTAACTTTGATACTGTGACTTTGATGTCATGACTTTGAAGTCTTACTGTGTGACTGTAAATTTGTGACTGTGAATTTGTGACTTTGAATTCCTGACTTTGAAGTCGTGACTTTGAAGTCTCACTGTGTGACTGTGAAGCCGTGACTTTGAAGTCGTGACTTTGAAGTCTTACTGAGTGATTGTGAATTCCTAACTTTGATGCTGTGACTTTGATGTCGTGACTTTGATGTCGTGACTTTGAAGTCTTACCATGTGACTTTGAAGTTGTGATTTTGAAGTCGTGACTTTGAAGTCTTACCATGTGACTTTGAAGTCGTGACTTTGAAGTTGTGACTTTGAAGTCGTGACTTTGAAGTTGTGACTTTGAAGTCGTGACTTTGAAGTTGTGACTTTGAAGTCGTGACTTTGAAGTTGTGACTTTGAAGTCGTGACTTTGAAGTTTTACTGTGTCAGTGAAGTCGTGACTTTGAAGTCTTACTGTGTGATTGTGAATTCCTAACTTTGATACTGTGACTTTGATGTCATGACTTTGAAGTCTTACTGTGTGACTGTAAATTTGTGACTGTGTGAATTTGTGACTTTGAATTCCTGACTTTGAAGTCGTGACTTTGAAGTCTCACTGTGTGACTGTGAAGCCGTGACTTTGAAGTCGTGACTTTGAAGTCTTACTGTGTGATTGTGAATTCCTAACTTTTGATGCTGTGACTTTGATGTCGTGACTTTGATGTCTTACCATGTGACTTTGAAGTCGTGACTTTGAAGTTTTACTGTGTCTGTGAAGTCGTGACTTTGAAGTCTTACTGTGTGACTGTAATTTGTGACTGTGAATTTGTGATTTTGAATTCCTGACTTTGATGTTGTGACTTTGAAGTCGTGACTTTGAATTCTTACTGTGTGACTGTGAAGCCGTGACTTTGAAGTCTCACTGTGTGATTGTGAATTCCTATCTTTGATGCTGTGACTTTGATGTTGTGACTTTGATGTTGTGATTTTGGAGTCTTACCATGTGACTTCGAAGTCGTGACTTTGAAGTTGTGACTTTCAAGTCGTGACTTTGAAGTTTTACTGTGTCCGTGAAGTCGTGACTTTGAAGTCTTACTGTGTGACTGTAAATTTGTGACTTCCTAACTTTGATGTCGTGAGTTTGATGTTGTGACTTTGATGTCGTGACTTTGAAGTCTTACCATGTGACTTTGAAGTCATGACTTTGAAGTCTTACCATGTGACTTTGAAGTCGTGACTTTGAAGTTGTGACTTTGAAGTCGTGACTTTGAAGTCTTACCGTGAGACCGTGAAGTCGTGACTGTGAAGTCGTGGCGTTGAACCCTTACTGTGTGACTGTGAATTTGTGACTTTGAATTCCTCACTTTGATGTCGTGACTTTGAAGTCTTACTGTGTGATTGTGAATTCCTAACTTTGATGCTGTGACTTTGATGTTGTGACTTTGAATTCCTAACTTTGATGCTGTGACTTTGATGTTGTGACTTTGAAGTCTTACTGTGTGACTGTGAAGTCTTACTGTGTGAGTGTGAAGCCGTGACTTTGAAGTCGTGACTTTGAAGTTTTACTGTGTCTGTGAAGTCGTGACTTTGAAGTCTTACTGTGTGATTGTGAATTCCTAACTTTGATGCTGTGACTTTGATGTCGTGACTTTGATGTCGTGACTTTGAAGTCTTACCATTTGACTTTGAAGTTGTGATTTTGAAGTCGTGACTTTGAAGTCTTACCATGTGACTTTGAAGTCGTGACTTTGAAGTTGTGACTTTGAAGTCGTGGCTTTGAAGTTTTACTGTGTCAGTGAAGTCGTGACTTTGAAGTCTTACTGTGTGATTGTGAATTCCTAACTTTGATACTGTGACTTTGATGTCATGACTTTGATGTTGTGACTTTGATGTCGTGACTTTGAAGTTGTGACTTTGAAGTTTTACTGTGTCTGTGAAGTCGTGACTTTGAAGTCTTACTGTGTGACTGTAAATTTGTGTCTGTGAATTTGTGACTTTGATGTTGTGACTTTAAAGTCTTACCATGTGACTGAAGTCGTGACTTTGAAGTCTTACCATGTGACTTTGAAGTCGTGACTTTGAAGTTGTGACTTTGAAGTTGTGACTTTGAAGTTGTGACTTTGAAGTCTTACCGTGTGACTTTGAAGTCGTGACTTTGAAGTTTTACTGCGTCTGTGAAGTCGTGACTTTGAAGTCTTACTGTGTGACTGTGAAGTCGTGACTTTGAAGTCTTACTGTGTGATTGTGAATTCCTAACTTTGATGCTGTGGCTTTGATGTTGTGACTTTGATGTCGTGACTTTGAAGTCGTGACTTTGAAGTCGTGACTTTGAAGTCTTACTGTGTGATTTGAAGTCGTGACTTTGAAGTTGTGACTTTGACGTTTTACTGTGTCTGTGAAGTCGTGACTTTGAAGTCTTACTGTGTGACTGTGAAGTCGTGACTTTGAAGTCTTACTGTGTGACTGTTAAGTTTTAACTGTGAATTTGTGACTTTGAATTCCTGACTTTGATGTCGTGACTTTGAAGTCGTGACTTTGAAGACGTACCGTGAGACCGTGAAGTCGTGACTGTGAAGTCGTGGCGTTGAACCCTTACTGTGTGACTGTGAATTTGTGACTTTGAATTCCTCACTTTGATGTCGTGACTTTGAAGTCTTACTGTGTGATTGTGAATTCCTAACTCTGATGCTGTGACTTTGATGTTGTGACTTTGAATTCCTAACTTTGATGCTGTGACTTTGATGTTGTGACTTTGAAGTCTTACTGTGTGACTGTGAAGTCTTACTGTGTGAGTGTGAAGCCGTGACTTTGAAGTCGTGACTTTGAAGTTTTACTGTGTCTGTGAAGTCGTGACTTTGAAGTCTTACTGTGTGATTGTGAATTCCTAACTTTGATGCTGTGACTTTGAAGTCTTACCATGTGACTTTGAAGTTGTGATTTGAAGTCTTACCATGTGACTTTGAAGTCGTGACTTTGAAGTCGTGACTTTGAAGTCGTGACTTTGAAGTTTTACTGTGTCAGTGAAGTCGTGACTTTGAAGTCTTACTGTGTGATTGTGAATTCCTAACTTTGATACTGTGACTTTGATGTCATGACTTTGATGTCGTGACTTTGAAGTCTTACTGTGTGACTGTAAATTTGTGACTGTGAATTTGTGACTTTGAATTCCTGACTTTGAAGTCGTGACTTTGAAGTCTCACTGTGTGACTGTGAAGCCGTGACTTTGAAGTCGTGACTTTGAAGTCTTACTGTGTGACTGTAATTTGTGACTGTGAATTTGTGATTTTGAATTCCTGACTTTGATGTCGTGACTTTGAAGTCGTGACTTTGAATTTTACTGTGTGACTGTGAAGCCGTGACTTTGAAGTCTCACTGTGTGATTGTGAATTCCTATCTTTGATGCTGTGACTTTGATGTTGTGACTTTGATGTTGTGATTTTGGAGTCTTACCATGTGACTTCGAAGTCGTGACTTTGAAGTTTTACTGCGTCTGTGAAGTCGTGACTTTGAAGTCTTAC
Organism: Argyrosomus japonicus; assembly: GCA_015710095.1. Taxonomy (NCBI): domain Eukaryota; kingdom Metazoa; phylum Chordata; class Actinopteri; family Sciaenidae; genus Argyrosomus; species Argyrosomus japonicus. Next base: position 34,202 of record JADEYK010001537.1, on the reverse strand, counting down.
TGTGTGACTGTGAAGTCGTGACTTTGAAGTCTTACTGTGTGATTGTGAATTCCTAACTTTGATGCTGTGACTTTGATGTTGTGACTTTGATGTCGTGACTTTGAAGTCGTGACTTTGAAGTCTTACTGTGTGATTTGAAGTCGTGACTTTGAAGTTGTGACTTTGACGTTTTACTGTGTCTGTGAAGTCGTGACTTTGAAGTCTTACTGTGTGACTGTGAAGTCGTGACTTTGAAGTCTTACTGTATGACTGTTAAGTTTTAACTGTGAATTTGTGACTTTGAATTCCTGACTTTGATGTCGTGACTTTGAAGTCTTACCGTGAGACCGTGAAGTCGTGACTGTGAAGTCGTGGCGTTGACCCTTACTGTGTGACTATGAATTTGTGACTTTGAATTCCTCACTTTGATGTCGTGACTTTGAAGTCTTACTGTGTGATTGTGAATTCCTAACTTTGATGCTGTGACTTTGATGTTGTGACTTTGAATTCCTAACTTTGATGCTGTGACTTTGATGTTGTGACTTTGAAGTCTTACTGTGTGACTGTGAAGTCTTACTGTGTGACTGTGAAGTTTTACTGTGTGAGTGTGAAGCCGTGACTTTGAAGTCGTGACTTTGAAGTTTTACTGTGTCTGTGAAGTCGTGACTTTGAAGTCTTACTGTGTGATTGTGAATTCCTAACTTTGATGCTGTGACTTTGATGTCGTGACTTTAATGTTGTGAATTTGAAGTCGTGACTTTGAAGTTGTGACTTTGAAGTCGTGACTTTGAAGTTTTACTGTGTCAGTGAAGTCGTGACTTTGAAGTCTTACTGTGTGATTGTGAATTCCTAACTTTGATACTGTGACTTTGATGTCATGACTTTGATGTTGTGACTTTGATGTCGTGACTTTGAAGTCTTACTGTGTGACTGTAAATTTGTGACTGTGAATTTGTGACTTTGAATTCCTGACTTTGAAGTCGTGACTTTGAAGTCTCACTGTGTGACTGTGAAGCCGTGACTTTGAAGTCGTGACTTTGAAGTCTTACTGTGTGATTGTGAATTCCTAACTTTTGATGCTGTGACTTTGATGTCGTGACTTTGAAGTCGTGACTTTGACGTCTTACCATGTGACTTTGAAGTCGTGACTTTGAAGTCGTGACTTTGAAGTCGTGACTTTGAAGTTTTACTGTGTCTGTGAAGTCGTGACTTTGAAGTCTTACTGTGTGACTGTAATTTGTGACTGTGAATTTGTGATTTTGAATTCCTGAGTTTGATGTCGTGACTTTGAAGTCGTGACTTTGAATTCTTACTGTGTGACTGTGAAGCCGTGACTTTGAAGTCTCACTGTGTGATTGTGAATTCCTATCTTTGATGCTGTGACTTTGATGTTGTGACTTTGATGTTGTGATTTGGAGTCTTGCCATGTGACTTCGAAGTCGTGACTTTGAAGTTGTGACTTTGAAGTCGTGACTTTGAAGTTTTACTGTGTCCGTGAAGTCGTGACTTTGAAGTCTTACTGTGTGACTGTAAATTTGTGAATTCCTAACTTTGATGTCGTGAGTTTGATGTTGTGACTTTGATGTCGTGACTTTGAAGTCTTACCATGTGACTTTGAAGTCATGACTTTGAAGTCTTACCATGTGACTTTGAAGTCGTGACTTTGAAGTTGTGACTTTGAAGTCGTGACTTTGAAGTCTTACTGTGATTGTAAATTCCTAACTTTGATACTGTGACTTTGATGTCATGACTTTGATGTTGTGACTTTGATGTCGTGACTTTGAAGTCTTACTGTGTGACTGTGAAGCCGTGACTTTGAAGTTGTGACTTTGAAGTTTTACTGTGTCTGTGAAGTCGTGACTTTGAAGTCTTACTGTGTGACTGTGAAGCCGTGACTTTGAAGTCGTGACTTTGAAGTTTTACTGTGTCTGTGAAGTCGTGACTTTGAAGTCTTACTGTGTGACTGTAATTTGTGACTGTGAATTTGTGACTTTGAATTCCTGACTTTGATGTCGTGACTTTGAAGTCGTGACTTTGAATTCTTACTGTGTGACTGTGAAGTCGTGACTTTGAAGTCTCACTGTGTGATTGTGAATTCCTATCTTTGATGCTGTGACTTTGAAGTTGTGACTTTGAAGTCGTGACTTTGGAGTCTTACCATGTGACTTCGAATTCGTGACTTTGAATTTGTGACTTTGAATTCCTGTGTCTGTGAAGTCGTGACTTTGAAGTCTACTGTGTGACTGTGAAGCCGTGACTTTGAAGTCGTGACTTTGAAGTCTTACTGTGTGATTGTGAATTCCTAACTTTGATACTGTGACTTTGATGTCGTGACCTTGATGTCGTGACTTTGAAGTCACAACTTCAAAGTACTGTGTGACTGTGAAGTCGTGACTTTGAAGTCTTACTGTGTCATTGTGAAGCTCTGACTGTGAAGTTGTGACTTTGAAGTTTTACTGTGTCTGTGAAGTCGTTACTTTAAAGTCTTACTGTGTGACTGTAAATTTGTGATTGTGAATTTGTGACTTTGAATTCCTGACTTTGAAGTCGTGATTTTGAAGTCTTATTGTGTGACTTTGATGTCGTGATTTTGAAGTTGTGACTTTGACGTCTTACCATGTGACTTTGAAGTCGTGACTTTGAACTTTTACTGTGTCTGTGAAGTCGTGACTTTGAAGTCTTACTGTGTGACTGTAATTTGTGACTGTGAATTTGTGACTTTGAATTCCTGACTTTGATGTCGTGACTGTGAAGCCGTGACTTTGAAGTCTCACTGTGTGATTGTGAATTCCTATCTTTGATGCTGTGACTTTGATGTTGTGACTTTGATGTTGTGATTTTGGAGTCTTACCATGTGACTTCGAAGTCGTGACTTTGAAGTTTTGACTTTCAAGTCGTGACTTTGAAGTTTTACTGTGTCCGTGAAGTCGTGACTTTGAAGTCTTACTGTGTGACTGTAAATTTGTGACTTCCTAACTTTGATGTCGTGAGTTTGATGTTGTGACTTTGATTTCGTGACTTTGAAGTCTTACCATGTGACTTTGAAGTCATGACTTTGAAGTCTTACCATGTGACTTTGAAGTCGTGACTTTGAAGTCTTACTGTGTGACTGTGAAGCCGTGACTTTGAAGTTGTGACTTTGAAGTTTTACTGTGTCTGTGAAGTCGTGACTTTGAAGTCTTACTGTGTGACTGTGAAGCCGTGACTTTGAAGTCGTGACTTTGAAGTTTTACTGTGTGATTGTGAATTCCTAACTTTGATGCTGTGACTTTGATGTCGTGACTTTGATATTGTGACTTTGATGTCGTGACTTTGAAGTCTTACCATGTGACTTTGAAGTCGTGACTTTGAAGTCTTACTGTGTCTGTGAAGTCGTGACGTTGAAGTCTTACTGTGTGACTGTGAATTTGTGACTTTGAATTCCTCACTTTGATGTTGTGACTTTGAAGTCTTACTGTGTGATTGTGAATTCCTAACTTTGATGCTGTGACTTTGATGTCATGACTTTGATGTTGTGACTTTGATGTTGTGACTTTGAAGTTTTACTGTGTCTGTGAAGTCGTGACTTTGAAGTCTTACTGTGTGATTGTGAATTCCTAACTTTGATGTCGTGACTTTGATGTCGTGACTTTGATGTTGTGACTTTGATGTTGTGACTTTGATGTCGTGACTTTGAAGTCTTACCATGTGACTTTGAAGTCGTGACTTTGAAGTTGTGACTTTGAAGTCTTACCGTGTGACTTTGAAGTCTTACTGCGTCTGTGAAGTCGTGACTTTGAAGTCTTACTGTGTGACTGTGAAGTCGTGACTTTGAAGTCTTACTGTGTGATTGTGAATTCCTAACTTTGATGCTGTGACTTTGATGTTGTGACTTTGATGTCGTGACTTTGAAGTCGTGACTTTGAAGTCGTGACTTTGAAGTCGTGACTTTGAAGTCTTACTGTGTGATGTGAAGTCGTGACTTTGAAGTTGTGACTTTGAAGTTTTACTGTGTCTGTGAAGTCGTGACTTTGAAGTCTTACTGTGTGACTGTGAAGTCGTGACTTTGAAGTCGTGACTGTGAAGTCGTGGCGTTGAACCCTTACTGTGTGACTGTGAATTTGTGACTTTGAATTCCTCACTTTGATGTCGTGACTTTGAAGTCTTACTGTGTGATTGTGAATTCCTAACTTTGATGCTGTGACTTTGATGTTGTGACTTTGAATTCCTAACTTTGATGCTGTGACTTTGATGTTGTGACTTTGAAGTCTTACTGTGTGACTGTGAAGTCTTACTGTGTGAGTGTGAAGCCGTGACTTTGAAGTCGTGACTTTGAAGTTTTACTGTGTCTGTGAAGTCGTGACTTTGAAGTCTTACTGTGTGATTGTGAATTCCTAACTTTGATGCTGTGACTTTGATGTTGTGACTTTGATGTCGTGACTTTGAAGTCTTACCATTTGACTTTGAAGTTGTGATTTTGAAGTCGTGACTTTGAAGTCTTACCATGTGACTTTGAAGTCGTGACTTTGAAGTTGTGACTTTGAAGTCGTGACTTTGAAGTTGTGACTTTGAAGTCGTGGCTTTGAAGTTTTACTGTGTCAGTGAAGTCGTGACTTTGAAGTCTTACTGTGTGATTGTGAATTCCTAACTTTGATACTGTGACTTTGATGTCATGACTTTGATGTTGTGACTTTGATGTCGTGACTTTGAAGTCTTACTGTGTGACTGTGAAGCTGTGACTTTGAAGTTGTGACTTTGAAGTTTTACTGTGTCTGTGAAGTCGTGACTTTGAAGTCTTACTGTGTGACTGTAAATTTGTGACTGTGAATTTGTGACTTTGATGTTGTGACTTTGAAGTCTTACCATGTGACTGAAGTCGTGACTTTGAAGTCTTACCATGTGACTTTGAAGTCGTGACTTTGAAGTTGTGACTTTGAAGTCGTGACTTTGAAGTCTTACCGTGTGACTTTGAAGTTGTGTCTGTGAAGTCGTGACTTTGAAGTCTTACTGTGTGACTGTAAATTTGTGACTGTGAATTTGTGACTTTGAATTCCTGACTTTGAAGTCGTGACTTTGAAGTCTCACTGTGTGACTGTGAAGCCGTGACTTTGAAGTCGTGACTTTGAAGTCTTACTGTGTGATTGTGAATTCCTAACTTTTGATACTGTGACTTTGATGTCGTGACTTTGATGTCGTGACTTTGATGTCGTGACTTTGACGTCTTACCATGTGACTTTGAAGTCGTGACTTTGAACTTTTACTGTGTCTGTGAAGTCGTGACTTTGAAGTCTTACTGTGTGACTGTAATTTGTGACTGTGAATTTGTGACTTTGAATTCCTGACTTTGATGTCGTGACTGTGAAGCCGTGACTTTGAAGTCTCACTGTGTGATTGTGAATTCCTATCTTTGATGCTGTGACTTTGATGTTGTGACTTTGATGTTGTGATTTTGGAGTCTTACCATGTGACTTCGAAGTCGTGACTTTGAAGTTGTGACTTTCAAGTCGTGACTTTGAAGTTTTACTGTGTCCGTGAAGTCGTGACTTTGAAGTCTTACTGTGTGACTGTAAATTTGTGACTTCCTAACTTTGATGTCGTGAGTTTGATGTTGTGACTTTGATGTCGTGACTTTGAAGTCTTACCATGTGACTTTGAAGTCATGACTTTGAAGTCTTACCATGTGACTTTGAAGTCGTGACTTTGAAGTCTTACTGTGTGACTGTGAAGCCGTGACTTTGAAGTTGTGACTTTGAAGTTTTACTGTGTCTGTGAAGTCGTAACTTTGAAGTCTTACTGTGTGACTGTGAAGCCGTGACTTTGAAGTCGTGACTTTGAAGTTTTACTGTGTGATTGCGAATTCCTAACTTTGATGCTGTGACTTTGATGTCGTGACTTTGATGTCGTGACTTTGAAGTCTTACCATGTGACTTTGAAGTCGTGACTTTGAAGTCGTGACATTGAAGTCTTACTGTGTCTGTGAAGTCGTGACGTTGAAGTCTTACTGTGTGACTGTGAATTTGTGACTTTGAATTCCTCACTTTGATGTTGTGACTTTGAAGTCTTACTGTGTGATTGTGAATTCCTAACTTTGATGCTGTGACTTTGATGTCATGACTTTGATGTTGTGACTTTGATGTTGTGACTTTGAAGTTTTACTGTGTCTGTGAAGTCGTGACTTTGAAGTCTTACTGTGTGATTGTGAATTCCTAACTTTGATGCTGTGACTTTGATGTCGTGACTTTGATGTTGTGACTTTGATGTCGTGACTTTGATGTTGTGACTTTGATGTTGTGACTTTGATGTCGTGACTTTGAAGTCTTACCATGTGACTTTGAAGTCGTGACTTTGAAGTTGTGACTTTGAAGTCTTACCGTGTGACTTTGAAGTCTTACTGCGTCTGTGAAGTCGTGACTTTGAAGTCTTACTGTGTGACTGTGAAGTCGTGACTTTGAAGTCTTACTGTGTGATTGTGAATTCCTAACTTTGATGCTGTGACTTTGATGTCGTGACTTTGAAGTCGTGACTTTGAAGTCGTGACTTTGAAGTCTTACCGTGAGACCGTGAAGTCGTGACTGTGAAGTCGTGGCGTTGAACCCTTACTGTGTGACTGTGAATTTGTGACTTTGAATTCCTCACTTTGATGTCGTGACTTTGAAGTCTTACTGTGTGATTGTGAATTCCTAACTTTGATGCTGTGACTTTGATGTTGTGACTTTGAAGTCTTACTGTGTGACTGTGAAGTCTTACTGTGTGAGTGTGAAGCCGTGACTTTGAAGTCGTGACTTTGAAGTTTTACTGTGTCTGTGACGTCGTGACTTTGAAGTCTTACTGTGTGATTGTGAATTCCTAACTTTGATGTCGTGACTTTGATGTCGTGACTTTGATGTCGTGACTTTGAAGTCACAACTTCAAAGTACTGTGTGACTGTGAAGTCGTGACTTTGAAGTCTTACTGTGTCATTGTGAAGCTGTGACTTTGAAGTTGTGACTTTGAAGTTTTACTGTGTCTGTGAAGTCGTGACTTTAAAGTCTTACTGTGTGACTGTAAATTTGTGACTGTGAATTTGTGACTTTGAATTCCTGACTTTGAAGTCGTGATTTTGAAATCTTACTGTGTGACTGTGAAGCCGTGATTTTGAAGTTGTGACTTTGAAGTCTTGCTGTGTGATTGTGAATTCCTAACTTTGATGTCGTGACTTTGATGTCGTGACTTTGAAGTCTTACCATGTGACTTTGAAGTCGTGACTTTGAAGTCTTACCATGTGACTTTGAAGTTGTGACTTTGAAGTTTTACTGTGTCAGTGAAGTCGTGACTTTGAAGTCTTACTGTGTGATTGTGAATTACTAACTTTGATGCTGTGACTTTGATGTTGTGACTTTGATGTTGTGACTTTGATGTCGTGACTTTGAAGTCGTGACTTTGAAGTCTTACTGTGTGACTGTGAAGCTGTGACTTTGAAGTTGTGACTTTGAAGTCTTACTGTGTGACTGTGAAGTCGTGCCTTTGAAGTCTTACTGTGTGACTTTGATGTCATGACTTTGATACTGTGACTTTGATGTCATGACTTTGATGTCGTGACTTTGAAGTCTTACTGTGTGACTGTGAAGCCGTGACTTTGAAGTTGTGACTTTGAAGTTTTACTGTGTCTGTGAAGTTGTGACTTTGAAGTCTTACTGTGTGACTGTAAATATGTGACTGTGAATATGTGACTTTGAATTCCTGACTTTGAAGTCATGACTTTGAAGTCTTACTGTGTGACTGTGAAGCCGTGACTTTGAAGTCTTACTGTGTGATTGTGAATTCCTAACTTTGATGCTGTGACTTTGATGTCGTGACTTTGAAGTCTTACCATGTGACTTTGAAGTTGTGACTTTGAAGTCGTGACTTTGAAGTCTTACCATGTGACTTTGAAGTCGTGACTTTGAAGTCTTACCATGTGACTTTGAAGTCGTGACTTTGAAGTTGTGACTTTGAAGTCGTGACTTTGAAGTTGTGACTTTGAAGTTGTGACTTTGAAGTTTTACTGTGTCTGTGCAGTCGTGACTTTGAAGTTTTACTGTGTCTGTGAAGTCGTGACTTTGAAGTCTTACTGTGTGACTGTAAATTTGTGACTGTGAATTTGTGACTTTGAAGTGTTACCATGTGACTGAAGTCGTGACTTTGAAGTCTTACCATGTGACTTTGAAGTCGTGACTTTGAAGTTGTGACTTTGAAGTCGTGACTTTGAAGTCTTACCGTGTGACTTTGAAGTCGTGACCTTGAAGTTGTGACTTTGAAGTCGTGACTTTGAAGTCTTACTGTGTGACTGTGAAGTCGTGACTTTGAAGTCTTACTGTGTGATTGTGAATTCCTAACTTTGATACTGTGACTTTGATGTCATGACTTTGATGTTGTGACTTTGAAGTCGTGACTTTGAAGTTTTACTGTGTCTGTGAAGATGTGACTTTGAAGTCTTACTGTGTGACTGTAAATATGTGACTGTGAATTTGTGACTTTGAATTCCTGACTTTGAAGTCATGACTTTGAAGTCTTACTGTGTGACTGTGAAGCCGTGACTTTGAAGTCTTACTGTGTGATTGTGAATTCCTAACTTTGATGCTGTGACTTTGATGTCGTGACTTTGAAGTCTTACCATGTGACTTTGAAGTCGTGACTTTGAAGTCTTACCATGTGACTTTGAAGTCGTGACTTTGAAGTTGTGACTTTGAAGTCGTGACTTTGAAGTTTTACTGTGTCTGTGCAGTCGCGACTTTTAAGTCTTACTGTGAAGTCGTGACTTTGAAGCCTTACTGTGTGACTGTTAAGTTTTAACTGTGAATTTGTGACTTTGAATTCCTGACTTTGATGTCGTGACTTTGAAGTCGTGACTTTGAAGTCTTACCATGTGACTTTGAAGTCGTGAGTTTGAAGTTGTGACTTTGAAGTTGTGACTTTGAAGTTGTGACTTTGAAGTCGTGACTTTGAAGTCTTACTGTGTGACTGTGAAGTCGTGACTTTGAAGTCTTACTGCGTGACTGTGAAGCCGTGACTTTGAAGTCTTACTGTGTGACTGTCAAGCCGCGACTTTGAAGTTGTGACTTTGAAGTCGTGACCTTGAAGTTTTACTGTGTCTGTGAAGTCGTGACTTTGAAGTCTTACTGTGTGATTGTGAATTCCTAACTTTGATGTCGTGACTTTGATGTTGTGACTTTGATGTCGTGACTTTGAAGTCTTACCATGTGACTTTGAAGTCGTGACCTTGAAGTCGTGACTTTGAAGTGTTACTGTGTGACTGTGAAGCCGTGACTTTGAAGTCGTGACTTTGAAGTCGTGACTTTGAAGTCGTGACTTTGAAGTCTTACTGTGTGATTGTGAATTCCTAACTTTGATGCTGTGATTTTGATGTCGTGACTTTGATGTCGTGACTTTGAAGTCTTACCATGTGACTTTGAAGTTGTGACTTTGAAGTCGTGACTTTGAAGTCTGACCATGTGACTTTGAAGTCGTGACTTTGAAGTCGTGACCTTGAAGTTTTACTGTGTCTGTGAAGTCGTGACTTTGAAGTCTTACTGTGTCTGTGAAGCCGTGACTGAAGTTGTGACTTTGAAGTTTTACTGTGTCTGTGAAGTCGTGACTTTGAAGTCTTACTGGGTGACTGTAAATTTGTGACTGTGAATTTGTGACTTTGAATTCCTGACTTTTAAATCGTGACTTTGAAGTCTTACTGTGTGACTGTGAAGCCGTGACTTTGAAGTCGTGACTTTGAAGTTTTACTGTGTCTGTGCAGTCGTGACTTTGAAGTCTTACTGTGTGACTGTGAAGTCGTGACTTTGAAGTCTTACTGTGTGACTGTTAAGTTTTAACTGTGAATTTGTGACTTTGAATTCCTGACTTTGATGTCGTGACTTTGAAGTTGTGACTTTGAAGTCTTACTGTGTGATTGTGAATTCCTAACTTTGAAGTTGTGACTTTGATGTTGTGACTTTGATGTCGTGACTTTGAAGTCTTACCATGTGATTGTGAATTCCTAACTTTGATGCTGTGACTTTGATGTCGTGACTTGATGTCGTGACTTTGAAGTCTTACCATGTGACTTTGAAGTTGTGACTTTGAAGTCGTGACTTTGAAGTCTTACCATGTGACTTTGAAGTTGTGACTTTGAAGTTGTGACTTTGAAGTCGTGACTTTGAAGTTTTACTGTGTCTGTGCAGTCGTGACTTTGAAGTCTTACTGTGTGATTGTGAATTCCTAACTTTGATGTCGTGACTTTGAAGTCTTACCATGTGACTTTGAAGTCGTGACTTTGAAGTTGTGACTTTGAAGTCATGACTTTGAAGTCTTACCATGTGACTTTGAAGTCGTGACTTTGAAGTTGTGTCTTTGAAGTCGTTACTTTGAAGTCTTACTGTGTGACTGTGAAGTCGTGACTTTGAAGTCTTACTGTGTGATTGTGAATTCCTAACCTTGATGCTGTGACTTTGATGTCGTGACTTTGAAGTCTTACTGTGTGATTGTGAATTCCTAACTTTGATGCTGTGACTTTGATGTCGTGACTTTGATGTCGTGACTTTGAAGTCTTACCATGTGACTTTGAAGTTGTGACTTTGAAGTCGTGACTTTGAAGTCGTGACTTTGAAGTCTTACTGTGTGATTGTGAATTCCTAACTTTGATGCTGTGACTTTGATGTCGTGACTTTGATGTCGTGACTTTGAAGTCTTACCATGTGACTTTGAAGTCGTGACTTTGAAGTCGTGACTTTGAAGTCTTACTGTGTGATTGTGAATTCCTAACTTTGATGCTGTGACTTTGAAGTCGTGAATTTGATGTCGTGACTTTGAAGTCTTACCATGTGACTTTGAAGTTGTGACTGTGAAGCCGTGACTTTGAAGTCGTGACTTTGAAGTCTTACTGTGTGATTGTGAATTCCTAACTTTGATGCTGTGACTTTGATGTCGTGACTTTGATGTCGTGACTTTGGAGTCTTACCATGTGACTTTGAAGTTGTGACTTTGAAGTTGTGACTTTGAAGTCTTACCATGTGACTTTGAAGTTGTGACTTTGAAGTTGTGACTTTGAAGTCGTGACTTTGAAGTTTTACTGTGTCTGTGCAGTCGTGACTTTGAAGTCTTACTGTGTGACTGTGAAGTCGTGACTTTGAAGTCTTACTGTGTGATTGTGAATTCCTAACTTTGATGTCGTGACTTTGAAGTCTTACCATGTGACTTTGAAGTCGTGACTTTGAAGTTGTGACTTTGAAGTCATGACTTTGAAGTCTTACCATGTGACTTTGAAGTCGTGACTTTGAAGTTGTGTCTTTGAAGTCGTGACTTTGAAGTCTTACTGTGTGACTGTGAAGTCGTGACTTTGAAGTCTTACTGTGTGATTGTGAATTCCTAACTTTGATACTGTGACTTTGATGTCATGACTTTGATGTTGTGACTTTGATGTCATGACTTTGAAGTCTTACTGTGTGACTGTGAAGCCGTGACTTTGAAGTTGTGACTTTGAAGTTTTACCGTGTCTGTGAAGTCGTGACTTTGAAGTCTTACTGTGTGACTGTAAATTTGTGACTGTGAATTTGTGACTTTGAATTCCTGACTTTGAAGTCGTGACTTTGAAGTCTTACTGTGTGACTGTGAAGCCGTGACTTTGAAGTCGTGACTTTGAAGTCTTACTGTGTGATTGTGAATTCCTAACTTTGATGCTGTGACTTTGATGTCGTGACTTTGATGTCGTGACTTTGAAGTCTTACCATGTGACTTTGAAGTTGTGACTTTGAAGTCGTGACTTTGAAGTCTTACCATGTGACTTTGAAGTCGTGACTTTGAAGTTTTACTGTGTCTGTGCAGTCGTGACTTTGAAGTCTTACTGTGTGACTGTGAAGTCGTGACTTTGAAGTTGTGACTTTGAAGTCGTGACCTTGAAGTTTTACTGTGTCTGTGAAGTCGTGACTTTGAAGTCTTACTGTGTGATTGTGAATTCCTAACTTTTTTTTTTGGAACTCATATTTTATTTTCACCAAAATATTCCATTCCATACATACAATACAATTTTACATTTTTACATTGCACTTCACACATTTACAGCTGCTTTGATATCCACTTAAATATCTACCTACACATATAAAATAAGACAAAATACACAAGTAAATAAGTAAAAAACGCGAAAAGAAGAAAAAAATCAATGAATAAACAAAATAAATAAAAAGTAATAATAAATAAGACAATAGTACACCCTTCTTATTGCATTAACAGACTCATTACAGGGCTCCATCTGGTCTTTGTAGTCTTATTGCATATGTAATTTGTTCCATCTCATACAGTTCCCATACTTTTTTAAGCCATATATTATACGTTGGTGGTTCCGGTTTCAACCATCTTATTGTGATACACTTAATAGCAGCCCCCAAGAGTATTTGTAACAGATAGATTTTGGCCCTTCCCTCAAAACCTTCTGGGATTGAACCAAGGAGGACTACCCTCGGATCATTAGGGATATTTTGGTGAAACACTTCTCTCAGGGCGTCCAACACTTCCTTCCAAAAAGTACTCAACTTCGGACAAGACCAGAAAATATGAGTGTGGTTTCCACTTTGTGGCCCACAATTTCTCCAACATTTGTCTGAGGTGGTCAGGACCCACTTTGCTGTTATTTGTGGTGTCCGGAAATATCTCATTATAACTTTCCATCTAAACTCCCTCCAGATATTTGCGTTAGTCATCTGATGTGCCTCTCTGCAAATCTCTGTCCAGGTATCTAACGAGATATCTGCATTCATTTCAACCTCCCATTTCTCCTTTGTTTGTATAGTGTTGTTCGGGTTCATTAACAAAAAAGTTGAATATAACTTAGAGATCACTTTTCCAACCTCATTTCCAGCTTGTAATTTTATAAAAACGTCTTCGATTGGACTCGGATTTTTCACTTTTCCCCATTCCTTATGTGTTGTAAGAAAATGCCTCAATTGTAAATATCTAAAAAAGTCAGTCCTTGGAAGGGTAAACTCCTGTCTTAATTGTTCGAACGACTTAAGCTCCCCATTATGAATGAATTGATACACATAACACAGTCCATATTCAGACCACTTTTTGAAGCCTGCATCCATATGTGCTGGTACAAAACCTTTCAGGTAACTTATACCGCCCACTGCTGAGATTTGCTTTGGCAGGTTAAAGGCAGTCTGTATAGCTTTCCAAATTTTTAGGGTTGCTCTAGTCCACTCCCCCATCTGGGTATTTTTAAGACTAACATCTAGAAAGGGCAGTACTTTGAGGGGTATTGGGCTGAGACCCTTTTCAATATCAAGCCATCGTGTATATGACAAATCCTTAATCCAAGAAATTAGGGGTCGCAGTTGTGCGGCCCAGAAGTAATATCTAAAGTTTGGAAGTCCCACACCCCCATTTGGTTTAGCTAACTGCAGTGTTTTTAATCTTACTCTTGGTTGTTTTCCTTGCCAAATAAATCTTGAAACCAATTTGTTTAATTTATCAAATGTTAATTTAGGAATTTCTATGGGCAGCATCTGGAATAGATACAACAACCTGGGCAAAACGTTCATCCGTATACTCTCTACTCGACCTATTAGGGATAGAGGAACTGTCGACCATCTCTCTAGATCCTCACTGATGTGTTTTAATATTTTCTTATAATTGGCTTCATAAAGTTTTTCCGTAGATGGGGGGATAAAAATACCCAAGTATTTGAAACCATCCCTAGTCCATTTAAACCCACTATTAAGTTTAACCGATATTGGAATTTGGCCATTAACATCCATAGCTTCAGTCTTATCCATATTAACCTTGTATCCCGAATAATATCCATATTGGAAAAGAAGATCTTTTAAACGCTGTATTGTTGTTGCAGGTTCCGTTAAGAACATCATTACATCATCGGCGTACAATGATAATTTATGCTCTTCACCATTGATAGAGATGCCTTTTATATTACAATCATCTCGGATGAGCTGAGCTAGGGGTTCAATACTGATGGCAAATAACAAGGGTGAAAGGGGACATCCTTGTCTACAACCCCGCTCTAATGCAAAACTTGCTGATATATGACCGTTCACTTTGACTGAAGCCAGTGGACGTGAATAGAGTATTTGTATCCATTTTATGAAGTCTGAACCAAATCTGAACCGTTTAAGGGTTTGGAGTAGGTACTGCCAAGACACTCGATCGAATGCTTTATAAGTGTCCAGTGATAATAGTAACGCCTCTCCTCCTTTGGATTTTGAATAGCTCATTATATTCAATAATCTGCGAAGATTATCACCATAATATCTCCCTGTGATAAAACCTGTTTGGTCTGGATTTATAATTTGTGCAATGATCTTATTCAATCTCTTTGCCAAGATGGCTGTTAAAATACGTATATCGCCATTCAATAGAGCGATAGGCCTGTATGACTGGCACTCAGTAGGGTCTTTACCTTCTCTGTGTATTACTACTACAGTTGCTTCTCCCCAAGACGGTGCCAGTGTGCCAGATTGTAGGGCATGGTGATATGCTTTTAGTAGAAGGGGGGACAATATTTCTTTAAAGCTTTTATAGAATTCATTAATGTAGCCATCGGGTCCCGGACTTTTATTATTTTTCAGAGATGTGATTGTCTCTTTAATCTCCCATTCCTCAATGGGTTCATCTAAGTCTTTTGTCATTGTCTCGGATAATTCAGTTAATTTTATGTTTTCCAAAAAGGATGTTATGGTGTTAACATCAGAGCAGGTGTCAGTATTTTCATACAGTGATTTATAGAATCCAGCAAAACATTCAGCTATTTCATGCGGTTTTGTAATAGGGTTAGGTGAGTTATTACTTTTTAGCTTTTGTACTATGTTTGACGACCGCTGCTTTCTCAATCTGAATGCTAATAGTCGGCTAGCTCTATTACCATGCTCATAATACTTCTGATTGGTAAACCTTAGATTGCCTTCAATTTTCTCAGTGACCAGACTATCATATTCCCTTCATGCATCTCTGAGATTTGTTAAGAGAGTGGGATTTGAGCTTTGCTTATGTTGTTGTTCCAATTTTATAATCGTTTGTTCTAGTTCCTGTTGTCTAGCATCCCTCTTTTTCTTTCTGGCACTTGCGAAAGAGATAATACGACCCCGAAGGTATGCTTTTGCACAGTCCCATAATATAAGTGGTGATATTTCTGGGGAGGTGTTGGTGTCCAAATAAAATTTAAGTTCTGTTGTGATAAGGTTGATGAACTCTTTATCATTAAGGAAAGATGCATTTAACCTCCATTGTTTAGGTGTTGACTTATGCCCTATGTTCCATGAGAGTTCAATAGGGGAATGGTCAGAAATTGTCATTGGTAAAATCTTCAAGTCAGCTATTCTGTATAGTTCAGCCTTGGGGGTGAAAAAATAATCGATCCTAGAATACGATGCATGCCTATGCGAATAAAATGTAAAGTCTCTACAGTTGGGGTATTTGCTTCTCCACGCATCGACGAGTCCCAGTTCTGTAGATTGAACTGGGACTGTGGCTCGGAGGTAGAGCGGGTCGTCCACTAATCAGAAGATCGGCGGTTCGATCCCCGGTTCGATCCCCTCCAGTCTGCATGTCGAAGTGTCCTTGGGCAAGATACTGAACCCCAAATTGCTCCCGAAGGCTGTGCCATCGGTGTGTGAATGTGTATGAATGGGTAGCTCCTCAAACTGATGAGCAGTTGGCACCTTGCATGGCCAGCCAGTGCCTTCAGTGTATGAATGTGTGTGAATGGGTGAATGAGATATGTCCTGTAAAGCGCCTTGAGTGGTCGGAAGACTAGAAAGGTGCTATATAAGTACAGTCCATTTACCATTTACTCATTCGAGAGGGCGGAGTAGTGGAGACTGGCTGTTTATCCATAAATTGTGACATAACACAATTGAAATCCCCACCCATTAGCAAGATCCCAGAGCTATGCTGTGTTATCATGTCGAAAACCTTTCTAATGAAATCTGGGTTGTCCTCATTTGGAGCGTATACATTCATAAAAGACACATCTATACCATCAATAGAACCATTTAACAAAATAAATCTCCCCTCTGTATCCTTATGGATTGTGACCAAACTGAAATTGACTTGTTTATGGATCAAAATGGATACACCTTTCTTTCTCCCCGACGGATGAGAAGAGAAGTACACTTTATCAGCCCATGATTTCTTTAATTTTTCATGCTCCACGTCCGATAAATGAGTTTCTTGTAGAAATGCTATCTGACACTGAGATTGCTTCAGCTGACGTAGGATCTTTTTCCTTTTAATAGGGCTGTTAAGTCCTTTAACATTATAACTTATTATCTTTAGTAACCCCATACAAAATATATAAACTAAGGGGAGTCAATGCAATTGAGATATATCCGTTACTTAAATGCATGAGGAGGTATGGAGATAAGGTAGGTCTGCGCGGTTGTGATAGGGGTGAGGGAGGAGGCAGAGGAAGGAATAAAAAATGAAAACAAAAAAAAAAACAAAAACAAAAACAAAAGAAACCATAAAGAATAACTACGTAACCAGCAGCTGTGTGACAAAGCTATAATATCAATGCTAGGCATTAGGATATTGGTGAGTCTGTATTCAGGAACAAACTGCCTCTCTCATGGCTTTTCTTAACGTACAGAGATCCCAAGGGGAACACTGGGATCAAAACAAACAGAGCAACGGGGAACACTCTTAGACTCAAGAACATGAGTGTCGGGTTAGTTCTTTGGGACCTAGTCCCAAGCTGCACAAGACGAACAAGCAGCTACGTGAGCTGTTCTCTATGGTACAGTAGATACCTTTTAGGCTATAGTATGTACTAGTAATTGCCTGTGCTTACAGATCCAGATATGGACAGGGGTTGACAGATGTTCACTACACAGGCTCCTACAGAACCACAATGTAAGATAAAAAACAAGTTATAACAACGGCACCACAATTATACAGATCCCAAACTGTTTCCTACATATTATAGGGTACAGGCATGTTGTGAGTATCTAAACTTAAAGGCACACAGGATATGAGATCAGAATTTAACTGAGGACACTGTGGGCCTACAAAAACAAGTAAAGTAAAGATGTTAAATAAATCAGGTCATCTTGATTTGGAGCAAAATAATGAGATTACTATAAATGAAATGTACTTATTCGACACTTTGATCAAACGTGTGCAAATGCAACGGCGACGCACACACTAACGTGTGCACATACACACACTGTAGTTACGTTCTCAATGTGCCGCTACCTTTCCTACGAGGCAGAATAAGCATAACTGTATATGACTACAAAACGGAGAGTCAGTATTTCAGAAATGGAGTAGATCTTACTCGATATAAAGACTCAGATACTTATCAACGATGTTCTTTTCCCACCAGGTTAGAGATGCGCTTATCCGGTCTCAGTCTCTGTCCCTGGGATTATTCTCCTTTTCACGTAGTCCATCGCGTCGGCCGCGTCCCGAAATTCCTTCTCCTCTCCGTTGTGTGTAACTCGGAATCTGGCTGGAAATAGCAGACCGTACCGGACTCCCTGACGTCCTCGGAGTAGTTTTCGGACATCGGTAAAGGCTGCTCTTGCTCTGGCTACACTCGCTGTGTAATCTGGGTAGATGGCCACCGGATTTCCGTTGTAACTCAATGGGGCCTGATCTCAAGCTCTTCTTAAAATCTCCATACAGTCTCCGTCATAGTGCAATTTTGCAATAATGGCACGAGGTTTGTCTCCTGGCTTCCTAGACCCAAGACTGCGATGAGAGCGATCAATTTTTATATCTTTGTCCATCCGCAGTGTCTCCTTCAGTAGTTTAGAAACTGCTGTGGTCGAGCTTGAGCCTGGTTGTTCAGGGACTCCCACAATCCGGATATTCCCTCGTCTCATCCGCCCCTCTAGATCTTCACATTTTCCTTTCAGGTCTTCCACTTCACTCTTAAGAGTGCTCACCGTGGTTTGAAGGGACACAACTTCATCCGACCATGTTGACAGCCCCCCCTCAATGTCTCTGATGTTTCCTCTCATTTGCTCGATTTCGGACCGGATGGCAGTGGCGTTGTTCACAATTTCAGATTTTACCGCTTGTAGTTGACATTTTAGTGCGTCAAAATCTTCAGCTAACGCGTTTTTCAGTTCCTGCCTTATCAGTATGGATATATCCGATCTCAGAGAAGAGAGGATGTCCAACTTTACCACGTCCAGATCCATGCTTGTAGCTTCTGGTTTTGTTTGCGGGGCAGGTCGTTTGGGGTTACCTTGAGCACCTGGAGTCGAGGCCTCGGGCCTTGTACTGGAGGAAGTGGCGAACTTGTATTTTCGGAGATTTGCCGCCATGTACAGCAGCGAAAGCGACTGATATCAAACGTTGATGATCAGTGACAACCGGGGTGTATGATTTAAGTAGTATTTCGTAGTTTGGATGCCGTTGAAATATTAAATTATTAGTGGCCCTGCAGGAGCGCTCACAAACACGTCTTACTCCATGTCTTGCTCAACAGCGCCCCCCGTGAATTCCTAACTTTGATGTTGTGACTTTGATGTTGTGACTTTGATGTCGTGACTTTGAAGTCTTACCATGTGACTTTGAAGTTGTGACTTTGAAGTCGTGACTTTGAAGTCTTACTGTGTGACTGTAAATTTGTGACTGTGAATTTGTGACTTTGAATTCCTGACTTTGAAGTCGTGACTTTGAAGTCTTACTGTGTGACTGTGAAGCCGTGACTTTGAAGTCGTGACTTTGAAGTCTTACTGTGTGATTGTGAATTCCTAACTTTGATGCTGTGACTTTGATGTCGTGACTTTGATTTCGTGACTTTGAAGTCTTACCATGTGACTTTGAAGTTGTGACTTTGAAGTCGTGACTTTGAAGTCTTACCATGTGACTTTGAAGTTGTGACTTTGAAGTCGTGACTTTGAAGTCTTGCTGTGTGACTTTGATCTCGTGACTTTGAAGTCTTACTGTGTGACTGTAAATTTGTGACTGTGAATTTGTGACTTTGAATTCCTGACTTTGAAGTCGTGACTTTGAAGTTGTGACTTTGAAGTCGTGACTTTGAAGTTTTACTGTGTCAGTGAAGTCGTGACTTTGAAGTCTTACTGTGTGATTGTGAATTCCTAACTTTGATGCTCTGACTTTGATGTTGTGACTTTGATGTTGTGACTTTGATGTCGTGACTTTGATGTCGTGACTTTGAAGTCTTACTGTGTGACTGTGAAGTCGTGACTTTGAAGTCTTACTGTGTGATTGTGAATGCCTAACTTTGATGTTGTGACTTTGATGTTGTGACTTTGAAGTCTTACCATGTTACTTTGAAGTCGTGACTTTGAAGTCGTGACTTTGAAGTCGTGACTTTGAAGTCTTACCATGTGACTTTGAAGTCGTGACTTTGAAGTTGTGACTTTGAAGTCGTGACTTTGAAGTTTTACTGTGTCTGTGAAGTCGTCACTTTGAAGTTGTGACTTTGAAGTCGTGACTTTGAAGTTTTACTGTGTCTGTGAAGTCGTGACTTTGAAGTCTTACTGTGTGATTGTGAATTCCTAACTTTGATGTCGTGACTTTGATGTTGTGACTTTGATGTCGTGACTTTGAAGTCTTACCATGTGACTTTGAAGTCGTGACTTTGAAGTTGTGACTTTGAAGTCGTGACTTTGAAGTCTTACCATGTGACTTTGAAGTCGTGACTTTGAAGTCGTGACTTTGAAGTCTTACTGTGTGACTGTGAAGTCGTGACTTTGAAGTCTTATTGTGTGATTGTGAATTCCTAACTTTGATGCTGTGACTTTGATGTTGTCACTTTGATGTTGTGACTTTGATGTCGTGACTTTGAAGTCGTGACTTTGAAGTCGTGACTTTGAAGTCTTACTGTGTGACTGTGAAGCTGTGACTTTGAAGTTGTGAGTTTGAGGTCTTACTGTGTGACTGTAAATTTGTGACTGTGAATTTGTGACTTTGAATTCCTGACTTTGAAGTCTTACTGTGTGACTGTGAAGCCGTGACTTTGAAGTCTTACTGTGTGACTGAAGCCGTGACTTTGAAGTCTTACCATGTGACTTTGAAGTCGTGACTTTGAAGTTCTGACTTTGAAGTCGTGACTTTGAAGTCTTACTGTGTGACTGTGAAGTCGTGACTTTGAAGTCTTACTGTGTGATTGTGAATTCCTAACTTTGATACTGTGACTTTGATGTCATGACTTTGATGTTGTGACTTTGATGTCGTGACTTTGAAGTCTTACTGTGTGACTGTGAAGCCGTGACTTTGAAGTTGTGACTTTGAAGTTTTACTGTGTCTGTGAAGTCGTGACTTTGAAGTCTTACTGTGTGTCTGTGAAGTCGTGACTTTGAAGTCTTACTGTTTGATTGTGAATTCCTAACTTTGATGCTGTGACTTTGATGTTGTGGCTTTGAAGTCGTGACCTTGAAGTTTTACTGTGTCTGTGAAGTCGTGACTTTGAAGTCTCACTGTGTGATTGTGAATTCCTAACTTTGATGTCGTGACTTTGATGTTGTGACTTTGATGTCGTGACTTTGAAGTCTTACCATGTGACTTTGAAGTCGTGACTTTGAAGGTGTGACTTTGAAGTCGTGACTTTGAAGTCTTACCATGTGACTTTGAAGTCGTGACTTTGAAGTTGTGACTTTGAAGTCGTGACTTTGAAGTCTTACTTTGTGACTGTGAAGTCGTGACTTTGAAGTCTTACTGTGTGATTGTGAATTCCTAACTTTGATACTGTGACTTTGATGTCATGACTTTGATGTTGTGACTTTCATGTCGTGACTTTGAAGTCTTACTGTGTGACTGTGAAGCCGTGACTTTGAAGTTGTGACTTTGAAGTTTTACTGTGTCTGTGAAGTCGTGACTTTGAAGTCTTACTGTGTGACTGTAAATTTGTGACTGTGAATTTGTGACTTTGAATTCCTGACTTTGAAGTCGTGACTTTGAAGTCTTACTGTGTGATTGTGAATTCCTAACTTTGATGCTCTGACTTTGATGTTGTGACTTTGATGTCGTGACTTTGAAGTCTTACCATGTGACTTTGAAGTTGTGACTTTGAAGTTGTGACTTTGAAGTCGTGACTTTGAAGTCTTACCATGTGACTTTGAAGTCGTGACTTTGAAGTTGTGACTTTGAAGTTGTTGTCTCACAATCTTCAACTTTGTCCTTGTTCAGCAGACTGGATAACACTTCGTTTAATTTCAGGTCCAAATCAAGTCAAAAAGTGTTACTCTACTTCTGTAGGCAATAACACACAGGATTCATCAGGATTGGCAGCAGATAGAGCTTTTATTATCTTGACAGACAACACAAAGCCCGAGTCATGATGGTAATGACTGAACTCGCTGACTCTGTGGTCTTTCTTATATACTCTTCACATGTCCAGCCTATTTTGTTCGTCACGCCTAATATCACAATCTTACTATGACACAATGGTGTAGTCGTCTTATCTTGCACCTGGACCCTTGGGCTGCGCCAGGCTTTGAGGCTATCTACTCAAACGGTGTCTACCCCATGCCCACTGACCTTGGTCTACTGATGCCCAGATATTATCTTTGGTTTTATTCCTTATAGGATGACACCCTTAGATTCTGTTTTGTGAAAAACCGTCTTACACCACTATGTCACAGATCTCTTCAACTGCATTTTTAAAAAAGTTTTATAAGTTCCACATCATTATAGGTTTCACATAGTTATATGGTGCATAGGTTTCACACAGTTATATGGTGCATCAAATCAAACTAAATAATCAAGTGCTCATTATTTCATTAATCTTGTGGGCTCACACATCCAATATTAAAACACAAGTGATCTCTATCTGACTTACTGCTTTTGTGAGGTTACATAAGGTCAAGTGCTCTCTATCTAACATACTGCTTCTGTGGGGTTATATGAGTTCACACGTGCATCCCAGTTTTCAAACAGTGTCCTTGAAAGTTTAAGATATCTCCGCTACCAGTGTGTGCGCTACATCCCCCTAACTGCTTACTGAGCATGCTGGATGTTCCATCCTACATGTCGGCTATATTCTTTACCCATGGTGCTACGACCCCTGAATGTTCATTCCTCTAAAACCACCAGGTGTTTCGCTGCACCCACTGTGTTTCAGTCGACATGTTGGTTGCATACTCCACTCACAACTCAAAGATAACACAGAAGAACAGTCCACATGCTGATTGTGCTCAACTCATAACTCAGTGTTGACAGAAAAGACCATTCTACATGTTGGTTGTCCTTGACCCATATCTCAGAGTGAACAGAAAAGAAAAAGAAAAAGAAAAAGAATAGTTTAAAAAACAGTTGAAACACTTTGACACTCAGTCGATTTAAACAGTACTCACTAAATTTTACACATCATATCCCCCCTTTGTGACTTGCACCGCGAGGTCACAACCCACAAAAGGTTGCTGCTGAGATTAGCTAATAACGACATGTCATTCTAAATACAACACAGAGCTTTCTCCACCAGCAGGGACATTAACCACCGCTCCACACATCCATCTTTTATCTACAAGATGCTGCGGGATGTAGTTACCAAACAATATATAATGACATAAGCAAAATATACCCATAGAGACATCAAAAATGTGAATAATGATCAAAATCAAACTCTCAGTGGTAGGTCATACAGTAATGTGACAACGTGGGTAAACTTCAAATGGTCAGTAGTATCTAATCTTCCAGTGTTGACGTTGCAGTATACAGCATATTGGTGTTTTTACTGACAATGGTAGCACCAAGTTCTTAATTAGTTGGGTTTTGTTAGTCACTTGCCCAGGTAACTGAGCAAGCTCATGATATAGGTTCTGCTCTCTCATAGTGTGGTGTTATTGTGCCAGCGTAAGGTCGTGCTACAGCCTGGAGATCTCCCACGCCTGCTGTTTGAGCCGCTCCTGTTGGAACAGCCTGTTGCGCTTGGCCCTTTGGTTCCCTCATTGCTCTGTCTCTCAGAGTGCTCAATCTGTCAGCTAAGGATAATGTGTCAAATAGTCTTGGTGCTGGTTCATGTACTGGCGAAATTGGGGCATAGTTATGTCAGCCAGCTGTGGGCCCGTGATGCTATGTGGCCCTGGGACTGGACGCCCCTGGGGTGCTGGTATTGGTTGTGGCTCGAGGGGTGGAGTCGACGGGGCCTGATGGTTGCAGCCTCGATCAGGTGGTACCGTCAGGAGCCTGCCCTAGCTGGACAACCGTACATGGTTGAGAGCGTGATTGACCACATCTGCCAGACTCCAGTTTTCAGGGTTATCTGCCATCGTAATCTGATGAGATAAGGCACAACGTGAGTTCCCCTTAAAACCCCACCCACACATTTCTTCCCAGGCCGTAGTCCCTACACAGCCCTGTTCTGCCCCCTCCTACCAATGTCCACAGTCGATCGTTATGTAGATTGTACTAAATTCTATACCTATCTGAACTTTCTCTGACCGCTGTCTTACCCCTCTTGTATAGTGCTGCATGTGTACTGAACAAAATATTGGTGTCATGAGTCTGTGTTCCCAGTGTCTTCCCTTCCCCCGTGTCTGTGTCTCCCTCTCCTCTAGGGGCGGATCCACTGTGCAAGCAGGTGTGCAAGCAACGCACCTGTTCTCCATAATCATCAACCCCAGTTAAAAGCCGGTCTCTCCAGTCACTCGTCGTCAGATCGTCCAGTTTCCCATGCGGAATCCTCCTCGCACCCCTGCTACCTGTTTGCACCAGTCGGATCCGTCCTCCTCCTTCACCGTACATCCCTGGCTTCACTTCCCTGTCCTGCCTTGTCATCTGGTCTCACCGTCCTGCCTCCCCCACATCCCTGCTCACACCGGCTACCCCGCTCCACCCGAGCCCACCACAGCCTTCATTAAAAACCCTTAATCTGATTCCCTGTCTCCGAGTCTCGCTATTGGGTCCCCTCTCCGTTGAAATCGTGACAATTGGTTCCCCAACACAGTGTGATCACCTGCACTTGAGCTTTGGTGTATATACTGGCATGCATACTCCAATTTGTGTATTTTCTAAGTCATAAGTGTATGTTATGGATACATTTCTGGTGTGCACGATCATTCCCCTGGGCAGGTTATAAGAATGTGTTTCCAAATTTGTGCAGTGCATAGTGACCTTCTGAGTGCGATGAGTAGCTGCTATGCTTTAGTTGCAGATAAGTTTTAGAATTTTGGATTGAAATGGGTCCATATGACAAAAGGAGTTGTAAGGCCAAATTGTATTTCCCTATGTTTGTAGGCTGCTGAGGGGGTTGTTGTTGGCCCTGGTGTAATAGTCTCTGGGAGAGCGGCTGCAACTCCTGAGGGGCCTTCTCCTGGGTTGATCCCACTTTCGTTTGAACACCTTCACGTACACCCAATCGCCCGGATCGACCTGCTGCAATTGCTGTGGAGCAGGATCTTCTCTGTTCTCAGTTGCACCTTTGACCTGTTGAAACACAATCTTATGGATTTGAGACAGATGTTTCAAATAATTAGTTAACTCCTTTTCACATTGTTCCAGTGGTGGCCCCTCATATGGGCCTCTATGGTGGGGGACCGGCATTGGTCTCCCTGTCAACATTTCATACGGTGTTAGATGTGTTATTCTGTTAGCTTGTGTCCGCATGGACATGAAAGCAAGCAGTAAAACATCTACCCAGTTTAGCTTATGCTAAGCGTCAGCCCTGATCTTTGCTAGCTTAGCTTTCAGAGTGCCATTAGCTCTCTCTACAGCTCCCTGTGACTGTGGATGATACACACATGCAAACTTCTGTGTGATTCCCAACATCTTCATTGTTACCTTCATTAAAGCTGCTATGAATGCCTTACAATTGTAAATGCTGAACATGTCTGGAAACCCGAACCTTGAAAATACTTCTTTACACAAAAACTTTGCTAGCGTCTGGGCCTTTGGTTGGTACTGCTTCCACCCATCAGCTATATTTATCTACTACAACAAGAATGCACCTGTACTCTCACACGCTTTATCATGTCAATGTGATCCATTATTAGATGTCTAAATGGTCCATCTGGGGGTGGAATGTTCCGCAAAAGCCTTTCTGACATTGTACATACAATGCACTCAACACCCTATCCACAGTGGCCGCCAAAATTGGTGAACAATGATCACCTCCGAACAATGATCACCTCCGTGTGCATCATGTCTACTATCTTTCTTGTGTTCACTTAATTTACATGCTGCTGTTAAAGCTTTAATTTCTGCTAACTGTGCAGAATACGGCTGGGCGAGTTTCATCGCCTGAACTTCTGTAAAGGTGTTATCTTGTTTTAATTGCACTATAGCATAACCTGCATGATTGCCTGTTGCATCTCTAAAACAGGATTTATCTACAAACAAGGTGAGATCCGCTGCTATAGGTTGATTATACATGTCTTCACAGGGTTTGAGCAAGTTTTCTGTTGACCGGACGCAGTCATGTGGCTCACCCTCTGTAGGGATTACCATTCTCGTCGTTGGATTAATTGTGTTGCAGCGCTGAACTGTTATTTCTGGCGCTGAGAGAATTACTTCATATCCTGTCTTCCTAGCCTGAGTTAGAACGAATCCAGGACTGGTTAGCATGGCGTGTAGTTGATGTGACGTGTGTATGGTCACTGGTTGACCCATAGTTACCGCCGTTGCTTTTTGGTACGCAAACGCTGCTGCTGCTAATCCCTGGTAACAGGGTGGCAATCCTGATTCGATGTTATCCAATTTGGTGCTGTAATAGGCCAATGGCTGTTTGCCTGTTGGAGTATCTTGCATCAACACTGCACACGCGAATCCTCTTTTTTCCGCAACAAACAGATCAAACATTTTAGCGTAGTCTGGTTTTCCCAAAGCTGGAGCAGTACGCTTTGTCCTGCTGCTTTAATTAATGCACGCAATGGGGCTGCTTTAATTGCATAATCACAGATCCAAGGTCGGCTGTAACCTGCCATGCCCAAGAATGTCAACATCTGGCCGACTGTTTGCAGTTTTGGGGCCTTGGTTATGGCCTAATTTGGGAAGGAGCAATAGCTCCACTTAGTTTAGGCTTAGTTTTCCGCCTAAATATTCTACTTCAGTTTGGCAGAACTGTAATTATGATAATGCTGTCAGTATTATGACTGAGTCCTTCTCACACTGGTTTTTGGAGGGACTGCATATCAAAAGGTCGTCCACATACAGAATAACAGTGCTTTGGACTTCCACACGCTGTAGATCATCTGCTAAGACTCAGAACAGCGTTGGACTCTCCACGTATCCCTGAGGCAGTCTCGTGTACGTGTACTGCTGCCCCCTATAGGTAAAAGCAAAGAGATACTGTGAGTCTGGATGCACTGGCACACTGAAAAAGGCTGAACATAAATCAGTTACTGTGTACCACTTAGTGTCTGGTGGGATGTTTGAGAGCAGTGTGTGTGGGTCCGGGACGAGAGGTTTTTCTGCGTCAACAATGGAGTTGATTGCTCTTAAATCATGCACCAATCTGTAATCTTCTGAGTGTGGCTTCTGTATTGGAAAGATGGGAGTGTTGCATGGGCTCTTAGTTTTAATTAACACACCTGCAGCCTCTAGACCTTCAATTATAGGCCTAATACCTTCCTCAGCGTTTTGCTTGAGTGGATATTGTCTTTTGTGTGGTAAAACTATTTGTGGCCTAAGTTTTATGCGCACTGGCTCTGCTGATTTCACTATCCCTACATCTGTTTTAAGCATAGACCATATCTACTCTGGTACTTGCCCTAACAGCTTTATATGTTCATCTACTAATGGTAATTGTGTGGGTGGTCTGGGACTTAATAACACTCTCTCTGCTGTTGCCTCATTGGTTGCTAGTGATGCTATATTTAAATATTGCTTGTCTCCTGAGATAAGAATGTCTTTATTTGCTGTTGGACGCCAGCTCTGCTGTTGTGCCGCCTTCACCATTGGGCCTAGGTCATGAGATTGATAGCCATCTGCTATCAACAGAGTCACGTGTGGTTCAGAGTTCTGGACTTGAAACCATGGTTGCAGTTTGTTGTTGAGAGTCACTTGTGCTGCCACTCCTTGTGGTCCAATGTATATGGTTTCACTTTCCACATACATTTTTCCTCTGTTAGCTTCTGTTTCCCAGCATATCTCGTAGCCTTTCGTGGGACTGTGTTTCATCATACATTAGAGTGCAATGCCACGGCAATCGAGGTTCTTGAGCTTTTCCAAACAGTGACATGGCCCACTTTTTGTATGGCTCCCATGTTTTAGCCAGTTGTGATCTTGCTGGATGCTCCCGTCTTAGCCAGTATACCGCTGGACAGATGTCTTTCCTTTTCTTTAGATCAGATGCTCCTGTTTTGCTTTGTTCTTCTGGGGTTTGTGCCAGCATCATCCCGTGTGCTGTCTCTTCAGAGAAATCAACCCACAAACCATCTTGGGTGCACATGATTTTTGCTTTTAAAGGGCATAAAATGTCTCTCCCCAGTAGATTAATTGGTGTGTCTACTGAGTATAACAAAGGGGCCGAAATTAGTTTACCTGCTATTAGCATAGGCACAGGTTGTGTCAGGGGAATTATTTAGGTTTTCCCGGAGAAGCCCACAGTCTTTACAGATGAGCCTGATAGGGGGAGTCTGGAGCCTTCGCTTCCTATACAGGAGTATGTGGCTCCTGTGTCTACCATAAACTGGTACGTTTGATTTTGTATTTTTACTTCAATTTCGGGCTCATCTTTAGACTGGTGACATGTGCTCCCCTGCATTGGGCTCCTCTAGGCCCCCCTATTGCCAGTCTCTGGCTGGGCCTGTCCATGGGTTGGTTGGGCAGTCTCTGCGTTGATGCCCTGGTTGGTGACATCCCCAACACCCTCTCCTCCTGCTGTGACATCTCATCCAAATTGGGGATGGGACGGGTACGCCCATATTGTTGTAATGGACGTCCTCTGCCCCCTCCCCGGTGGAATAAACCTCCACCACTTTCCCGTTGTTCTCCATAACCAAATCGGTTTCTGTCAGATTGATTGACATGGACATGTAGTGGTAGCAATGTGGCTGCTGCCTGTTTCGGCCTTGGTGACGCTGGCTGAGGCCCTGCTTGAGCCTGAGGTGTCATGGCAGCAGCTGGTTGCGCATAGTAAGGTGCAGCGGGGTACTGTGGAGCCATGACTGCTGCTGTCTGCATTTGGACTTGCTCTGCTGTCACCACTGGGGCCTGTGTTTTGCCCTTTTCTTTCTTTTGCTTGGTATGCAGTCATTTAGCTGTAGCTGAGCTAGCTTGTTTCACATAGTCTCTTATCTCTCTCCACTGCCCGCTCTTCCTTCTCTGCTTGATTATACTTTCTTCTGCTTGAGGCTGATGCTGTTTTACTGGCGGGACTGCTGCATGCACTTTGTCCACTGGAGGAGTGTGGTCGTTGACTCTGTCTGCCTTGTATTGAGGTGTTTGTAATTCGTACGCTGTCCCTGTCATCATCTCTGGTTGAAACACTTTCCCTATCTAGCATCTCACTGTCCTCTGACTCACTATCCTCAGGTTGCTGTGTCTTTCAGGTTACCATAATCTTGCCTGTCAGCTCTTCCTCTGCACTACCTCTGACTGGACACTGGGCTGCCTGTTGCTTTACTGCATTATGTGTATAAGGAGGTGGACACATGGACAGCTCTGGTGCTGTGGGACTTGGGTGTTGTATTGGGTCTTTCCTGTTGTAATGGCATCTGTTCTACATCTAAAATGTGCCTACGTCCCTCCTGTCTGAACCACCTTAACCCTTCCCTCTCACTAGTGTTACGACCCCGGCTCTTGGGAAGGAACATAGGTAACAAACCACTGCTAATACAGCCAATGTAACTTTTATTAAAGACAAAAGTCAAAAACCAAGGATAATAAGAAGACAAAATTATGAGGCTGGTGGCATGGCAGCAGGCCCAAGCTGCAGTGTGGGAGAGAGAGGGGGGGGGGTGGAGCTACCCAGAGCTCTTAAAGGCCTCCAAACAGGTGCCAGGGATCAAGAGGGAGATGAGGACGAGGAGCCTCTGATCACCTGAAAACCTTAGATGAGAGAAAACTTAGAAAGATTAGGGAAAACAGATTAGGGCAAACTTAGAAACTGGCCTTGGACATAACACCCCCTCCCATAAGCAGGTCGCTCTATGGACGACCTCACCGTTAGGTTAGCTCATAACCTGAAATAAACACTTACGACCTTGAAAGGGCATCGGCAAGAACATTATCCTTCCCACGTACATGCTGGATGTCCAGATTAAACCCCTGCAAGACCAAACTCCATCGCATTAGGCGACGGTTGGAGTTTTTCATCCTGTTGAGGAAAACCAAAGGGTTGTGATCGGTGTAGACCACCAGGGTCTGGCTGGAGGACACATAAACACCAAAATGATCCAGGGCTAGGATAAGGGCCAATGCCTCTTTCTCTATAGTAGAGTAGTGTTTTTGATGCAAGTTAAATTTTCTTGAGAAGTAACAGACTGGATGCTCTACTCCCAAAGAATCCTCTTGGAGGAGCACAGCTCCAACACCAGCATCACTTGCATCAACTGCTAGTTTGAAAGGCCTGCTAAAATCAGGTGCAACCAGAACAGGACTACTAGCCAACAGCGCTTTCAGGCTCTCAAATGCAAACTGACACATCTCAGTCCAAACAAATGGAACCTTAGGGCTAAGCAAGTTGTTGCCAAGGAAACGTTTCAAGTCACGCCTCGAGCCAGGCACACCGAAGTCCACAATGGCCTCTACTTTAGCCTCAATAGGACAAACCTTTCCACAACCAACCACTTTTCCCAAATAAGTTATTGTGGCCTGTCCAAATTCACACTTTGCTAAATTCAAGGTCAAATTAGCAACAGCAAGCCTGTGGAACACCTCTTCCAGCTGACCTACATGCTGGGACCAGGATGAACTGTAAATCACCACGTCATCAAGATAGGCTTCACAACCTGCAACTCCCTTCAATACCTTATTCACCAGACGCTGAAACGTAGCAGGCGCATTCCGCATTCCAAAAGCCATGACAGCGTACTGACAGAAATCGTCTGGTGTTACAAAAGCAGAGATTTCACAGGCTCGCTCAGTAAGAGGGACTTGCCAGTAACCTTTCAGAAGGTCTAACTTGGTAACAAAACCTGCAGATCCCACCCTGTCAATGCAATCATCCAGTCTGGGAAGAGGGTAACAATCAGGTTTGGTTACAGAGTTAACCTTGCGAAAGTCAGTACAAAAACGGGGTGTATGATCCGACTTCTCAACAAGCAGACACGGGGAACTCCATGAGCTAGAACTGGGTTCAGCGATACCATGCTGCAGCATATAATCTACTTCTTTACGTAAAAGCTGTCGCTTAACAGGATTTACTCTGTAGGGATGCTGCTTAATAGGAGCAGCATCACCTACATCAATGTCGTGCTGAAGAATGTTCGTACACGTTGGCACATCAGAGAACAGGGCAAGATGTTTACAAATCAACTCAGTGATGTCAGAACGTTTGGGAGAATCCAGATAAGAAAGATGGTCATCCAAGTTAGTCAGAACTTTAGAATTTGGCAACCTACCCTGAGAGAATTCTAGACCACCCGCATCATTAGGACCCTCTGGAACAACATCACTGTCCTTTGCAACGGCAACATCAGTGTCCCCACCCACATGAGTTAAAGTGTTTAACACAGCAACAGTTTTTACATCTGCAAGCATGGGCTGGTTCCTCTCACAGTAAGGCTTCAACAGGTTCACATGGCATAAGCGTGTCTTTCGCTTACGATCGGGAGTCTTAACCAAGTAATCACACGCACCAACCTGGCGGTCAATCACATATGGTCCGCTATACTGAGCCTGCAAAGTAGAACCAGTAAGAGGCAAAAGCACCAAAACTTTGTCCCCTGATGAAAACACACTCGATGCCTCGCCTTCTTGTCGTACCATCCCTTCATTTTTACTTGAGCTTCCTCCAAGTTTTGCTTAGCTAGAACACATGCCATCATTAGCTTAGACCGGAAATTACACACAAAGTCTAAGAGGTTAGTAGGAGGAGACTGGTTTGTCAACCACTTCTCTTTCAACATTTTCAAAGGACCTCTCACAGTATGGCCAAACACCAGCTCAGCTGGACTGAAACCAAGGGATTCTTGGGTCACTTCCCTTGCTGCAAAAAGGAGCAAAGGGGTCCCATCATCCCAATCTTTCTCAAACTCTTTACAGTAGGCTCGCAACATTGTCTTGAGAGTCTGGTGGAACCTCTCTAGGCTCCCTGAGACTCTGGGTGATAAGCAGATGAAGTACAATGCTGGATCGACAACTGTTTGAGCACTTGAGAAAAGACACGGGACATGAAATTTGTCCCTTGGTCCGTCTGAACAACCCTGGGAAGGCCAAACACAGTAAAGAACTTTATTAGAGCTTTAGAAACTGCTGAAGCAGTAATCCTGCGCAGAGGAATGGCTTCAGGGTACCGAGTAGCCATACACATAATAGTCAGCAAGTACTGGTTACCTGACTTGGTGCGAGGGAGTGGACCAACACAATCAATCAATATATGCTCGAAAGGTTCACTAATAGCCGGAATGGGGTGTAAAGGTGCAGGAGGTATTTTTTGATTAGGTTTACCAACAGTTTGGCACACATGACATGTTCTACAGTACTGGGCAATATCGTTTTTCACACCAGGCCAAAAAAAATGCCTCAACACACGGTCCAAAGTCTTCCTCACTCCCATATGGCCCAAGACAATGATCATGGGCCAGATACAAGATGTCAGGACGGTAAGCGCTTGGAAGAACAATTTGAAACACACTGCTCCAATCATCCTGACAAGACATTTTAGGAGATGTCCACTTTCTCATCAACACACCATCATTCACAAAATACCCACACAAGACAGCTGTAAGTTCATCCTCAGAAATAGCCTCTCCAAAAAGGTGAGACAGAGTTGCATCCTTCTCCTGTTCAAGCTTAAGTTCTTCTCGAGAGGGGAACACTTTACCGAAACCTGGGGTCTCAAGCTTTACCAGGAAGGTGTCTGAAACCTCAGGATCAGGCTTTTTGCCTTGATCTTTTCTGAACATGGCACGTGTAGTAACACATACTGGGAAAGTGTCTGGAAATTTCTCCTCAAGCTCATCTGGGCTTTTGATAGCTACAGGTGACGAAACTACTTCAGGGGCAGCAAACACTCTACCCCCAGCCAAGTCATTCCCTAGGATGAAGGACACACCTTCAATTGGGAGATATGGACAAATGGCTACAACTACCTCTCCTGAAACCAGAGCTGTTTGAAGGTTTAGGGTGTGTAAAGGACAGGACAGATAACCCCCTCCAAACCCCTCGACAAGGACGCGAGAACCCAAAGCAGAGCCATCAGTAAACTGGAGGACATCCTGGAGGATCAAAGACTGAAAAGCTCCAGAGTCTCTCCAGATCTTGACAGGCCGCCTGTCTGAAGGATCAGAATCAAAGGAAACAAAACCATCCATAAGAAAAGCTGAAGAGCCAGCCAACTCTTTCTTTTGAGTTGGACGCTCCATGACTGAGGTTACAGTAGAACCTTTTACAGTTTTTATTAAAGCTACAGACTTGGACTTCTGTTTCCTACACAAGACAGGACAATCGGCAATGAGATGGCCAGGTTTCTTACAATAGAAACAAGCCTTCTCTGACAAAGTGCCCCCAACAGCTGATTTACTAGTAAAGGGGGCATTAGTAGACGCAGGCTTTGAAAAAGGAGGTCTAGGGAACAAAGCTCTTCCCTTTTGCTCGCCCTGTCTGTCAAAGACAGTCTTATGGGTCAAGATAAATTCATCTGCCAAAACAGCAGCTTTATCAAGGGTAGACACTTTTTGCTCATTTATATATGTACAAATGCTATTAGGCAGACAGTTTTTAAAGTCTTCCAGCAGGATCAATTGTTTGAGATCCTCTTTGGTTTTGGCCTTCTGAGACTGGCACCATCTACTAAAGAGGACCTCTTTCTTTTGCAAAATCGACATAAGTTTGTTTGTCAAGTTTATTGAGACTCCTAAAGCGTTGGCGGTAAGCTTCAGGAACAAGTTCATAGGCTTTCAGAATAGCCTCTTTAACAATCTCATAGTCCGTACTTTGCGCCATGCTTAAAGCAGAGTAAGCCTCCTGCGCTTTCCCCACCAAAACACTCTGTAAGAGCAATGTCCACGCATGCTCAGGCCACTTTGAAAGTGTAGCCACACGTTCAAAATGAGGGAAATATTTCTCAACGTCTTTCTCCACAAAAGGAGGAACCAATTGAATATTTCTAGCTGCATCAAATGCAGACAACTCAGCATGAGAGGGACGCGACAAAGCAGCATGTTTAAGCTCCAGTTCTTTAAGGAAACGTTCATGCTCTAAGTGCATTTGCTTTTCTTTTAGTAACCGCTCCTCATGCTTATCTTGTAGTTGCAATTCTTGTAAGGCTAACTCCTTAAGCCTCAACTCAAGAGCAACATCTGTTTGAGGAGGTTTTGAGACAACTTCTTGAGAAACTGACAGAGGCACAGGCTCTAACACACCTTTCTCAAGCAACATAGCCTTAAGAACCTCTTTAACGCTCTCTTTCAGACGCTTCTCACTACTAGCAATCTCAAAATCATAGTAGCTGGCGAGTTTTAGGAGCTGATCTTTGGTAAACTGCTCAAGCAGCTCCTCTGAAGGTGCACTAATGAAATTATCCAGCGTTGCCATCCTGGATAACTTCCTCACATTTACACAACTAGTTAACTGCACCTTGCGCTAACCAATATACACAGTGCACACAGCACTACTAAGTGTCCCACACACAAAAACAGCCAAATCACAAATGCTCTCTCTAATGACCACTAAAGTCAAAGTCACAAATATATAGGCCTAGAAATAACCCATCAAGCTACTAATGTAGCACTAAATATTACTCAGACAAATACCAATAAACAAATGGCACCTGCTAGCAATCAAAACCAAAGGCAACTGTCTCAGGGAAAACTAGCCTACACAAAGTCAGGTTACACACACTACAACCTGACAGAACAACAGACTGTACAACACAAGGTAGGGGACAGGACACATCACCACAATGGTACCAAACAAAGCACCATCTATAACACCCCTAACCTAATAAACCTCCCCCAGTGAGCACAGCAAGCAAGCTCCTGAGTGTGCCGACAATCAAAGCAAGCCCCCTGGTACCTGCCTAACCTCCACTCAAACCTAAATCTTCTGAGGCGTGCTGGGCTCGAGGCGTCTTTAAAAGCAGAAAATCAGTGAACCATAGCCAAATGGCCAGGAACCTGAACACTTGCCCCCAACAGAGAACATGTCTCCACCCAGGATTACCTCAAAAACAAAAAAGGCAAAGAAACAAATGAGTGAACCGATGGAGGAAA